>JAEAOA010000355.1:0-600000 GCA_016746295.1 Potamilus streckersoni | reverse complement strand
ATCAAGAATTTCTAACATCTACTTCTTGTGGAATAAATTCATTAAAGGCATTTATTTATACTGAATTAGATCAAAAATAAAATATGACGTGTAAACATTATCATAACAAGGCAGTCAGGAGGCGAAGTTTTAACTTCTAGAGCTTATTTGTATTCTTTGATGATTTGTTGTATTAGAAGAACACCTATTTATTCGAGAAATAATTAAAAGCACAAACACGTTTTATTTTTCTAATAGTTTATATACAAATTTTGAGTTGTGCAAACGATTATTTTTTACAGAACCAATCCAGTCAAATTCAGTTAACACTCTAAACATAAATAGGGAGTAACACATGCATTAATTCCTAATGGATAAATAATGAATAAATAATACAGCATCGACGACGGGTGTAAGGTCTAATTAGTGTTTGAAATTATCATTTTGCTTCAAAACTAAATATGCATTAGGTTTGATTATAGACTTAGTAATGCTTTTGAAAAAAGGGAAAGAGATTGCTGGATGTTAATTAGGATAATAATTTTTTAATTTTATTTTACTCTTTCGATGAAATTGTTGTTTTGGGGTTTTCGTTTGGCACGCCGTGTTAAACTTCCAGATTTTAGGCATAGGTAATATATGATGATGATACTGTAAACAATCGTTTGGTTACCTGCTTGTATTTGTGTTCAATCTAGGACATTTCATAAACAAAATGTTTGTGATCATGTCCAGGTTAAATAGGAGGTTATTCAGACCCACAAGTATAATCATTTTTACGTCCTTATTCTTCTTGAAGCTGTTTCTCCCACCATGCAAACTACTAATGTCTATATCACATTAACATCCACTCAACTGTATTATATGATATTTGTTGTATTTCCTAAAAATACTTTTTGCCCCAAAGTTCTTTGATTATTTATTGTATTTTACTTTTGTAACTTTCAATATAGAGAATATAGGAAATGCACTATTATTATATTATGTGTAACTTTTATCAACACACTTGATTTGGAACACAAAGCACTGGTTACGTCATGATGATACACATTTGACTGGTTTTAATTTTTCAGCACTACACGGAATTCAATTTACCTGTTTTACGGTCGACTGGTCTATAGAAAATCTTGCTAAAAATACAAATACCAAGTGGAAAATCGATAGAAACGGTTGGCTTATTATAGCTCTAATTTATTTTCACTATTTTATTGTAGAAACTAATTTTCACTTTAACACTAAACAATGTTGATTTTTTTTGTACATGAAATGTAACTTAAGTTCGAATGTGCTATTAATATATTTGAAAGGTTTAAAGAGACTAATCATTAAGACGGTATTTAATATACCAGAATATTTTAACCTCAAGAGAACAATTCTGCACTTTTTGATCAAGTTTCAAACCGAATTGCTCAATTTGTGCTAGACAGTAATGTGCCGCACAGCATCGCAAATGATATTAACGTTGGTAGCTCGGAGAATTTCCAGTTCTGTGTCTTTAAATGTAACTAAAAGTAACTATCTTCGCTCACGAAGTATTTCACCACAATTAGAATCGAGATACAGTCCGAAGATCTTTATGAAATAAATGCTGAAACAGGGTGGTTTGTAAGTATAAAATTCATCGACGTCCCCATCACCTCTAGAAAACTCGACTCGTTTATTAAGGGGAAGTCAGCTTAGGTCGTAATGAAGTACCTATTGCAATTTTTTTGCAGTTGCTAGCTTTAAATGTACTTAATTATTTCGGATGATTACAGATTTTATCTACTATAATCGATAGCATGATAACAGGAAAATACAGAATTTATTTATTGTAATCGAAAAACAAATTGTTACAAGTTTTAATATATATTTCACTTTCCCTGCATATCATCAGCTTAAATATTTACTCATGAGGTTATTATTCCAGCGACAATACAGTACACGTACTTTATTTCAAGTGTAAAATAAATAAGCACTGAAGCAGCGATATACATTTGTAATGGAGATACTATAATGTATATATCCTAAGAAGACCACCACTAATGAGGGTTATTTAAGAAGGTCAAAGCCAATCTTTACAGTTAAAAGGTCACGCTGTTGGTATTTAAACTTGCAACACTTGGTCGATAACATGACGGAACACAATAATATTGTGTTTTTTAAGTTTTCATAACCATTTTTCCTATTTTTTGTCTAGACGGTTAGGAATGGTTGGATGTGTATACATCGGTAACAGTCTGAAGAGATTTTATTCACTGCATTAGAAACCTGTTTCCTTATTAGCTGTTCCAAGAAGCAATGATTTTTAAAGTAAACGGTATCTTAACTAGGCATTAGGTCATTGTTTGTAAAGACTAATGGAAATTTATCTGGTTCTTGTGATGACTTAATTGTCGTAATTGATACCAAATAAGCCCAAGTTACAACCTTAACCTCAGGCAGAGTGTTTTCACCTTGGTTTAGTACACTGTAATTAAGATCTCACTGGACTGTTGTTTTGGCAAATTTTCATCCGACGATGACCTTTTGCAGAAAACTGATAATAATTTTTCAACAAAGATACAAATAGAAACTAACTAATGATTTTTGTTTAAAGGATTCTTTTAAGATTCTGACTAAAGTTTTAAGGTTAATTCCTTATGCAACTGTTGGTTTTGATACTGAACCTATACTATCACCAACCCGTCTTTTTTACATTCATTTTTTACAGAAAAGAGCTATTTTCAAACTGTGAGAAGCCAGCTAACAGAGTCATTATGTACCTTATTAATCTTGAAAGTTCACTTGTATTATAACAAATTAACGTAATTTTCATCACCCCTCAGCCATGTAGATTTTTAGATATTTACCTCTGTAGCAGACACATGTAAATACGTAAGCCAAGTCGGCTGCACATTTGCAGCCCAAGTTACGCATTTGATCTCCAATGCTAGTTTAACTGTGACAGGCCGTCACCATCAAGGCAACCCATTTACAAGCCTAACTCAAAGTAAATGTAAACCACATTACAGATTTAGCTTATATGTAAATTTATAAATGCTAGTGTTGTCATAATTTGGCTCATGCCTTCTACCTTAACAATATGGACGGGGGGTCAAAATACGAAACTATCCAGTGTGACCTAACCATGTGATATATTTCTTACAGTAGGGAAGGTAAAATACCTTATAAGCAAATTGCCCTTTATCATAGTTGCACAGAGTTTGCTAAAAAAAACTTATCAAAGGACATTTAAAAATGTCTTAAAATATGAGAAAGAAACAAATTGAGGCCTAATACATTATAGTGATAATATGGCAAAGTAGATAATGCTTCATTCGAAATATTTAGTTGTGATAAGTGTTTGAAAAATGAAAGCTTTAGTTTAATGTCAGACTCCATGTTTATGTTCAGATTGTAAATGAAAATAAAGCTAGTCATTATTCATGTATTATCCAATATATCATTCATGATAAACTCGTACCATAAAAATATCAATGTTACCCATAATATAGTTGCAGTTATAATAACTAGACACATATCCTGACTTTGATGCTTCATTATTACAAACACTATTACGCAATATTTGTGAGCAAAGCACTGCCACGACTGAGGAAGTGCTGACAATTACCCTTCCTAACTTGCTTGAACTAACATAAATTAATTAATCAAATACAGTTTCTCCAACACAGTTCTTTCACTTGTTATACCAAATGAAAATTTACAATAATTGTTTTTTGCAATACGCTTGCTAGATGAAACTAGTAACCACGTCATAGAGTGAATGGTCATGCCATTGATAATATATAGTATATAGTGCAGTACATAACATGTATCACGTTTGCTAAGTCCCAACTATAAAGTCATGTCCAAACCATACTCTGCTGCCTTGAGAATATTACCGCGGCTATGTGTTTGATGTCTAAAGGCTGCCGCGGGGTTAGTGTTGAACACTTGCGGAAAGTTATCATGACCAGCAGAAATCCGGAAACTTACATCGGCAAATGCTATAGATAGCACGACTCAACAAATGCTTGCCGTTATCACACTTATGTGTTTAAAGGTTAGTTTAAGCTCAAAGGGAAGCCGTGAGGTGAACGGGGCGTATTCGTATCCGTCCCCATGTAGACAAACAGCAAGATGGACTAGTGCATTAGTTCACATCCATATCCAATCAGAACTGAAACTTAGAATGTGATTACAATTCAGAACGGAATGAAAATTCCCGAACTCGTAAGAGAAAATGTATTATTCGCCCGGAAGGATTGCAGATCAATATGGTTTACTCCGAGAAAACAGGCAACACGTAGTTTTGCGGCAACACTTAGAGGTAGATTTTAAGGAAAGAAAAAGCTTCGAAATGGTCGGTAAGTTATTTGCTCGATATTTGCAACATATTACTGCAGCATAAATATAATTATTCCTAGCATGTGTACTTAATTACTAGATCATTTAGTATGTAGAATTACCTTTGTATTGTTTCATTTGCATAAGTGTTTAGCAAATGGACTTTACATGAGTATTTGGCAAATGGACTTGAACCTACGTAGATAATTATTAGATGCGAGGCGGAATTATGTAAATTTTTAGCTAGTGGTCAGAGTTAATTTTGTAATTCTCTAGTAGGTTACTTCGTAGTAAACGAGTGCATTTATTAATGCTGTATGTTAGAATGTACACATGCTTGAATTTGTGAATTTGTTAACCTGGCTAAAGCATGTAATATTAGTTACTATTGACTTTTGCATATATCATAGTATGGATATTTGAATATATCTACACTTTGTACGAGTTTTAAGGTAAAGAAATATGTCTGATTATTGTGATATTGTTTAGTATAACGGGATTAAGAATATGGGCTGATGTGACGAATTTATTGATGTATGTATTAAGTAATTGATAATGTGCTGTAGTATGACTTTTTACCATACAAGAACGTAAAGTTATCTGGATATCAACGAATGCGTGACCGAAGAAATTTAATAACCATTATCTGATGATATGAAAGGGCTAAGGAAAAGGATTGTACCGTCCTTGTGTTTTCACATTCAAAGTTTTCTAGAGTTGGTGTCGGAATTGAGAGTGTAGTCGAGACAGTCGAAATCAAAAGAAGGACAGTCGTGGGAGAGAAACTGGAGTAAAAGACTAGAGACAGGCGAGGAGGAGAAGAAAGAATTTGGAAAAATAAGAGAAAGGATACACCATATGAATAGAAGTACAAGAACAGGTGGAAAGTAAACTCACGCTGCTAATCATGTGATATAATAGGCTTCTTAAAGGGTCGAAAGGAATGAGTCTAATTTGAAATTAGATTCATTATTGAATTGTTAATAAATTGTTATTCACGCAATTTTAAACTTATTAGTATACTTAACCATCTAACCGTCGGCAATGCTGATTTGGAGCTCGGGGCTTTAAATATCTTTCACTAAATGTAACTTCCAACAAAATAGAGCCTGGGTGGGACTTCTGAAATACCTTAAATAAAACATTGGGAACATATAACCCAACTTTAACATTCGTCACATCAGGCTCTACTTATCATTATGTCACACTGACTAGCATTGTGACTCGAACGCGTGTTAATGCAATGCGTGGTTACATGCCAATATTTATATGAAAATAGCATTTTTGTCTTGCTCAACAGGACCAGTACCTTCTAATGCGTCGGTAATTCTTCCAGTGGTTTTCGCAGGTTCTTCATATATACTGGCCGCCATGTATAAACTATCGATTGCTGACATATCGTGTGAAACCCACATACAAAGTCCTGAAATAGCTTATGAAGGTGGGATGTTTCACAATTCATTAAGGGTGTATATTTATACAAATTATACAGGGCCCATTAATTATTTACAGTAAAAAAGAACATAAAGATGTCTAGATGTGATTAAGTATTGAAAGTGACATTTAAATACGTGTGGCATGATTTATTTTGTGGTCTAGGGTCTAAGAACCTTGTAATCTGTGTAGCAGGATGTAGATTGTAGTCTATGGCCCAAGAACATTGCAATCCGTGTGGCAGGATTTAGATTGTAGTCTAGGGCCCAAAAGCATTGTAATCCGTGTGGCACGATTTAGATTGTGGTCTATGGCCCAAGAACATTGTAATCCGTGTGGCAGGATTTAGATTGTGGTCTAGGGCCCAAGAACATTATAATCCGTGTGGCAGGATTTAGATTGTGGTATATGGCCCAAAAACATTGTAATACATGCGACAGGCTTTAGATTGTAGTCTAGGGCCCAAGAACCTTGTAATCCGTTTGGCAGGATTTAGATTGTGGTCTAGGGCCCAAGAACATTGTAATCTGTGTGGCAGGATTTAGATTGTGGTATATGAGTCAATAACATCGTAATCCGTATGACAGGATTTAGCTACCTAGGATCCTCTCAAATTATATCAGAACACAACTGCGAAATATGATCACAAATGGATTCATGAAGAATGGCTTAAAGCAGGAATAAAGCATTTGTTTATCAAGTCTTTATTTATAAACATTTTTGCTTGACCTACATCGTAATTGAAAGCAAATATGATTCCAGCGAAGAAGCCTTGTCTAAGTGTAGACAAGACTTGCCTTAAATTCTTGCTACGTCAACCATTATGCTTACAGCTTTGAACCATACACAAAAGTCAAGCAAACAATTATATATAATAACTTGTAAACAAAACAAGTCCTAGAACTCAGATTCATGTAAGCATCTTTTTACTTCTTGCAATAATGACAAAATCTAAACCCAGGCAGGAAAAACTCCAACCTTCACTATGCAATTTACATTGTAAGAGATCATTTAACCTTACAATTGACAAATACATCACTTCAGATAATGTTCAATACATTTCACACTGCCCATACTGTGTAAGCAGTTACATGTTTTGAAACAATATTTTACAATTATAAACCTATCATGCATCATGAATATCAGACAGTTGAAGTAGTGTTAAAACTATTACTATTCGTTTCCAAGTTAGATAAATTCAAACAGAGTGGCATGCTGCATGTCAAGAACACATATATGAAAATTATAAAATGACGAAATTTGACATACAAACTGAACTCCTTTCATTTACAACCAGCTGTATCTGGAATAAAAATATACACTTTCGTAAAGGGCAGATAAAAGACATGTCAACAAATAAGTGTTTTACTGGTCACAGATCAGTACAGCTTGAAATTTGAAGACACATCTATTGCTAGCATCATTAAAGTGGAAATTATATTATTATCATGGTAGAATATTTTGCTTATACGCTGCACGTTAATTTGTCTTTTCTGCTCAACGCCAGTTTCAGCATACACTCGGTTATACATAGTGGCAAGTATAATTGGTTGAAGGAGAACACGGAAAACACTGGTAAGAACCACCAACCAACCAACTAGAAGCTACCGGCAAGCTTTGTCCATCCCTACACTTCCAAGCATGAGACTCAACCTCACGCGGAAGGAGTTGAGATGGAAGCGATCGGTAAAGGTTAACACTTTAAACCACTCGTGACCACCAAAACAGAATTAAAGAAAAGGAAACAAAACAAAAACATGGATATGGTTAGGTTGAGCATCTACCGCCGTGCATTGTATATATGCTCACATATTATCAATATATAGGCATACACAAAGATGAACGTGTAACGATTTTATTGAGATACTGTCTATACTCGCTTACACGTAGGGTCCATATCCAAATAGAATAGACCCAAATCTGCCGGGGCACAATCCTTCAGTAGATATATATCTATAGAATACTCATTAGAAGAAACAAGATAGATCTTGATCTGACGGCGCTTATGACAGATCAGGGTAAACGTTGTTTCCTCTTGGATCTAACTTATAAGTTGGCACATACGTTATCGACTCCATTTATTCCTTAAATATTAAATACGAGAAATTATGTTACTCATTTCATTAGAAAAAAAGGAATGATCGAGTCTGCTTTTAGGACTGCATAATTTAGACGGAAGAAGCAAGGTTTTCTGTTTTCGGGGAGATTGACAGGTGATGACTCCAGTTTCGTTCGTGGGATGTTCGGCCGTTATTAACCTTTCATAGAATGTTCGACTATTATTAACCTTTCTTTTTATACTGAGACACTAATCTAAAAGCTTTTACAGAAAGTAAATATATCAATGTCAGTGAATTTGATCAATATTCAGTTGTCTTATCAGACAATTAAAGTGTGAACAAATGGTATCTAACATTGCCCAACACATTATAATTGATATTTCAATCTTCTTGGATTGTCATATTGCTCGAATTTCCAGCTTTGATGCAGCATCTGCTTGGTGCTCTTCGGCTTCCATTACAAATTAATTTGCGCAGACATCTCATTTCATTGTAGCATCAGCATACAGCTTACACGTCCCTAGTGGTGGTTAAAGCGTGTTAATGACGCTAAATCACAATATAGAATTGTTTGTCTAATAATCTTCCTTTACAAATGCTTTCTTTTTCATGGCATCTGCCCTCCGATAATACAATAGCGCACACTGAGTGACTTTATCTTCTAAGTAATCATTCCACTGTCGACCATATAATAGAGAATTAAAGCCATATGAATAGAATTTGGAAAAAAGCATTTAGTGAGCTGTAGTGCATATATATATATATATATATATATATATATATATATATATATATATATATATATATATATATATATATATATATATATATATATATATATATCACAAGAGATATACATAAGAGTAGGTATATGAAGAAGAGATGAAAGGAGATGGGATGTGACTGTGTATCATCGTATACTATTTTATTAAGTACAGCCATGATTCTCTATACCTTTTATAGATCAGGCGACTGTAAATGAACTTTATTAGATCTATAAAGTGCATACAACGTAAATAGTAGGGCAGATACATCATAAGAGAAACGCTATTTTCAAACTTGCAATGTGTCCAGCAAAAAATAGTGTGCTTTCTTTTTCCAAACATTGCAACCACTACTGATCAACAATGTGTTATAAGTAATTATGGAGATTGAGGAAATTTGCCAGGTTCCTTTACCTATGGTTTTCACATACGAGCGATGACGCACGAAGCACATGTTCGTTACAACGATATATGCCGTGACGAGCCATTTATTTAACTACAATGGTGTATCATCCTGATAATCAACCACAATCCGTTTCCATTTATCTCTTAGAAATTCTCATTCATTCTCACTAATACAGATGATAAGAGAAGATTTTTCATTTAAGAGAGCTGCACTAAATTATTTGAATCTGTAATAGTGTTTTGTGTTGATTTCATCAGACGGCTGTGTTGGGTGAGCACAAACAAACGAATACATGTGTTTTAGTGCAATACGCCCCGCTAATGAGCATACATATTCATGATTAAGTAATAATTAGCACATGCTGCTTGAAAACTGATATATTCCCAGGCAACCATGATAGAATGAATGTTATTTTTTGTTTCTATTAACCCGTTACAAGGCTTTCCACGCCTAATCGGTAGAACCATGGAAGGCGCAAGCATTTATTAAACTTCTGCTAAGCAAGTACGTGTAGCAGACGTTCAGTCTTAAAGATGATCGTAAGATGCGTTAAATATTGAAATTAAGAACACACAAATTATCACCATTCAGAAAGAAATACTTGGTTTGGATGTAAGAGTGATGTGATGGATCGTGTACGATCAGTTTTGGTTTCATCATTGAGATGATCACGCTAGAAACAGAAAAAAAGAAGTGACATTGCATTCTACTTGATGCATATTATTCAAGTTCATGTATTAACATACTTTGCACATGATTTGTAAAATCCTTAAGAATTTTTTTTATTGGCATCCAACACGCTGTTCCTTATTTTGTATATTTATTTCCGATAGCCTAATATTTTGATCAAACTGAGTTTTGTGTTTGTATGGATAAGTAATCTGAGTGTTCATTTCTTGCTCCTCAAGTCCAACCAATATCATCCCTTTCTCACAAGGATATGGTGCTCTTAGAAGTTAAATGGTTACCATAGAAATGCCATCATTTGTAGATAGATGACTAAAGTCTTTCCTACTTATAGGAATTTTTAAACAAAATGCATCTTTGCTATTTCGCTCTTGAATTTCAAATCGGTCCAAAATCTTGAGTATTATGGAGATTTCATATTTAATTATTCTCTTTTTCGAAATCTCTTGAGAAATGGTACCAGTCCAATTGGAAATGTGAGGCATAGATCAGTAACACAAACATTGATATTAGCTGTGAACTATGCAAGTTACGAAGGACAAATTGCAATTTCACAAGCTATAATTTACTGCTAACCCATTGGATATAATACTTTGCACGTAAGTTTTTAATTGAACATTTTGTACTTTCATTTCTCTTTTATTGTGTAATGGAAGATAAACAATGCCTTGTATTTTGTTCATAAATGGATACACAATTTAAATTACATGGTCAACTATCAGTATATGATATCCTTCAAGTATTTAACTACCATGACGCAGTATAATTTCACCAAATTTTAAAACAATGATAAATTACCATAAAACGAGAGAAATCACAATGTCTAATTCTTAAATGAATACCAACTACGCTAATGGAATGAAGGAAAATTACTCATCAAACGTGACTTAGGAATATGCAACGCTAACAATGCTGGTGGAAGAAAAGGTGTCTGTGTTTACATCTAGCTATTAAATGAAAATGCTTTTTTATTTGTTTATTTTGAGCCCAGCCGATGAATGTGAACTTAGTCTTTATTTAACTTGTGTGGAGATGGCAAGCACAAGGTACACCCGACCATGTACCTTAAGCCACTGATCAAGACGATAACTAATACTAGCATGCCTCAGTGGAGGAAAACACTTTCCGAGGAGCGAGACATTCCAATATAGTTTTGTTTATACGAATCAAGTACTGCTGTTTTTATTTCATTCAATGTTCAGGCCTCGTAGTCAGAAACCTTCTTTATTGTACACTGAAACGTAAATTTCAAGAACTTATAATAAATAAAATAATTTATAAACAAGTTTGAATAAATTTTGACAGAAATGTCTATTAAACATGTACAGTTGAATTAAGAATATACGATCAATGATAAGGGCATTTTGATTTTGAGCGAGCACTAACTTGAGTGCCTTCGGGATCCAATTTATCTGGAATGTATACAGTACGAGATGATAATATTCAGTGTACAACAAATGAAAACACGTTTCAAATATTATTTTTCCCCCTGCATCCCTTCTTATATAAAACAAAATGTACCGAATTTTACAGTTCTACATTACCTCGTACAAATTGAGAGACCTTAATCTGTCAGCGCATCATGCGACGACAGATTCTGAATCCGTGGACTTTGCAGTAGGAATAGTCTCTTAAGTGAGTACTCGACGGTATCACAAAAACAGAACTTTTATGTATGAACCTGTTAAAATGAATAGTTAAGCTCATTATGTTAGACTTCATTGAAATCTCGCGAATATGGATTTGAAAAGGTGCTTTGATATCAACTAACTGCTATTACTATATGCCAGTGTCTGTTTTGATAACAACTCCAAGAAAAAGATTATGTTAGACGTCACGAAACTCTATAGGTGACTTGGTTGTTAGCCGTTTTATCGCTCCCAAAGTTTATCTATTTTAGACAACTGTTAACGTATTATTATTAATTGGTTTACGTTATAGGCTCTGTCATGAAGTACTTGCTTCATGTTAATCCAAACATCCTCTCAAGTACTGCCATATGGTATTACATTGTGGCATTTTAGATATAGCATTTGTAGGAATGGAAAAGGGCTAGAGTCCGCTATGTGCATTAATCACTAAACATTTTTAATAAAGTGATTCGTGGTGTGTGTGTGTGTGTGTGTGTGTGTGTGTGTGTGTGTGTGAGAGAGAGAGAGAGTTAGAGAGAGAGAGAGAGAGAGAGAGAGAGAGAGAGAGAGAGAGAGAGAGAGAGAGGGGAGGGAGAGAGAGAACACTAATTAAATATTCTGATAACACTATATAAAAATCTGTTCTGGGTGGAATAAGAATTAAAAAAGTAGCACATAATGTTACAGACATATTTGTTTATGTAGAAAAGCATTTTCAAAAATAAAATTTACCGTTTTGCATGCATATTTTTCCTGTATTTCCTTAACTGAAAACAATAACTAATAACATTCAAAGAACTTCTTCATTGCAATTTTAGATGTTTATATCCAAACAAAAAGAATTTTGTATGTAGAGAATACATATGGAAGTAACAATATCTTGATAAGGTTAAAATCTATGATCATAATTATAGATTGACATTGAACTTTTTTAATAAACTTTTTAGAACAGCCAAAACGGTGAAATATGACTTGTCCATTCATGGATTTAAAGGTGTACATTTCGACACTGACCATGAATATATTTTGCTGTATTCAAATCGGTGAATTTTCAGACTCCTCCGTACATTTTAGGATTTGGACAAATACGCTCTAGACGTTATCTAGAAAACAGATAATAGCGTTAGCCTAGTCCAGATAAACTTTCAAGCATCTATCACATGCCTTTCAGGGTCAGAATTTCCTTTGTCGAGACCATAAAAAGACAACTTGTTTTTCTGCCCAATTTGCCACTGCATTATGATAGCATCACTATAAATCGAAAGTTCGTATAGGTCGTTATTGCGCAGACATGATTACGAAATTTCTAATAACTATTTGCTGCATTTCCAACTATTGATTTTATGTCTTCCTTTCTTGTCAATATTCCCTTATTTCTAAGCTGTAGAAGACAGACGCTTCCAGGTTAGAAACCCGTTCAGCTACTGCCCAAATATGCCTGGCTCAAATATACGTTAGACCTAACAACTTCATAGAAAGGAAGGCTTTTTGGATTGACGAAGAAGTCGCTAGGAAACGAACTGCTTACTGTTAATTGAAAAGTGTGTGTGTGTATGTGTGTAGTGGCTTGGGGGGGGTGTATATGAGAGGGTGCGTGGGGCGGGTATGGATGGGCGAGTCAAAGAACATACTGTAGTCATTATTCAGAGACTGTGTCATAAGCATTAATTTTTTTTTTTTTACAATATTGGACTATTTGTCATAGCCTTTCAACGAATACATTTAAATTATTTTCCGGCTGTCCAAAATTTAATTAATGTAGCCATTAGCAGAGACATAAAATAATATTTATTACAAAAATAAAAAAATAAAACAAAACATAAAAACAACAAAATTAACAAACAAGCAACAACAGAAAAAAATTGCCGCCAAGTACTACATCTTTTTTTTTGGTCAGAAAGTATGCGCTAACTCCGTTAAAAGAACAACACACATATTTGTTATCAGGTTACAATGCACAAAATAGTCTAATTTTGTCAAACAGTACCAAAGATGTTAATGGAGGTGAATTAGGAGTTGAAGCCCTATAAGTAATAAGAATATATATATATATATATATATATATATATATATATATATATATATAACTATATATATATATATATATATATATATAACTATATATATATATATATATATATATATATATATAACTATATATATATATAACTATATATATATAGATATATATAGATATATATATATATATATATATATATATATATATATATATATATATATATATATATATATATATATATATATAACTATATATATAACTATATAACTATATATATAACTATATAACTATATATAACTATATATATATATATATATATATATATAGTTACATTTATGAATAATATTTGCAGTATTTAGAAAATTAGTAGTGCAGTGACAACACTGAAACAAATGGAATAAAATAGATTGAAATGGTACATGACTAGAGTTAAATCCAGTTCGTATCTGCTCATGCCACAATTTAAATTTAGTTCGTAAAAGCTCATAAACAATTTCAATCTAGTCCGTAAAAGCTCATAGACAATTTAAATTTAGTTCGTAAAAGCTCACAAACAATTTAAATCTAGTTCATAAAAGCTCATAAACAATTTATATCTAGTTCGTAAATGGTCAGAACACAATGTAAATCTGTTTCGTAAGGGAATCCAGAAGTCGTATCATTGTCTTGTATCATTTTCAGGCCAAAATATATTATGCTCATAGCAAGTCACCCATAAAATGATTGTTAAACAGTTTATGCTAAATTGTTTATCCATATGAATTATCAGTCTATTCTGTCATACTCTCTCTCTCTCTCTCTCTCTCTCTCTCTCTCTCTCTCTCTCTCTCTCTCTCTCTCTCTCTCTCTCTCTCTCTCTCTCTCTCTCTATATATATATATATATATATAAATATATATATATATATATATATATATATATATATATATATATATATATATATATATATATATATATATATCAACTAATGAGCGTTAGTTTCTTTAAAGCAGACTCGTCTTGCGATTTTTATCTCAATTTGGAATGTTATTTCCCCTGCGACCGTCGTCGCAGTCAAGAAACCTACACTCGTTGTTAGTTTTGGGTTTTGTTTGAATTAATTTGAGGTAGATTTTAATAAATTAAAAGCGATTTAATTTCTTATTTTAGTGTGCCTTAGCAGAGATTCCTTTCTCAAATTCAGCTTCATGAATATTTGCATAAGCTCTGATTTAACTTAATTGAAAAGTGTTGAAGTGTGTGTGTGTGTGTGTGTGTGTGTGTGTGTGTAGTGGCTTAGGGGTGTGTATATGAGAGGGTGCTTGGGGCGGGTATGGATGGGCGAGTCAAAGAACATACTATAGTCATTTTTCAGAGACTGTGTCGTAATCATTAGTTTTTTAAAAAAAATATTGGACTATTTATCATAGCCTTTCAACAAATACATTTACGTTTTTTTCCGGCTGGCCAAAATTTAATTAATGTAACCATTAGCAGAGACAGAAAATGACGTAACTTCTCATAGCTATTTCATTCTCTTCGAGACTTTTCATTTAAAAAGTTCTTTCAGAAACACATTCTCCGAATTATCAGCAAGGTCATTTCTACAAGCAGCCATACTATTATAATTGTGGTGAGTGTTTTCAAATACAACTTCCTTTAAGGAACGGGCAGGATCAACGATTTTTAAAACCAAACTAAATGACTTAAGCGAAAACAAGAACAGGTTGTAGGCCGAATCTGGGCTAACGGCTGGACATGCCCCCTACAAAGGCTACGTTGTACTCTGGTACAGATTTTATGACGTTTAATTTCTGAAAACTTATCCAGACAATTAGTAGTCTTTAACATACAGAGCCAGAGTTTAAATTTTAAAAAAAAATCTATTACCTTTGATTCCCCTAAAAATTGGACTATCTGCTAGACTTTCATTTAACGTTCTGACAAAACTTCAGATTGATTTTTAAAGGAGAGATCAATGAATATAATTAGAACATATTTTTCATAGAAGCAAAAAGAGAAGCACCAAAGGATATAGAGACTGATAGTTAAGAAGGATATAACATACACACGAGATTTGTACATAGATGCTTTCGAACTATGAAAATAAGTCCCAAATGCTGTTTTAATTAACGAGACGAGGTAACTGCTATCACATACTGATAAACCATTCAGTAATACCCAGATTTGACTAATCTCTGCACACTTTGTAATAGTACAACTGCACACCATATGCGACTTAAGCTTTCCGATTTAAAAGAAATTGTAAATATTTAAAAAAAAAAACAATATATTCAACAAACTTGTGGTCCATTCCGTATAATTGTTCTTAAATATAACTCAAAACATTTGAGTTTTGTCATTTGTAATAATTGTATCATATCCCAATTACATTTGAGTTTTGTCATTTTGTAATAATTGTATCATATCCCAATTACATTTGATGAAGAGCTGTTGTAGATCATACCAAAATTCAACAGTGCATAAAAGGTCTGTGCTATTCTTACAGTCTGCATAAATTTAATGACTCAAGAAGCTATCATCTTTATCGATGAAACTGAACTTTTTTAAAAGCGAAGAAGGCATGCAAAGAATTGCAAATAAAATGACCTAACAAAATCAAACCGCTAGCTATTTAAGTAAAATTAGATTAGGAAATGGCACCAGAACATAAAATATGCCGTACAAAATGTCTAATTTTTGTAAGTTACACTAGCTTCTACTTGAGAGACTTATTCAATATTTTAGCGTTCTCTACAACTTATTATAGAAAGATCACCATACAGACTTTCAGAATCGATGCATTCAATTCGTATAATATGCATACGAATAAAAGATTCAATTCGTATAATATGCATACGAATAAAAGATGGAAATATATATTTCATAATGCGTTTATATCAGCGAAATAAAACATGATGTTGCCTCAGTGGCGATATCACATATGGATCTACTTTCTTGTTCAATTAGGAAGAGTATCGGCCCTTACTCGAGTTATTCAGACTCCATTTTCATACTACACCTGCTTCATTTTCTTTCTTCCTCTGCTCCATATCTTTCTCCCTCCATCCCTTCCTTTCTGTCGCTCTTCATATGCAAATGAGGAAGCTGAAGCTGCCGTATACATTTACGCAATCAATCAGCTTCCATTAAACAAATAAAACGAACTCAAAACAGCAATATGTACACTTCGGCTATTATCTTATTTGCAATTAGTTTTCTACGTGAATCATGAAAACTGTGAAGTGAAGATAACTAGGTGTATATTGTAAATCACTAACACTTTTCCACAAACGGTGCGCAGTATTAATAAAAGTCGGGTTGAAAATAAAAAATACAAGTCTTTAAGTAGCAATTTTAACTGTGATCGAAAACTATAGATAAATAAGGCGTTTATTATAATTTATTGGGAACCGAAATTAAATGACAAACGAAATTTGAATACAGAGTCGACTACAGAACTAGACCGCAAATTTGTCCTAGCTAAAGATAAATTACATTCGAACGTATAAATGAGGCAAATGAAGAATGAAAATCTTTTCTTGAAAACATACAATCATTGCAATCATTTGTTTGAAGAATTTACTTTCTGAAGTTTGTCACATGCTATCGTCATAGTTACCCTACCTTAATAGAATTAATCTGCGCCTGAAACATGTCAACACAAAACAAATTTCGTTATTTTCTTACGACTGCAGCTATTATTTTGACAAAATATATAATTCAAAACATGATATACACAAACTAAATATGCAAACTTATTGCAACGTTTTGGAAATTTTTTATATCGATGTAGTAACGCAGCTGTTAACCTCATTGAAACAGACTGGAAATTACCTATACAAATCAATGGCTTTTGTCTTTTAGCATATATTATGAAATGAAATGCAACGTTTCTTGAGTAGATATATGTAAATATTTTAAGAACGAAAAATGTTACGTATCGGCTCGTTAAGGTACCATAAATAAAAGAGTGAAGACAGCAAGATTTGTAAATTTTAGCAAAAGTAATTTATTTCCCTAGAAAACACTGTGAAAAGGTAAAACTTTGAAACAAGACTTACAATTTAAAAAGAAGATCCAAAGATTGTCCTAAAATTCTGGAAACCCAAGTCATGTGACTGAAAAGTTCTAAATTGTCGTAGTCTGAATCTAAATTCTGTTCCAAGATCGCGCATGATGACGTCAGACGAAGGTTAACACAAATGTCCAGAAATTTCACTGTCAGTCACTATTTGTATGGTTCTCTTCTAATTTAGAAATAATTTCAACCAATGTCTTTGTCAAAAGTCTTTTGTTTAGCTCTCCAGGGAAAATAAGTATTATTTAGAAGGTACTATTCTCAGTAACGAAACACGTTATTCTTAATACGTACGAACAAACAACTCATCCCAGCACAGGTATACCCCATTTAAGGTATTAAAAACTAAATAAAGATGTTATGATGCAACTTTCTAAGATGTTAATATATAACTCTCGGCTATGACTGACGATGTCTTACAGACAAATGAGCATTTAAACTGAAATAAGAACGTCATTTCAGGCACACGAACGCAGGACACGTGAAGATTTCGCAATCATTACAATGGGTAAAGAAATATAATTATAAATGACCTCAGTCACAGCCAGTCATTTCCATAGCAACTTCCGATTATTTACCTAATATGACAAAACTGCCATGCAAAGGTCGTGCTTATGTGAGTCACGTTTATATTTTAAATAAACACGATGTTTCTAACAAAATATCAGACCCTGCGAACATGTTCATCATCATCATCATCATCATCATCATCATCATCATCATCATCATCATCATCATAATTACATTTAATGATATAAAAATGAAATAAAGTTAAAATCGAAATAAAATAGAAAATAATCAAATCTTTACACATGTAATTTAACTACAGGTTCGTAACAAAGGGAACAATACAAAATGATTCCACTTCACTCAAATAATGTATTGTGTATAATTACGTTCATATCTGTACAGAAGTAAAGTGAATCATACCTCAGATATATTCCAGGAGAGTACATTTATTGTCGTTTTGTATCTTGTCCAGACCAGATAGGGCCGGCGTACGTTGTGTATGTCTAGTTAAGGTATTGTATTCTTATTGTCTCTGTACTGGATTGATTTTCATGCGCTTAAACACCAAATCAATCAGCTAATCGATCAATCAATCCAGGAATGGAACTAGAGTATTTCCTCTAGTGATACCAATATGCCTCAAGATGTGATTATTAATTCCTTCTGGTTTTCAAGGCCAGCAACTCAATTAAGTGCCTATAGGCAAGAGTCAGTGAATAATGCTTTTCTGTCAGATTCGCCAGGGAATTCCTGTTACTTTGGTTTGACAAATCCAGATCATCTCAATATTGACTTTAATTAGGAACGGGTTTCCAAAATATTCATGCATTGAACGGTTTTGTCGATATTTAATCATTAAGAAACGTAATCTTTGACCCATCTCGACCAGTATATTAGCGGGAAATTACTGGACAGATTGACTGGCAATGGAACATTTACAATCATGGACGTCAATAGAAAAATGTGATGGAAGATGCCTAGCAGAAAGCATTACAGAGAACGTGATGTGTTTTATGTAGATGCTATTTTTATTGTTTTCCATCAGATTTGTGCTGGCTCTTTTTTATACTTGAGACTAATCAGGATGGAAACGTCATTTAATTACGTTAGTGCTGTTATGATAATTATATACATTTATATGAATGCTGATTCCATCATCACGGTTTGTCTGATATACCTGAAAGCGCATGCCAAGCAATGTAAAGTCAAATTTCACTTTCAAATGAATATTGAAATCCCATTTATGTTTTATATACTACTGGCAATCACATCCGATGATAGCAATGTGCTAGAAGCAATGATTCTCTCATAATTTATGTTTTAAAACGTGTGCAGCTACGTGGAGACAGGAAAGTGAATTCATTTTGAGAGATGAGTGTATTTTGAATAGTCTAAATTACATCAATGAACGTAGGTCGTGCTCAGTTCTTCTGAAAAAATTTTTAACCCTTAAAATTTATTTTGCCACTCACTAATGGTCCCACAACAGAACACTTCTTTATTTTATTCATTTCATTTAATCATTTCAAGCCTTTCTCGACATGTCATCAAATGGAACGAGCTTGTTCAAAACCGTATAAATAATTATTAAATGCTTAAAAATTGTTTCAGTGGATTTTTGAATGAATAATATAGAATCAGACACACATTAATGGAAAGGTTTTACATCGTAGCAATTTTTATGTTAAATGTTTTAATTAGAGGCATATCAATCATTGAAATGCTTGCAGATAACTTTTCCTTTCCTATATATTGTGACTGTCATCGCCACAATCATTCTCCTAAACGATGTACACCTATTCCTCTTCCCAGATGGACACAAATAATAAGAAGAAAAGAAAAGAAACAAAGAAAGGTTTGGATAAATTTAGACTGTATAGTCGAGAACAGTGGGAACACCGTCAGCCTTTTCTGTATCATCTTCTGATAAACACTTCGAAGGTGAATCATTCTAATTCAACATAGTGTCTAAACTTGTCAAATTCATGTGTATTACTACAATAAATTTTGTAGTCGGTATTTATTTTATCTCATGTTTGGTTGGAAATGCAGAGTGTTGCTACCATTACCATTATTCGTCGTTAAGCAGAGCCTTTTCTTTGCCCATCGTTAATAACGTATATCGTATTGTAATGTTCGTTTAGACATACTAAGATTGTGTGCTGAGCCTGAAGCGACGAAGCTGAATAGGTACCAAACGTGTTAATACAAACCGAAGATAATTCATTCTTAGTACAATAATAGAATGATGAATTAATCGAGAAGATTGATGACCAGGACCAGATAGATCAAGTTCTTTGAAGTTTGACCCTAATTTGATTTCTCATGAAAAGTGGAAATCAATATAATGAAAAATATCAGGCATCTGCTTCAGCACTCATCACTGCTGTCCTTACAATGAAGTCTGTTTACAGCCACCCATCCATTTATAATGTTCGCGTTTATATTTTATTTTCTTGGAACTATCAGACTAATAGAAGATAGCAATACAACATTATCATACTTTGTTAGCAGTACCGTACTAATGTAGGTGTGGTACGGTAAGGTTGCTACTCGTCTGTCTGCATATAATATCATTAGGGACTTTGCCTCAAAAGTGTGTCAGATTAATTTGTAGAGACAATATTTGCAAGAGGCTTACTGCGATGTGGCCATGCGAGTATATACCCACGACTAGGTTCGATAATTGTGAGGAGATAAACAGTTAATCGAGAGGGTATCGGGTGTTGGTGCATACAGTCAATACCATACTAAATAATTCTCTAACCTTTAGAACAATATTCTTTATCTAATATTGTTAGTTTGTTATTTATGGCTGATGCATGATTTCGTTTTTGCTCGAAACACATGAATCAAAGGATTCTCTTTTATACAGTCATTATCATTGACCCTTAAATCAGTAAATAAACTGATTAAAACATCTTTGAAAATATTTGAATATTTGAACAGAGCGTGAACTTGTATTGTCATTGAAGTTTATCAAAAAATGGAAATGAATAATAGCACAAACCAATGATAAACCAATTAAACACAGTGTTAAGTATCTTCATTTAAGAAAAATATATAAAGTTATGTATAATGTAGTTTAGAGAAACCGCCATAAAACCGTTATACAACGCCGATGTTAAAAGAATTTCCAAGAAACTAAATGACAATAATTTAAACCCACAGTTGCTCCATTTAACTATCGTATAAATTATTAAATCATTACAAAACTAATATATTCATGCGTAGTTCAAATGTTGGGACAATAGTAGCTTTCATATCAATTGTAATGTATGAGAATTCAAAATGGTATTTATAAAGGGGTACCGAAATAGCTACGAAAGCTGAGAAGCTATCTTCATATAAACATTCGTTGTATATTTTCAACACTTAGAAATGTAACACTATTTGCCTTGTGGGTGTTTAAACGGAACGTATATTTCAAACCATGTGCCTTATGGGTGTTAAAAATGTAGGTATATTTCCAACAACGTGCCTTATGAGTGTTAAAATGGTATTTATGTTAAACCGTGTGCCTTATTGGCGTTACAGTGGTAAGTATGTTAAGAACCATGTGCTTTTTGGATGATAAAATTGTATGTATATTTTACATTGGGATGAATTACCAACCTTAACTTTGCTTAAAAGTATAACGGTACCAATTGTACAACCCCAGGTGGGCGGAGTTTTAAGGTGCAGGAAACATTGATTTCAGAAATAAACAAGACTGGGTGTGATTGGTGCATTATATAAAAGTTGTTCCTTCTGCTAGACTTGAAAAATGGTGAGCCTCTTGGCAACATGTGACACTATAATAATTCATAGGTAGATCACATTTTGTAGTTTTTATATATTTTTTTAAAACGTGGTGCACATGACTGAAAATGTGTGTGGACTAACTAGAACACTCTTAGCCCTTAGCAGAGTTATTTCTCTTAAATGCATTAGAGTTCCTGATTCTGTCCTTGTCAAATTGACAATCTAACATTGCTCTCTATGTCATTGTATGACATGCATGCTGAGGTAGGATAATAAGTATATTTATTTCACAAAACATTAGCAATGAGGTCCATGGAAAAAAGCAATTGGTGCCGTGATACCTACAAGTGAAATAGAAGCAAGCTTTTTGAAAATTATTATAAAATTATCATTAAGAAGCAAATGTTTTTACATTATTTAGAAAATATGAATTTACTGTGTTAGTGCTGGCATACATATGCGCTAGCACAAACAACACACTCACACATTGTTTTATTTTCCTTAAAATTATGATGTCATAAATCTCGAATATATTATTATTGTTTTACTCTTTAATGTATAGGCAAGAGTTAATAAAATTTGTCAGTATTCAATATGGTAAACGAACTCTATTTGTTCAATCGTCATGGTTAATATACTATACTAGCGCGTCGCTAGCATATCTGCTATCTAAAATGTCATGGCTAGAAATAGGAAAACTGCATCAGCTTAGGTTATTATTATTATTATTATTATTATTATTATTATTATTATTATTATTATTATTATTATTATTATTATTATTATTGTTATTATTATTATAACACGTTCTTGAGAAAACAAGAGCTGAATCCTGAGCAAATCAACCAGTCTGCAACATCCAATAAGAATAAAAACATAAACGTTTTTCTCAAGCAAAGCTAGTTTGGATGGTTTTCTTGATTGTGTCCTCTGGAACTGGTAACGGTAATCCAAACAGATCTGAACTGAGAATGGAACCAATTAAATAAACATATCGGGTGTATACATATAGAGTTAATTGATACTCAAATTATAAATACAAATAGTTAAGTAATAAGTAATTATCAGTTGGAATAACAAAAAAAACAAGTATATAATCAAAGCTCTTGTTGAAACTTTCAGTCAGAAACACATACCTGTGCTAGTTGTAATCTTAATAAATATGGACCTCAGTTTCGAATTAAATTAGGTTGCGTTCTGATACTTATGCTTGTGTTTGGATTATAAGTCTGATTTAACCTAGAACAAAATCTTCAGAGGGACGTGACGATGCGTTTCTTTTTTACATCCCCCACCGCAATGTATGTATGTATGTATGTATGTATGTATGTATGTATGTATGTATGTATGTATGTATGTATGTATGTATGTATGTATGTATGTATGTATGTATGTATGTATGTATGTATGTATGTATGTATGTATGTATGTCGCACTGTAAGATGACGCTGCATCACGTAGTTAGATTGGCAGTACCAGCAGAACTATTACATTTTAATTAGAACATATTGATTACGTAGTCTTTGAACTAAAATATATTTATTGAAGCTAAATCAGCAAAAGTATGTACGATATTGTACTAAAATGATCTGACAAAATATGAATTTTAAAATATCGGTTAATGAAATTAGTTTCAATTAAAGAGAAAATGTTTCTAAACTATTTGTGTGCGTTAAATAATTGATCTTTTACTCCTTTTCTTTGCATTTTGATTTAAAATGAAGCAATTCATTTTTACACTTGGTATTAAAAAAGTTTAATTCCTCGATGCTACAGAACCTCACTATGGCACAGAGCCTCACTATGGTACAGTGCTTCACTATTGTACAGAACCTCACTATGGTACAGTTCCTCAATATGGTACAGAGTCTCACTATGGTTTGTTCTCAAGACGTCTTGAAATGTCGACTTAATTTCCTACTCGCAGGAAAATCACTTATTGATTTTCTCAGAAAGTCTCCTTTATAAACATCGAAAATCAATGGAAAGAGCATTAAAGAGTAAGAGTCAATTAGGTTTTATATGAATTCTGTCAGGAACTTGTCCGATTTCCGCTATAAATATCTACAGAAACATCTTGTGACTACACCCCTTTCTACCGACGTAATATGTTTCATGAATGATAATTTTTTACGACATGGTTTCTGCCCTGTCTACCAACGTAATATGTTTTAGGAATGATAATTAGTTATGACATGGTTTCTAAGCAGAGAAGTAACAGTTAAATTCATAAAGCTCATCTAACAAATTTAGTTTAAAACCACTCATTCATAATTATAAATAACTTTAAATTTCAACTTCTGTTCACGAATGTTCTCTATAAATATCATATTTAAAAATCCTTGCGAAATTTCTATTTAGATCAGCTGAAGGTTTCTCAGATCAATTGTTTCCTGTTGTAAATTCTCTCTCTCTCTCTCTCTCTCTCTCTCTCTCTCTCTCTCTCTCTCTCTCTCTCTCTCTCTCTCTCTCTCTCTCTCTCTCTCTCTCAGCTGCCTCACTCAGTGCTCAGCATTAAGAGTCTAGTTTGTACTTATCAGCCTGGTGTCAGGAAAAAAAATGTGACTGGGCAGGACATTATGCTCCATGTCTGCGGCATGATGCCACAGTGCTGGACATCACTATAAACTATGACAAAAACATTATTAAATCTATGTTACAAAATCACGCAAATCTGTCTGTCAGTCAGTCTGTCTGTCTCAAAACCCATTAGTTATCAGGTGTGCACGTGACAAATAAAATACAGCACACTTAAAACTATATGCTAAAAGACTTTAAATTGTCATACCATAAAATCTTAACATTTGCCAGGATCCAAAATGGCCAAACAACGCTGGAGTTTGACATATATCGTGCAGCAGATGTAATCAAGTGATGTGGACAATAACCTAACAAACTCAGGTAGTGTTTCTACGAACCTGCTGAAAATCGCAACGAAGCTGAAGCTAATAATAAACACGTATGTAGCTCTGTACAGCTACTGACAAAAACATTAGATAAAAAAAATAACATGACAAGGTGTAACAATTGCATGTCTTGATACATTTATACTTGTGCTGGCATTCGCAAAATAGATCCAATAGACAATGTATACCAATACCGAAGGAACTGAGTGACATGCAGGCTTCAATAAATTAATTACAAGCTTGCACAGGGTTCGTATGAACCCAAATACAAGGATCAAACTTTGCTAATACAACGGGCAAATATCCAGCATTGCAAAACACAAAACGCTATCAAAAATAAAAGTTATCACATATACCTAAGGTCGGAAAAATAAATTGACATTATCAATATAGGAATGGGTAATTAGGCGGTGACAAACCATTACCAAACAAAGAAAGTTGCAAACATCCTCAGACAGATCAAAATAGACAATGTTTTGTTCCACAACACCAATGAAGTCCTTGTGTCAGGATCATCTATCCTCACAGTAATCAACACCAAGGACCTTAATGTGATGTACATGTGAATTAATATCCACTGACAAAAGCGCAACTGAATAAACTCAAACTATTCTAGGTTGGAGAAAATGATGCTGAAACAACGTTGGGTCTAATTCACTTGAGATCAAATAAAAGTTTCCTATGAACTAGGTATTCGCAAAAGCTGATAATGACTTTGTATCTGGTCTTATTTGAAGATATTTGCATGACGTAATATGATGACGTATCAATAAATATTTGCAAATAGTTCAACTTACTATACATATTAAATCACGACATCTTGTGTCACCTTATTTGGCTCCAAACTGATTCAACCAAGAGACCAAAAAGCGCAGGAAACCTATTGAAAAAGTGCACAATGTTACTACTATTCTCAGGTGACAGGAAACTGTTTCGAATATTTGCCCCTGACAACTGTCCTAATTTAAGGCTGTGACTTTTAGAGCTATTATTGTGTAATTCCGCATGAAAATTGTCCCTTGCAATTGCAGAACAAATTCTACCGTCGTGAGTAAGTATTACTAAACTACGGAATAAACACCAATACCAATATATGCAACAGGGATGCCACTGACGTGCAATGCCGGATCGTAATTGTTTGCAAAGCAACAAAAATGTACCTAATACATAGATAGCTACCGAGTCAAAAAAGGAAAAATCGATACAGCAACAATACTTACATTATAAATGTGATGTAACTGCCTGTATTTATAAAAAATTAGGTGCATCAGTACGGGTACAAATAGCACACCTATCTCTTTCACACACATACGCACACACAAACACACACACACATATATATATATATATATATATATATATATATATATATATATATATATATATATATATATATATATATATATATATATATATATGTATATATATACATATATATATATATATATATATATATATATATATATATATATATATATATATATATATATATATATATATATATATATATATAAAGAATACAAATCATATGGCGAATAACAACCCTTTCATTTGTATTCTTTATATTACCTACCTCGTATGGCACGATCTACTTTTGGTGTGATCTAACACCCTTTTCGGACCTGTATTTATGTCGTGCTACTGTATCCGTTCCATTGTTTCCTTATACTTAAATTGTTCCGTATCTCTTAGAAAGAAGACGATGTCTCAACAAATACAGAAAACATTCAAAACTTTACGCAATGTAACTGATGCCTTACTTCGCCTAAGCATCATTGGACTTTCTTGCATCATTTCCTCGAAACAAATACAGTCACTAAAGGTCTTCAAATTCAAATAAAAACCGCAAATTATTGGCAAGAACTCAAACAGATTCAACAAAAGCTGGAATAAAATAACTCACGACGCTTCCATGAAACTCACAGCCCTACTTAGTAAAAACGTAAACCATCAATATCTAGTCAAATCAGCAACCATTGAAGAACTAAAACATCAGCTCAATTCCGTCTCAACAGAAGAACAATTGAAAACGTTTTACTCCAAATTAAATAAAGATCAACAAAGACTCTCTTCGAAAATATACAAAGTCAGAGATAGAAAACTTAGAAGTCATGATCTACAACGATATGACTGTTGTGAAGAAACTTCAATTGACGAAATTTCTTCTAAAACAACCGTAAGAAGAAAAATCGCCGCAAAAGGAAGAATCGCAAGCATACTGTAACAAACACTAATGCAACTGTTACTAAGACAATAGTCAACATCTCTAATTTAGAACTTACTGATGCAGAAATAAAACTTTTATCGAAAGGTTTGAGTTTCTGTCCCCGTCCAAAAACATACGACAGAGGGAAGCTTAAGAATGACACTGAAGAGTTTATCCGCCGACTATGACTCAAAGCCCATTCTGCCTTGCAACCAACAAACAAATCAAAGGAAAACTATAAGCTGCGACCAATCCACATTTAGAAAGAAAAGTAACTGGACCCCACCAAAAAGTTCAATTACGAATCTGGAAGCCTTTATCAACTCGGTTGAAAAAGATACTTCCAGACATATCAACC
This sequence comes from Potamilus streckersoni, assembly GCA_016746295.1. Classification (NCBI taxonomy): domain Eukaryota; kingdom Metazoa; phylum Mollusca; class Bivalvia; order Unionida; family Unionidae; genus Potamilus; species Potamilus streckersoni. The sequence continues at coordinate 572,927 of JAEAOA010000355.1, read as the reverse complement.
ATACTAACAAATATTCTAATTTGACAAAAGAAGAAACAGATGCCCTGCACTCACTGAAAAGCAGAACAGACATAATAATTAAGCCTGCAGATAAGGGTTCCGCTGTTGTCGTTATGAATAGGGAAGGCTACATTAGTGAAGCAAGTAGACAACTAAGTGACGCTAGGTTTTACCAAAAACTGGACCATGATCCAACGCTGGTATATGCAAAAATCATCACTAATGTCATTGACGAGGCGTACCAAAGCGGACACATAGACCAGCAAACGAAAAACTACTTAAGCCCAGAAAACCCAAGAGCAGGTAGATTTTATCTTCTACCCAAAATCCACAAACAAGGAAACCCTGGCAGACCTATAATCTCAGGTAACGGGCACACCACAGAAAGGATATCAGGATATTTAGATCATTTTATGAGACCACATGTCCACAAATTACCATCATATCTTCAAGACACGACAGATTATCTCATAAAAAGCAAAGTTAGTGAACCATTACTGCAAGATACATTACTTGCTTCCTTAGACGTCACATCTTTGTGCACCAACATACCGCACAACGAAGGGTTACAGGCATGTAGCGAAGCATGGGAAACAAGAACTGTAAACAATCCACCCACACACTTCTTAGTCCAAGTTCTGGAGCTTGTCCTAAAACTCAAAAACTTTGAATTTAATGAAGAAAAATACCTACAAATCAATGCAACTGCAATGGGTACTAAAATGGCCCCTTCGTATGCTAACATTTTTATGGGAAAATTGGAGGGTCAGATCTGTGGCCTTCAGTACGTCGGAGAAACTGAAAAGCTACACAAAAGGATAAACCTTCATAGATCTGATTGGATGACAAAAAAGCTGTACAGAAGCCCGGTCGCAGAACACTTCTCCTCCCCTGGCCACACTTTCAGTGATATAATACTTATCGCTATTGCTAACAACCACAGCTGGAGTTCCGAAACCAGGAAGGAAAAGGAATCATACTGGATACGCCGCTTTAGAACATTGAAACCAAGCGGTCTAAACCAAGAAGACTAGAAAATGAAAACTATGCACTAGTAGAATTTAACATTTTCTAAATTTTCTTATTATCCTTAAATTTTTACTATAAGAATAACCGGTATAGAATCAAATATCAGGGATATAATCTGCGTTACATAAATGCAAAAAGGAAACATAGATGTCGCTTTGGCTTGTAGACTTTTATGAAATTATACACCGTTTTCAGTTTCCGCAACTAGTCTATACAAGCTGGTTGTATTTATAGTTTTAACCCATGTGGAGACAGCCATGTAGAGGTTTACAAACACAACATTTTTGTGTTTATTTGTTTGTCGTATATATGTTTTGTATTTGCCTTTGTTCTGATTTTCTTACTGTCCAAAGGTTTTTCTTCTTACATTACTTGCCAAGAGTTTAGCGTGTCTTCCCGTAGCTTCGAATTATTGATGAATCTGTCCTTGATTCTGACCTTACACTGAGGGCGCGTAATTCAAACTGCTTTTCTTTGTATCAGATGCTGAAATGTTTAGAACTATGTATAACATATTTTACTTATAAGCATCAATTATTGCAGATAATAATTCATTTAAAATCTGATTATGCATACTTGAGTATGCTTAAGTTAGTTTTGCGTTTACATTTTTTTCTATAACATAAACTATTGCTTATTATGGGACCACATGACAGATGAATCTTGCAAGACCAAACGTGTTATTCTGGACAAATAAAAATATTACATTTCAGGTTTACGCGTTCAAACTTTGTATGGCTTTATTGTATTGTAAATTTGTGCTGATAGCATTTCTTAGCATCTATATATTGACATCAACAGGAAATTGGTGTTTAAACATTAGGCAGCTGTGCAAGATATATTTGCATTATTTTTTCAGACAACAAGCAAAAGATTGCAATGCTACATTGTTTTTCGCTGAATATAGGATATGATATTAATAATCCATATCATTTCAGGTCATTATTACATATATCATATCTAGACTTGGCTAACGTGGATAAGTGAGAAAGCCAGTAGCTTCTTGTAGGTTGGTGGTTCTTCCCGGTGTATTCCAGGGTTCTTCCTCCACCATTAATACTGGCCTCCATATATAGCCTATCTTGTGCTGAAAAATGGCGTTAAACCCTATAACAACAATAACAAAAATATTTATCGTATTTCATAAATAGTTGGATCCTTGTTTCTATATTAAATGCCGCATGTATTGACTTGGCATATATTGTGATATTTTTGTTGCAACAAATTTTCTTTGATGGTAAGACATTTTCAATCACAACCAGCATGTGAATATCTAAAATCTGAAGTACTTTAGGGCTTATGTTATTATGGATTCTCTCTCTCTCTCTCAATTGAATGAAGTATATATATATATATATATATATATATATATTTATAAATATATATATATATATATATATATATATATATATATATTCATATCTGACTCATTTTAGATGTTTTTTTAAACGTCAATTTCAAATGAAAGAGTTCCTTATAGATGCCCGTCCAGTGTTGAAATATTTTGCATAACACAGTTTCACAACAATCATACTATGTCAATGTTACTTATTTTTACCGATCTCGATTTTAAACATTTGAGACGTATGCTTTAGAGGTTTTGACATATGAACCATGCTCAATATAAACATTGTGATAAACAACTGGTGTTATTGGAGATATATTCATGTTTTATATGAAATTATACCCATTTACGTTCCTTAGTTATTTTCAAAACAATTTTAGTATAAAACCCCCAAAACTATATGATAGTTGACATATTATTCTCAATAGACACCATTGTAATTGCTTTAAACGATTTTATTACAGTTGCATGAGTGTGTTTATTTTACAGATTTCTCTAACACGTATTAGTTTAAGCAAATTGTTTCATATTGGCATGTGTTATTAAAAATGTTTAGCTTTGAATGTATTCATACAAAAACAATTTGTATATCCTAGTTCGAATTTAAGATTGGTATGCCATTAATTCCATTTGTATACTTCGTACTGCAAATGGCAACATCTGTTTCAAATAATTGAAAGGTAACATAATGCTGTTGTTGCTGACACGTGTTCTGAGTTTATACCACATCTCTTTACAAGTGTTTAGGTACAAGTAAACAAGCCGTATTGATCAATACAGCAGTCATGTGCATCATTTGCACTTTTTGTGTCCGTAGTAACGTCAAGATATAACATCCTTTCACCATCTTCCAGACTATCTTAAGGTCCCCAAAGCAAAGGTATGGCACAAACCCTGACAGTTCATTTTCAATGGTGCAGTGGAAATGCGTGATTTTGAATGTGCATGGAACTCTCCATGAAGCGATATGTGCTGCTCGGTTCATTAGTATGCTCTAAGTAAAAAAGTTGTATTCTCCTAGGGATCAAGAAATCCTCCTTTCCTTGTATACGAGAAAAACAAATGGACACGCAAAAGTATAGGATATTGTAGCTTTTGATTGATCTTTATATTAAAGTCACATATTCAATTAGTGGGATTATCAAAAATTTAATGTATTATGTGTATTTACCCGAGTGAATAATTGCCTCTGATGTAGGAAGCATGCCTAAATACCGTCTGGTTTTGTTTTGTATACATTTGCTTCTGGCAATATTCAGGTGGCAGTTTTATTTTTTGTTGAACTCAAAATTACAACAGCTCGGATTTGCAGATCTTTAACCCAATATACTGGCAACGAGTGCCCAATACTACATATCAATAGGACGTCTTTAGCTCAGGAAACAAAATTAATTACCCAATACAATCATTAATATAAGCATTATTCTTGACAAGGGATAAAGTTGTCATTTGAGCAAATTTTGTGAGATTGAAGCGAAATGTAAATGTAATTTTATCTTCTGGTTAAACGGTCAAGTAGATATCACTCTAAAAATACTTTCAAGAGACAAGGCCATGTTTTACTGAGAACAGGGTTTCGTTTTATTTCATATTCAAATTTCTTTGTTTTTATTCTTTCCATTTCTACCCTTTTCCCCGTATTTCATTATCAATTTCTCCTAATAAAAGTAAAACACACACACACACACACACACACACACATATATATATATATATATATATATATATATATATATATATATATATATATATATATATATATATACACTTTTCTGATACATTAAAGACATCCCGATTACTATTTTACAGTACCTTCATCTGTTACGTTTAATTCCCTTTTCGTTTGAAGTCATTTTCACTTCATTTACATAGAGTCATCCATCCACGTTTTGCGACATCGTTAGAATAAATTGTGCCTGGACCCATTTTTAAAAGAAATATGTTATATTTATTGGCATGTATTTTTGTTATAAAAACACTTTGTAACTATAGCTAGGCTTAAAATTGTGAGTGCTATTACACAATATATTTTAAGAGCATTCATGCCGCATGACAGCCTTTTATCTCCATGTTATCCTTCTCTTGTAAATATGTAAATATTTTCCTACTCGCTCCTGAACATTCGTGAAAATACATTTTCTATTATTACGTTTAAGATTTTCATAATACGTCGGTAATTTTAAAGCGATTAAGAGATAATACAGACAAATCAATCATCCAGTATATGATACATTATCACATTACGCTGTAACTGTGATATACCACCAGAGAGAGAGAGAGAGAGAGAGAGAGAGAGAGAGAGAGAGAGAGAGAGAGAGAGAGAGAGAGAGAGAGAGAGAGAGAGAGAGAGAGAGAGAGAGAGAGAGAGAGAGAGAGAGAGAGAGAGAGAGAGAGAGAGAGAGAGAGAGAGAGAGACCACAAGGTTTCATTAAGCCCAAATCCTTTTCTTCTCTCACTCCAGATTTCTGCCTCTTTTATCCCTTATTCAAGAGAGTGATTGCGATAAAATTGTGTGCAATATTAAATTCAGTAAGGTTTTTCATTCGTCACTAATGATTAATTATTGGAAATTCAACATTGATCGATAGGCCTAGAATCAAAAACAAAATTTCAAGAATTTTATACAAGAATATTATTACGCCAGGGGCCGACCACAATTAGATATAGTGATAGCATTAGTATATAAAATTGCTTTATACTAACACTTTGAAAGTCGTTTAATTTTTAAGGTATGTGACACACACAAATATATATATATATATATATATATATATATATATATATATATATATATATATATATATATATATATATATATATATATATATATATATATATATGTATATATATATATATATATATATATGTATATATATATATATATATATATATATATATATATATATATATATATATATATATATATATATATATATATATATATCCTTTGTGCATACGTTTTGAAAAATCTATGATAATTCTTTCTTCGTTGCTTTTTGCTGTTGTACAACACTGACGCTGATATTCATTGGAACCACTAGATTAGGCCTTATTGATTTTTTTTGTACTAGAAGCTTAGAGAGTGCCATCACGTGATAAATGATGCATAAGTTGTATACTTCCATGTTAAGAAACACAAGTTGATAATTAGATATGATGTATGTCGGATACTGACAATTCACTGCACTCGTGAATTTAGTGCCAGCACACCTTATCTTTTCTAAGTCATTTGGAATTTAGTGCCAACACACTGTATCTTTTCTAAGTCATACGGACCTTAGTGCAAGCACTTTCCTTCCTACCTAAGAACACCTACTTAGGTACATGAATAGGCCTATATTCGGCAAGAATAATAGGAACCAAACAATATGCTTTCCATCTCCGAGGCATAGAGAGTAGCCCAACGACATTATTGTTGTGCACGATGATCAAATCTATTTTCATTGCAATCACATTAATCAATATGAAACCAAGTTATATTGACAAATGGTGAAATATTTTTCTTTGAATTTAAATCTCATCTTGAAAATGCATATTTTTTTCTAATACCTTGAACAGTTTGGTGTTTCATACAATTTGCTTTGAAATTCTTACCAATAACCTAACTTCAAGATGGCAGGAAATATTATTGATCTGTCATATATAGTGTTTAAAGGGTTTTATCATTCTTAAATCCTGCTGTGACGCCTTTAAAACACCAGATTTAGTAATGATTTAGAACAAAACTTTTACAAATGTGAGGCGACCATCAGTTAAAACATTTTCTGGTATAAATTATAATTGGAAAGATTTCGACCACCATAGAGATGGCGTTAAATTATTTGGTGACCTATATTCTTACAACAATAATTGGATTCGTTTCTTATATGCACTTTCCGCGTTGCCATTTATTTCTTAAGGCGTATTCTCACAAGCATCGCTACTTAAAATGGTGTCTTTAATTATTTCTCCTTTTTGTTCTTGCATTTGTTTTGTTATTATACATCCAATAATTAAAGAAATCTGTACAGTAATTACGTCCGTGTTATTCATTCTTATCTTTGTAGTATAATTGCTTTATATAGTTATGTTCCATAAACTCCGAAGACGATCGGACTGGTATCAGCTTTGAACTGTTGTTTGACAGGTAAAGCTGGCCAGCTGGCCATTTCACACACATAAGCACTGAACACAAATTTACTTTTTGCAAGTGATTTATGAAGAGATAAAATTTACCAAATAAAGTTCTTCTTCTTCTTCTTCTTCTTCTTCTTCTTCTTCTTCTTCTTCTTCTTCTTCTTCTTCTTCTTCTTCTTCTTCTTCTTCTTCTTCTTCTTCTTCCTTCTACTCCTCCTCCTCCTCCTCCTTCTTTTTCTTCAACACCGACTTAAAATATACACTGATCTTCATGTCTTGATGCGTGGCCCTGAGTGGCCGAGAGGTCTAAAACGCTGACCGTTACGGATCACTGCCATCTCACCTCTGTCTGCGTGAGTTCGAGTCCAGACTCGGCTAACGTGGGTAAGTGAGAAAGCCTTCCAGTAGCTTATCGTGGGTCGGTGGTTCGTCCTGGGGTTTTCCAGGGTTCTTCCTCCACCATTAATACTGGCCGCATTGTATAGCCTATCTTGTGCTGAAAATGTCGTTAAACCCTATGTGATACATTGGCGGCATTCAAAACACATCATACTTTCACTATGGTTCACTGCTAGGGAATGACCTCCCGCGGTGTAATTTACCCAGTGTGGATCGATAGTAAGAAGAATGCAGATCTCTGATCAAGTATATTGGAGAAATAAACACAACAAGCCCCCTTTCAATGAACAAATATAAATTAAATCAGTTTAACAACACAATTTAAAATGAAAAGAAATCAATTACTTGGTTACAAAAAAAACAATAAATGTACTAACAAGTACTCAAATAAGACAACAATAGAAATTTCTTTTACTGTTACGATTACTGTCAGCGAAGGAATGCTATCTTCATTGCCTACGAGATGTGACCTTTAGGTGCAACGATGAGAGACTTCGTCACCTATTTTATGCAGACATCAAGACTTCCGTTCGTCTCTGCTCTGTCGATCTTTGTCTAGTTGTCTGGTCTTGGACTATTGTCAGTCGAACTCTGATTTAACAATCGTCTCTGGACCTAGATTCTGGCTTAGAATTTGCTCTGGTCCTGTGATTGGTTCAGGGATTTCTCAGTAGAATTCAGGAAGGCTGTTTTCCTTCAATAAATAAAATGTGCCGCAACAGACAATAGGTCATATTTCCAAGTATATCTATATTTTTACATTAATTCGGCTCAGAAAATAAAAGGCATAAAATCTGTCGCATTCAAGTTAACTAACCCCTATGTTTACATAAACGGACAATGCCTGTCCTGACCTTAATTCGGGTCACGCTAGTGGTGGTCATTAAATTCCACTCGGCTAAGACGCTTGAGCCCGTATTTAACACCCCTTGACTTCTTACACTATCTACTAGTGTTAAATTACATATGGCTTAGACCCTCAAATCTATTATAAAATAGTTTCCTTGATCAATTAGATATTACAAACTAGTATATGGATATACACTCAAGTGATTATTTAAATATTACAAACTAGTATATGGATATACACTTAATATTATGTCATACTAGACAGAGTTAATCCATAAAACCACGAAACATTACCCATCTTTTATTAGGCTTATTTCTTGAAAAATCCAAAGCACTCCTATGTATTAAAGATTCAATTACATGCAATCTTGTCAATTCTTTCAACGATCATTCAATTACATGCAACCTTGTAAATTATTTAAGTAAATGGATACTTAGAATATCAAAGAATAAAATGTCTTGACTAACATTTCACTAAAACCCTACAAAATGAAATAATACATATATACATACATCATAACATGAATACTTTTGCAGGTAAATCAACAAATGAAATAACATATTAAAATCGGAAACTAAGATTGTGTACCCTTTGCCATTTCTTTAATCGTTTCCGACGCACATCACGTATAGTCTGTCTCCTATCCATTACTCAATAACGAGAACGTACTTTCTACGAATTCGAAGTCCAACTAACTTTTCTTGCGAAAGATTGAAGACGACTGAAGAATTGTTCCAAAGTAAAACCTTTAATTTCTTACAGAGTTACGCCCATAAATTACTATGAACCAATCGGAATAGGCGGTTTCCTAAATCTGTCAAGACAGCTAATCATGCCGTAATTAACGTTCCTTTGAACAATCACTTATGGCCAAGCTTTCCCCTTTAACCGGTTGATTTTGGGAAAGTGTCTTATGTCTTTCTCTGGTACCATAGCATATGACTCGGTCAAGTTTCGTAGTGTGGAACGAATTTTCTTTTGACGTTCATAAATGAAATTAAAATAATCATCTATCTATAGCCATCTCCACTTTAATTAAGTTGACTTTTATACAATTCTTTAAACAATGCTTCTAAGAGTTTTCAAAATACGATACATCACACCCTAAAACAATAAAAATAATTTTTTCATGCTATAAACCACAGTGTGACTCCACACATAAAACGCTAACATTTATTCACACAATATGCCACTTATATCATGCCTTGGTCATCAAGCAGAAGACAATTTTTAATTTGTATAACGGGTCACTGCTGATGCGCTCCAGTGACCACTTAACGCTGGTTCAAACATTTGACATCTGGTCATTTAAGGCAAGGACCAATACTTTCCAAATATTGATACAATCAAACAAATTTTAAAATTTATTTTTGTAAAGAGAGCCAAGCTTATGGGGTGAAAAAAAAACATTGATCCAAAAATGAATTGGTTTTTTTTATATATGATACCATTAAAGAAGTAGTACCGATGGGGTAGGAATTTAAATTGAATTCCTATTAAACATTAGCTTAGATACTTGGACATTTAATAAATTGTACCTTATTAATATGTGAAATACTACCGAAAGTGTATAGAACTAGTCTGACAATTAGCATAGATTTACATTTTGTAGAAATAATATCATCACACTTGCAAATCAAGGGCATACTTATTATGCTGAATGGTGTAGTTTTAAAGGTTGATGTAAACCCGGTCATTTCCAATGAATATGTGTACATTTTTAGTACCCATTCTTGATAATTTCTCAGTGTTTTTGTGATTATTCAATTGTCATCAACTCACATCTTTTATCGAATGTAGTTCGTGCGGAATAATGTTTCTTTCAAAAGCAACCCCAAAGTTGTATATGGTAAGCACTTTAAATTGCTTTTCGCTATGTAAAAGTTAAAAACATTTCTACTAATCAGTTGATGTTGATCGCAGCGACAAAGAGTCTGTGACTTACAAGTTGAAATTTGAAAATAATAAATCAGAATTCACTAAATCTATTTTTGGTAATTCATGTCTTTAAGAGAGTGCAATGTGTCTGTTGGTTTATTTATCAGACCACAAACTTTAAAGCAAAACGACAACATGCAAAAGCATTAATGTACAATGCAAAAAGTGTCTTCAAAACATGCAGGAAGTGTAAATCAAATTTTTCGAGTGAATATTATTTCACGAAAAGTCGTCATTTCAAAGTCCACACATGACGAAACACTCAAATTCCAAGAATCTATTTTGCAATCGAACTAGTCTTCTATTTCATTTTTTTCTTATTGTAGAGGGGAAAATATAAATGTATAAATTCAAACGTATAAGTGTTATTAATATCATGTTGATAATGCATAGCAAACGATAGAATAATAACAAACTTAATATATTATGATATCTACCTTTATTTTGCCTTAGAAGTTGTACTATACAGTACATTATTGGAATGTTTGAATCTCATATCTTGCACAACATCGGCCTCGGTTTATCACAAAACAATATAAGATAACATGGCAATACAGAATAATTGATAAAATTGGAAACACGTTAGGTTCGTTGGTGGTGAAAATTTCGTAGCAAGTACAACAGCTTTTCCTGTAATGAGCAAATTGATTGTGCGTTAATCGGCTATTGCTGAATCTTTAGTGCACCGTACAATTGTGAATTAAATATATGACATTCTTACACATCAGATATGCTTCTTCATGTGTTATCCTTAACTCATTTAAGAATGTATTCAACCAATTATAGAAGACATCAATTTATATGATTACGTCGTGTATCTTTTTGTTTACATAACGGTTTTCAACCAAAAATTACATTCTTGGTTGACAATTATTTTCCCTGCTCAATAAAGAATTTATATCATCATATCATGGATCCGCTCCTTACTAAAGGAAGAGTTAGACGGTTTAGAAAATAAAAATAGCTTATATATTCATTTAGTAATGAGAGACATCCATATTCAGATATTTTGTTATGCGTTGGAGGTAATGAACACATACGTGCATAACTCCAGTTTAAGTTACATGTGCGCGGAAGTTGAACACGACACAATGCTTTTATCTGGCATCATGTCAATGTCAGAGAACCAATTTGCTGCCAATAAACCTTAACCTGTCAATAGTCGGTACATAATATTTCAAAATCTTATTTCTGAATCAGTCGAACGCCGTCGTAACTGAAGCTAGCGTGACACAGCTCATTTACCCAACAAGGCAACAGGTTGCGGAGAAAGAAGTGTTAGTTTATCTTAGACTGATGTCAAGAAATGCATGTGGGAGGATTGTATTTGGTTTTTGAACTTTATATTGCATGTCATTGTATAAAAGTATTTTACATACAATGTAAAAGTGAATCTCTGACATAGTCACGTTGGATGATATATCCATCAAATTAAAAATTACAAAGAATGCTCATGCACATACAAATGTGTAAATCCCATTGTTACATGCCAATTTAAAAAAGAGATATAACACTGTAGGAAAATCCCGTTGAAGTGTACTCCTTCTTTAAAAACAATTCAGCTTGTTTTAGCTAACTTGTTCGAAAAGAAAAATATTGTTTTACCTTTTTTGTTTTTTTGTTCATGATGGAGTTTGAGAGAGAGAGAGAGAGAGAGAGAGAGAGAGAGAGAGAGAGAGAGAGAGAGAGAGAGAGAGAGAGAGAGAGAGAGAGAGGTGATGTCGATAAAATGTCTAACATATTTAATTATTTAATAAATTATGATTAGTTTTCCATTTATTTTGTTCACGGATCAGGATAAAGGTCAATAGGTTACTTCTGAAACCATCACATATTATTACGGCATGGTAAATCGCTATCGGATGTATTAGCATGATAGATGTGTAACATTCGATTACACAACACTTTCAAAAGCCATATTATTGGTCACACACATATACGCATATGCACATGTGCATTCTTTCCTCTTGTATATTTTACGTTAGTTTAGAATTAGAATATATATATATATATATATATATATATATATATATATATATATATATATATATATATATATATATTAATTAGAACTATCTTATAGAGAACTAACGAAATATATTGTTAGAAAGATACAATAGTACTTTATATAATATATACAATAATATCTAATGGATGGAAATACTAAGACATTGGAAAACCGAACATTGATATCCACAGTCGACTCCTGAAGTTCATATTTCTGGTACCTATCATTGGTTTGAAAATTTATGCAAAAACTGGATGGTTTTGATTGATTTCGCATCTTTCATTCCATTTATCAGTGAAATCAACATTAAATTACTACACATATGTAAATGTAACGATAACAATAACATGCAGAAAGTCAATGGAGTTTATAGTCATCCATTTCAACAGAATGACACCCAACAATTTCTGATGCATTAGTATTATTTATTCCGCAAGTATAATTTTCCAGCAACAGACCAGCAGAATGATCAAGTTTACATCTGCGCGTGTTACATTTTCCTCATGTTTGACGAAGAGTAGAGCCTCTAAATCATTTCGACGCTTTAAACGAGCCAGAAAAATTGTGATGAAAAAATTTTAAACTCATCATGAATAAGTTACTCGTTAACTATCCTAATCAATTGTGAATTCAGGGTAATCATGTGCAAGGAACATATCGTATAAGCAGCTTCAGGTAAATCTTTATGTTTCGTTTACGTCAAGGTGATTGTTTTAACTGATATTTATTCTTGTTCTGGAAAAAAACTCACTTCTCTTCTCTCTCTCTCTCTCTCTCTCTCTCTCTCTCTCTCTATATATATATATATATATATATATATATATATATATATATGTATATATGTATATATGTATATATGTATATATACATATATACATATATACATATATACATATATACATATATACATATATACATATATATGTATATATATGTATATATGTATATATGTATATATATATATTTATATATAAATATATATATATATATATACATAAATATATATATAAATAAATACATACATATATATATATATACATATATATATAAATAAATACATACATATATACATACATATATATATATATATATATATATATATATATATACATATATATATATATACATACATAAATATACATACATACATACCTACACAACACACATAATATATATGTATATATATGTATGTATATATATATGTATGTATATATATATGTATGTATATGTATATATATATATATATATATATATATATATATATATATATATATATATATGTAAAGGGTAAAATTGAGTAATAACAATGTACTGTCTTTAATCGTTGACGATGGCATTCAGGATGGTAAGGTTGATTTTTTGTAATACTGAACGCCTACATTAGAAAGACATGTTTGGTGCTTCCCGTAATTGGTATTTTTCTTCCAAGTCTAGAAGTAAAAAGATCGAACAGACGCATCATTAATCTCAAAGAAGTATCAGTAGATTCGTCATTCTTGAAAATGCTCGTTGTTAATCCGTTTTCTAGTCAACATGTTTCAAGCTTACTAGCAAAGATATTAAAAACGTCTCCCTCTGGATGAACTCTTTAATCTCTTAGGTCAATACATCACTGACATGTTATATATATAACCTACAAATAGAAAGATGACAAACAACAGCACTTTAAGAATCACGGTACTAATTCAGTTCCCATAGTAATATCATTCAAACACCATGATATTAAAAATTAAATAACATATTTTTGAGTGCTCATAACCAAACCTATATTTGTCAGTATAGATGAAACTTGAAAGTCATCTACTGTGCAGAAGAAAATATGAGCCGCGGCAAGTTCTGCACCTACATATGTTTGAAACATGTGATTTTAATTCCGCACCAATGAGTCATGTACTAAGTTTAGTAATGAGTGTTCGAAACTTTAGACTATTAAAGGATTAAAGTTATATTAATAAAACAATGTCTTTTTTTTATTCACTTTCAACTAGGATATGGTGTTCAAAAGATTCTTTTTCCTAAAACATAACTTTCATTATTAACCAATTCTGGTTAGCCAACTCGTATATACTCTATTTAATGTTCACCTATTTCTAGCTGGTTCCTATTTTGTCAATACAATTAGTACCGTGTGTCCTTTACTACAAAATATACATGATCATTATTTACATATAAACTCTGTCCAGATGTCTACTATAACCGTAAACGTATATTAGTTGAATGACTTTGCATAACAATTTAGAAGATGATAATCAATACTGAGTTTCACAGTTTTGAAGAGATTAAACACTTTATTCAGTCTCAATTTCGATAACTATGTAAAGTTGAAAGATACTTTCTCATGATGCAAAGTTTCAAGTGTTACTTTTGTAGTGCATTTGATCGTTATTTATATGTACTTAGGTTTATACACGCGTCATGGCTAGTCAGTCCAATATGATCTCACAAACAAATTTATGACTTCTTTGTTGAACGTTGGGCTTCATATTGATGTGAATAGCAGGCATACCAATTCTGATTACTAACACTATGTGTCTCTAATTTATACTAGCTCATTGTGAAATGAAATAAATGTCTCTATTTTCTTTTGGAGGGCAATTCAGTGTTCATCACATCCTTAGTGTACAGACAATTGTGAACCTACTCACTGTTTATGTTTTTGCTGTACAATGGTAATTTTCGTAATGCATTTTTTATTTTTACTTATAATTGCAATAATTAATAACCAAGAACATTCGCAAATGACCATGCTACTAAGAAGATTAAAGAATATCTCGATGACATGCGATCGTTGACTAGTAGTTTAAAGTGAACCTGACATGGCCGTTTTATGTAGCAAGGTAGAGGGTTAAAAACTTAGCAGTCGTGCGGCGCTAAATTATGTATAAGCTATCTGTAACATTGTTGTTGGTTTAGTAACGTTGGCATTTGTAACATTTTGTTTTTGCAACGGTATCCATTTATCGTTGCAACCATATTCACGTAACGTTGCAATAATTTTTACTCACCAGTGTAACAATTCTTTTTGTTGTTGCTATGATTTATTTTATGGTAGAAACATTATTTTGTTGATATAACGGCTTTTGTAATTGGTTTGTTCTTCTGTTAAAGTAAAAAATTGTTTGGGCAACCGTAAAAAATAACGCTACAACATTGATATTGCCATTACAACTAAACTGTGGCGACAATAACATACCATTACAACAACAACAATACCTAAATAAAAACATTTCCTGAATACTGTTTTAACCTAAAGTGAACACTTTAGAAATAGCATTTGAATACTGTACCTACGATTATTCGTACCAAAGGAACAATACTAATTTCAAACAAAATACCATTTCAGTAGTAAATTGTAACGTTTCATCAGCTAGAATCACCTTGCATCGGCATAATTTATACGTGAAACGTTAAATGCATACCGTTGTAACAATATTTGCATAACGTTGCAACGGTACAGATAGTTTTCTTGTTAGAGCTAAGTATTGTTGGTTCCTCTTAACTTGATAATCAAACAAGCTCAAAGTGCACATGCATGCGGTAGTACTTGTACACAAATACACCCGCATACATATATAATACACACATAGTTTAGCCTCTTTAGCGTTGTTCAGTCTTGCATCACAAAAGTATCTACAATCTTCGAAGAAATCGCACAAAAGAGGTCATACTATGAGCAATGGTGCTAAAGATGAATATTAATCCAAAAGGATTATGGTGCAATTAATGTCACATGTGTATTCAACCTAAAATAAGGCATTACCTGGTAGGGTTAGTTAATATACTTATTGGTATTGACTTAAGTGCAATTTGCTTATTTTCTGGTAGATCTCAGATTAATAAGTCTGATCCTAGTATGTGTTTTAAATATTAACTTTAAACAATTACTTAACTAGAACATTTGTATATCAAAATAATTTTCTGGTAATATGAGAGGATTACAATGGTATTCATTTCTTGAATCTTTGATTAAGCAATAAAAGAGTTTCTTGTTTTGTCACAACGTTTGCGATACATGGAACGTAGTATTGTAAGTAATACAACCATGTCATCGGAAGCTTCAAACATTTCAATGAATTAGACCATAGCTCTAAAACATGGCCAACATACATAGAATACTGCAAGTAATCACTATCTGCTGAAGGAGTAAAGCTATAATTCCATATACAATTTTTTTTATACAAAACGCATACACTTCCTATTGATATATAGGGCTGAATTGGCTTTATTGGCATTGCTTCTAATCAGAGACTAAATTAAGCTTGAAGAACAAGACAACTATACAAGCTGCTTAATATTTAACCTGTTGGATTACATCTTTACTTGAGGTGTTATGTACCTGTGATACGTGAGATCTAATATTATGCCTAACGTTTACAGAACTACATTTAAAAATCAATGACTAGACCCAGTTGTAATTCACTTAACTCTTTAGACAAACCAAACGGACATTACGTTTCAAATTTGAAAACCTTTTCATCGAAATAATATTTGTCCAATTTTAAGAAACAACTTGTTTTATTTGGCGATCTGGGTTGTTTTTTGGGACAAAAGATGATAGTCGTGTGAGCAAAACATTACAATTTGAATTTAACCTTTCTAATATATCTAATATTACTCCATCATTATTTAAGAACAACAAACATTTTTATGTATGGAACTACGATTATTTTAAGGTAATTAACAAAAGTATTAAAATATTATCATGTCCTTAAAGTTGAATAAACTGAAGATCCAGAAAAAGTTACATGACCCGTAAACGAAGAGCCTTTTTAATTTTTGCAGAAAACTAAAATGTTAGCATACAGTACTGCAAAATATGTGCCCAAATCGACCAGATGGTTTGTGAGAAAGAGAATAATCGATTGTAGCCGTTTAATCATCTTATATGAATCTGTTTCAGTACAAAAGTTAAACGTATTCTTTAGTCTTGAAAATTGAAAGAAACAATTCTTAAAATCACCAAATTATATTTGATTCAGCTAATTGGTAGAAGCAACAGCAGGAAACGATTATTTCGGTTTAAATTATAGGTTAGTTTTATTTTGCGTCAAATATTTGCTTAATAAAGATTGATATCTCATCAAATTTTCATGTTGTGTTTAAGTTTCAATTTCTAACATTAATATAAGATTAAGATTGATAAAAAACAATAATCTTGGCATACTTAGAGGAAACGACACATCCAATAGTCTAGTGTCTCTGTTAAATCATCCGTTTAGCAAAATTGTCTTAGCTATATCAGACCGTTGTTCGTCAGATAATTATGATATTTGCATAAATTGCTTTAGCCTGGGCTATATTTCAATTTTGTTGCATGGTATAAAAAGAGGACGTTTGCAAAATTTGTGGTAATTACATAAATCCCAATATCATTTTAAAGGTCATTATCCTGCAGAGAAAAATATCTCATAATAATACATTTGTACAGCCAGGCATCTTGTACCGTTATCATAAAACAATGCCTCAAAAGTATTGATTTTAAGGTATATTATAAGCTTCATTCTCTGTGCAAAGAAATAGCTTGATCTGTAAAACTCAATTTCCGTTGAAGGAAAAAGATTGAGGGATTCCTTTTATATTTTATACGAAGCTCTTCCACTTCATGACGCGTAATTGCATATTCTGTTTTGAGAGGCCTTGCTTTCTGGTCGATAAAGGATTATTTCTACTTATCACAACACATAAAAGTATTAATTCTACTTATCAGAACAAATAACCGGCTACCTTAAGAATTTAAAAAACTCATTCAAAAGTATATGTCCACATGACGATATATATATATATATATATATATATACATACATATATATATATATGTATGTAAATATATATATATATATATATATATATGTATTTATATGTATATATATATATGTATGTATGTATGTATGTATGTATGTATGTATGTATGTATGTATGTATGTATGTAATGTATGTATGTATGTATGTATGTATGTATGTATGTATGTATGTATGTATGTATGTATGTATGTATGTATGTATGTATGTATGTTCAAAATTTCAAATTACGGATAATGATTTGTAAAAAGATATTAGGTTTCCTTTCAACATAGAGTAATCGAGTATCACTTGGTTAAATAAAACGTAGAATTGAAGACCTAAAAATACAGTGGATACTAAATGTAGCTGATCTTTACGAAAATGCCAGATTCAATAATATTTATCTATTTAGAGAATTATCTTACAACATATTACGTATATGTGGTTAAATGGCTTGTGTGTTAGGTTTAAAATTATTTTTATATTCCATTTTGTTTCATTGTATTTAATTGCAATGAATATTTTTCTCGGATTCCGGATTATATTTTAGTAGTGAGATATAATGTTAGCAAAAACTGTTTATTTAAGACGAAATATTAATACGTGAGGGTTGCATTTAGTTCGCCTTACCTTGGTAACAAAACAACAGGAAGTTGCAATGATTGGTCAGCATCACGGACATACTTTCTCCGCGTGATCAATGTTAGCAACCTATTTTTATGATTGGTTTTTAATTCGGTCTGTACTGCGGACGTGACATAAAAAGCGTAATAAGATACCACATGACCAATCTCGCGAGATTTGAAGTGATGTTTTTGAGTGTAAATACACATTTTTAATTTGGCCAGAGTCATTCAAACACTTGAAAGAACAAGTTGTATTTATATATTTATTTTAAATTTGTTGCCAGAATATTTTATTACTCGTCTGATTTTTGGATTCAATAATTTATTTTCCTGGAAACTAAACAGGTTGACTTTCTTATAAAAAAATTGTGAAGGATATTCAATGAAATTAATTCTGGAATTATTTGGAAACAAAGACTGTGATTCAAGTGAGGAATTATTATTATTCATACATTGGACTACATCTGACGACATCTCCCTCCATATTCGTACGTCCTCGGCACTCGAACCTGGATTCGTATAGAATGTTTAGTGATAGGACTTGTGTTTTAATTCTTAGAATCATATTTGGATTGTATCCATAGATTGTAAGTCATATTTACAAATGTTTGCATTCTTGTCTAGGGAAATAAATTATTTTGTTGAAATATACAAAGCTTGTTGGTTTTCACATTTTCTTTGTTACTGAGTGCGAGCTCTAGTCAATATAAACATCTGCATTTTTTCTATTGTTTTTGTGAGTAACGTTTGTGAAAAGAGAAGTCGCGAGTTAAGTTTCATTTTGCAACTTTCTTTTAAACTCCCTCATCCCATAGGTATCTTTTAATTTTTAATACCCATACGAGGATGGGCAATTAACTTTGTCTTACATATAAACAACAACATTTTTCATCCTGTGTGTAACGCCTACTAAACGAGAAGTTGCGGGTTCGAAACGCATGCACATATCCCCCATTTTTCTGTATACCTTTGTTACTTTTTATATACCTTTGTTAGTTTTATGCTCAAATTTGTTTTATAACTCGATCTTCCCATTTTTTTGGAGGAAAGGCTGTTTCATATTTATCTGGAAACTTTCATTCATTACTTTCATTTTAAGAAGAGCAAGAGCTAGTTATTGAACTGTTCTTTTAAGCTAATGTAGATAAATGTATGCAAATATTAGGGGTAGGGTGTTTGAATTGAAAGCAACGTTTATAAGAGAGGAACAGACACAGAGACTAATGTTGGATGAAAGATTAATGAATGTTATCACAATAGCAAATACAACAACTATGTAGTTAAATTATAAAATGAAAATACTAGTGGCTATGTTAATAAAAACGTAATTGCTTCAGACAGACAAAGCAGAGAAAACGGTAAAATCTACATACATTTATTTCTTTTTAGATTCAATCAAATGTATATTCTCAACAAAGTTCTGTGCTAATAATATGCATTACTCAAAGTTAATGTCTAGTTTAATAAAAACATATTTTTTTAATTTACCCCTAAAGAACGATTGCTAACTCTTTATTAGTACTACACACGTTTTTAACTACTTAATTGGGCTTCGTCTTTATATATTTTGAAACCAAAACTGGATTCTTCATGTGTTAGTTTCTTACCAATAAATAGTACCCGAATAAAACGCAGTGCACACATTTGACTCCCCATCCATCCATCGACATACCTGATGAATTGTAACTGACCATACACTTATTATTCGATACCACATTATCATAGCTTAAATAAAATGTGTTACAGATAAATCAAAATGACAAAATGTCACTGGTACTAAATTGATCCGAAAAAAAGAATAAATCTGAGATACCTTTTCTGAAACGTTTATTTGATCTCAATTCAAACATTCCCACAATATTTGAATGTGTGTGAGTGTAGGCAATGTTTGTTTTAAATTTAAATACCTGCTAGTTTTAATTGTACAACCTAGTTTTGCGTCTATCAAGGTTATTTGACCTTTTTTGATAATTAGATATCGAAAAGGCTAGTACGAAGCAAGGAATAATTATCTCTAAGGTAGTCCTATGTAATCATTTTGACTTGCACGACAGAGATGAAAATGTGTATATGTAGTTTCAATGTACTCATTAAGCAGTTTAACAAGTTTTTAGTAACAGCTTTATTGTATTTATGATAGGACCAACTTATCATACAAAATCGCTTCTTATTAATTCTAGTTAAATCTAACTCTGATTACTTTGTTGTGTATGTATGAAGCGATCTGTGCCAGGAGTTTGTATTATAGCTCTTTGATATACTATGCAGAATAATATATTTAATTGAGAGAGAGAGAGAGAGAGAGAGAGAGAGAGAGAGAGAGAGAGAGAGAGAGAGAGAGAGAGAGAGAGAGAGAGAGAGAGAGAGAGAGAGAGAGAGAGAGAGAGATCCGTCGAGCTATGAATGTATATAATTGCCGTAAAATAGGTTTTACTATATACTAAAAGAAATGTACGGAAAACGTGTGCAACATTGGAATCATAATGATTAAGGTCATATTTTTCCGAATGCTAAGTACCAAAAAATCAAGAATCATTCAAGTTTGTTTTGAGCAGACAACTGTTTACAATTGTTCTAATGTATAAACAAATGTCTATGTATCTCAAATGACAAAATAAAACCCATTGCTCTTCACTGGTATTAACTGATCAATTGAATGATTTGAATGATGACGCGGACAAATTACTCACTGACTAACCTATCGTCGAGAGACAAATATATTCGTACATACGGGCATATGATTTTTGTCTACAATTTTAGAACCCTATCAGCCTAAATATTTGTTTTGATTCCCCGAGAATATCTCCCGATGTTCACACTGATCTGTCATTTATTTTAGGCTGTCTGTTATTGATCATCTTTTATTCTTCCGGTGTAAAACGGACTATACAGAGTCCAATTATTTAAACATAGCAAGAGATGTGTTGTGATTTAAAGATAGACAGTACAAAATGATGAGACAATATAAAATTTTTGTTTCCCAATTAATTTATAAATATTATAAAAATATCACTGCAACCAATTTATGCTAATTATAATATTCCGTGGACAATCACAATTACAGCCAGATCGTGTTGTTGTTTGATACGACACATTGTTCTAGGGTTCACTACCGAGCTGAGTTGAGAATTGACGTTTCTTATCGACACACGAATTTCAGAAAGAAAAACTTATTTTAATTCATGATTATCAAGGATGCGCAATTTTACTTTTATATTCTTTACGATTTAGGAAAAGGAAATGCTTAAATAATAGAGAACTGATCTACAAAGAATAATGAAATTTGCATAGTACCTGACATGAATAGACCTGAAATAAAAACAATTTATCAATCTGCTTTAAAACCAAACTGTCATTCTCAAACGTCGCCATCTCCCATGTAATTATTTAGCCTAGTGCTATAGAAAGTTACTTTTTCCTGCGGTGTTCGTTTACTTAGACGATGTAACGAGGTCAAGGGTTAGTCTTATGTTGTAAGTAGATATACTCACTGACTAGCCCCCAGACTGAGTTCACAAAGAAAATTTTTATTTTTCAATGAAATATTCCTTCGAGAGTATGTATTTTCATAAATACGATTATATCATGTGGATTATCGAGAATACCATATCTTTAAGAGATATGCAACGATAATGAGACAGGACTGCCGTAAAAGCGATTTAGAAAACATTCATCACGGAAATGGCGTTTCAACATTTATTTTTCAGCTTGATACAATCAATAAAAATACTACTGTAATTTAAATCAATATTCATAGTGTTCGCTTTATCCTTTAATAATTAACAAATATTATTTTATATCGTTAACAAATTTACATTGTCATTGTAAACGAAATTAGAACTGTTCCGAGTTTTAAACACAATTTGAGGATTTCAGAATCTAGAGCTATAATAATCAGATATAATACATCTGAAGAACCATAATTCGTACAATTCTGCATAGAATTGCTAAGTGCAAGAAGACCCTGGAGATTTTATGAAATCAGTTCCAGAAAGCATTTAAGAAAAACAACAGCAAAAAGACCCCAATCCCCAACAATAACTTGTAACCAAATGTATAGGCCACTCTTCCAATGACTATATGGAGTAACATTGAATTATTGGTTTTCCTCCGTTTTCTTGCTCAATTGTTAGAACTTTGTATACATAATCGATCGATTATAGGTTTAACGCAAGCCCAAAGCGATTCTTGTTACGTGTCCCAGAGTCTCCTTGGGAAAGGCTGTTTGATCCAAATTCACATGGTTCAGGAAGCGCTCGAAGCGCCTTTAGAAACATCCAACACTAAGCTCTTTGTCCGAGAAAATAATTTTCACAAGATTAAGACTCGGAGATATAAAAAAAACTATTAAGTGTTTCAAAAGCATTACAAAAATTATTTAATGAAAATTATCTTTGTTAATATCTTACATTGCCTCATACTTTTTAGTAATTTTAATTATGTGGTACGAAATGTGAGTTGATTTAGTGCAAAGTGTCATATATGACTCATGACGAGCCAAATGTGAATACACGTGTATTGTTTTTTGTTCATATACGTACCCTTGACCACTATTGTTACATAGATTACTCCATTTTAGGCGTGTGTGAGTGTATGGGCGAGCATACATGACTGTTTAAGTACCACTTACATAACAAAACCTGATCAAAACTTGTTCAAAAATTGAGGACTATGTGACAGATGGGTCATTCATGACCAAATGTGTTAACCTTGTCAAGTAAACTTTATTATTATTATAATAATAATAATTATTATCACTATCATTATTATTATTATTTATTATTATTATTACAGACATCGCTATATTTAGGCTCGTAATTCGCACACGCCTATTAACCCTTTCAATGTGTGATGTTTAGGTTTGCTTTGCCGTTTGTAATACTTGTATGAAGTAAACTGGGATGCAGATTGAAGATACAGAATTTACACATAATCCACACGAGGATTTTTACCAGTAGTTACAAGAATTTAGCATACGAGTTTCTCCCTCAGTAAGTCGTCTACCGAGAATCAAATCATATTTTTAATGATGTTCCACAAGAATCTATGTTAGGGTATCTCCTTTTCCTACTGCTTATCTATGACTTAGCCTTGTATCCAACGCGTTCTACCACAGATAGTTTCGTTGACGACTCTTCATGGCAATCATTTGGTAAATATTTCGACTCCATTGAAAATAAACTCTAATCGACCGCAAAAATGTAATAGTTTGGTGTCAACAAATATAATCAATGTTACTGTATCAAAAATGAAAGGTTTTATAATCGGAAAAAGTTAGCGCCTATTGACTGAAATAGATTTTCTTTAAACGTAAAATAGCTGTCTTGCCTAGTGTCAAAATTAAACAATTCATGCTATCTATATTGATCAATAAACATTGATCAATCACTCATGTGGAATGGTAATAAAAATATTATCTCTTTTAAAAACTACTGTCAAAATGTGTACTTCCCGAGTTACTTGAAATTTGCTTTCTGGGATGTATACTAAAACTGATAGATTACGGCTTTACCGTATGAGGAAACAGAATTTCCAAACTCCAGAAAGGGCTGCCAGAATAATCCCGATACTTCCAATTATGACTTACTCCAAAGTTTTGTTTTCATTTTTCAAATGGTTTACAATAAGTGAATATGTTTATATTTAAATTAAAGCCTTTCTCTGAATTATATCTCTAACTCAGCTGGCTAAGGATACTGAGCTTAAAGGAGATCAGAAACCAATGGAAATTTAGAATATTGATTTAAGCATTACAGAAAAAATCTTATTCTTAAGTATCATATGCGACTGTTGGGTCAATTTTTAAATATTTGCATATATTTAAGGAGATGAATTCCATAGCCTCGTATGCACAATTTCCGCGCCTATTCAGTTCCATTCGTGACGTGACGTCTTACTAGCGACTGCAGCATCCTTACTGGCAGTTGCCAGAGTAAAAGACAATGCCGTTTTGCGTTGCTTACATATGTAATAGCACATTAAGAAAATGTTGTGGACAGCGTTTTTTTTCCTTCTCTTTTCCAAGATAAAGACATGAAAAGAAAGTACGGATACATTATTGCAAGCGATTTGATTACAAAGAAATACAATACAGCACACTGTGCTCATTACATTTCTCCAAGGAATGCTACGAGAGGGATTCTTAAAATATGGCAGCTCTAGGATACGCATATGCTAGGTCTAGACTAAAAGTTGGCGCTGTTCCAGATATACCGTTGGATGTTTTAAATCCTGTGAAAAGTGTTAAACCTGTGAGTTACGAAAATAGGCCGAGATCAGCAAAATGCAGCAATCAGTTCACAGATCTTTTTTCTATACCAGCAGTACCAAAAATAGTCTGATAGCCCGACATTCAGAGCCCTTTAGACTTAGTTTGGGCCAGTCCTGTATTCAAAGTGAGGTGCCCGTCATGATTGTCGAAAAAAATTGTTTTACTGAGGAAACGTTGATCGTTCCGATGAAATGAGTAAATATATTTTCAAGATGTTGACATATATGCCTAACACGATAAAATCTAAATCAAATAACCACTGTCCTAGGTAAAATTGAGTTCTGATTTTTATCAAGTGGAAGCTTTGCTAAAACAATTTCTAAACTCCCGATACGGTCGTGTTTCGAGAAAACAGAACTTTCAGTAATCTTAAAAAGATAAAACGATGTTTTAAGAACAACAAAAAAAAAAATGTCAGTTTATGCCTTTAACGTGTATTATGTATAAATGGCAATCTGTAATGATTGGAACCGATATAAAGCTACAGCTAGTGCAGTTTAAATAGCAGAGATTAAAAAAGAGGTCAGGTACAAAATCAAGGTTTTACTTTGACCGTACACCCCACTACCCTTTTTCCAATGTGCCAGGGCCCATGTGAAGCGCCATTTCTCCTGTGATATGCCGTTTTATCCCGCAGGACTATCCCCTTCTTCCATTTCTTGTCAGCTGTGGCTAAACTGCAAAATAGCTAAAGTTTTCACTTAAGTACACTAACAATAAAGCCAGTGTGACTCATTAACAGTTAATTCTTATCATTGCATTTTTCTTGTGAAAAATCACTGTTCTTCGGAGATATTACAAAGAAACCATGTTCTACAGTGTGTGTGTGTGTGTTTGTTTGTTTGTTTGTTTGTGTGTGTGTGTGTGTAAACACCAGCAATTCACTGCCAAAAAACTATGCCCTAATTTGTTGTAACATAAGATGCGTAGGACATCATTTTAATATTTCAAATCTGCAGTTGCAAGTTACCGTACATGTGGCAACTGTTTTTCCACTGTTTACTGATTAAAATATTTATTCTGAATTAATTCTTTGCTAGCACATATACTGCATGGTATATTTTGTTTACATATGCGGTAGAGGGTTTATCCGTATTAACTGACCGAGTTTCTTTGGCAGAGATGAAGATGCGATTTTGTTTGCGGAGAAAATTACACAGCATTCACAGGGATCAATCATGGGATTTAAGCTAATTGTAGACAGTTTTATTTTTTTAAATTTTACTTTTGTACTGTTGCAGTGGTTTAAAAAATCTGAAATTTACTTGAATAATGTGTAATCTGAACATTCTATTTATTGAAGAAAAACTGCGTGTGATGATGATGATGATGATATAAATAAATATATAAAAATATATATATATATATATATATATATATATATATAAATATATATATATATATATATATATATATATATATATATATATATATATATATATATATATATATATATTGTATTGTATTGGTTGTTATTGGTTGTCCCACTGTGAGGTTTTGGTTGTTGGGGATTAGGGGTAGGTTGCTTCCAAAATATATTTAGATTATTGTAGAAGTTCCACCCAGGCTCGGATTTGGATGGAAGTTGATTTAGTGAAAGTTAGGTGTTCGGCTTCGAGTCCCCAGTCAGCAATGCCGACGATTAAAATATTAAGGATACAAAAAGGTGAAGTTCAATAATAACAATATTATAGCAATTAAATGGTCAATACACTTATTCCTTTCGACCCTTTACTAGCCTATCGATTCATTTGATTCGTAGTGTGAGAGATTTCCACCCGTCCTTGTGTTCTACTCATCAGTGTATTCTTATCTATCTCCTAATTCCTTCTCTTCCTAACTGACTCCCTCCAATTTACTTCTACTCTTCCTCTAATTTCTCCTCCAAACAACTTTCCTCCTCCTCCACCTTCTATCCCATTTATCTATGTCGAATACACGTTGTCGACTCCGACTGCGCTGTCTATTTCACTTCCTTCTCCCTCTTAAAGATTCGGATCTACGAAACTTGCACCGGAAGTTCTGTATCCTAAAAAGCTTTTTGTGAATACACGAAGATGGTACAATCTTTTCCTCAACGCTCACATCTCACTCTACACACAGCCTACCATCAGATAGTGGTTATTAAATTTCGTCGGTCACGCATTTATTCACACCGAAATATACGTACGGTAAAAATAACATAATAACACAAAATAATAAAAGTACGGTATCAACAAAATAAATTGCTTCACATCAGTACATACTAATAATTCTATTACTGACAATATCACAATAATCAAACAGGTCTTACATTATAAATCATACAAAATATATAAATATCCATTGTAACTACTCTTACATACTTCAATCATGTTTCCAATTCACACATGTACTGTTTGCTAGGAAGTAACCTACCAGCGAATTGCAATAATAATTCTGTCGAGCTAACAATCCACTTAATTCTTTACGTAAACTAATATCCATGTCTCAAATACGCATATAAATGAAATTAAAAAATAGTTGTACCTGCTTAAATAATCCCATTAATTAAGTTTACATACTACCAATAATTACAGTTATGACATTGTAATGTATTGCAAAATTCGAGAAAATAACTTACTGGCCTTGTCGAATCTTTTCCTTCTCTTACAATTCTAGTCCTAAGATTTCTGTCAAATTACGGGTGGCATCCTCTCGGAGTAACAAACCTACTGCTTAACAATCTTCCTAGGTGTCCACTGATAATTTTAATTTGAGCTCTAATTCCGATCTAAGTTTTAATCCCATCTTCCAGTTTAATTCCGATTGGATGTCAATATCGACTGACCCAATCAAATCGTAGCAGACAGTGTCTTAACGTTGCCGGTCTACGTAGCAATTGAGAATACGCCCCTTCCACCTTGCGGCTTCCTTTGATCTCTGAATGAATGTTTAAGGCCTGGTTGCGAAGACTTCAAGCCATTGACTAGTGGCTATTCTATAGTCTGGATGGCTGGCAACTTGTATAAAGGATTTATACTGGTCTGTGGTGTTGTCGACACACCAAACGCGGTAACAATACATATGTAGATACATTTCCTGATAACCTGGACTGAGCAACCATAAGACAAGCACACACACACACACACACACACACACACACACACACACACACACATATATATATATATATATATATATATATATATATATATATATATATATATATATATATATATATATATATATATATATATATATATATATACACACATATATATATATATATATATATATATATATATATATATATATATATATATATATATATATATATATATATATATATATATATATATATATATATATATATATAGATATATATATATATATATATATGACTCCCTTCCTTGATCCATGCAGCTGATGCCCATGTGTCTATTTATGTCTGGTTTGGGTTTTTCTGAGAAATGAAAGTGACAGACATAATGTAATAATCAAGAGTTCTCTGCAAAGAATCGGGAAAGACCCCCAAATTGGGAGGTTTTTCTTCATACTCGATAATTGACAGGTCAGGGCTTATGAGTTTTTTTTATGTCATCAGCCTGGAGCATGTGCCTAAAAAATGATCAGGTCTGTCAATACGCAAACTTTAGCCTGCGTGTAAATGCACTAAAATTGAATCATAAGAAGGAAGCTTCTTAATATGTGAATTAATTGATTATGATGTATGCTTTGCAGATTTCTTTTTGTTTTTTCTTTGAATGGGAAAATTATTACTTATGTTACGACCGATGAAAACCGTTCTCAATGCCCTTTATACCTCTCCGGTAATGGATATTGTTTCACACACAAATCGTTTCCCGTTCTAGTCTCATTGCCCCAGAATTCAATATTATCTCTCAGTGTTTCGGTGTTGGATGTATATTTTCAAGATATTGGTCCTTAGGTGATGTGTGTTTGTGCTTGCGTGCCTGTGTGTGTGTGTGTGTGTGTGTGCTGGATAGGTGATGAATATATCGTTTACATATAGTATAACTGAACCTCATTCTTTTTAAATAAATTTATTTCATTGTGATAAATTTTAATATTTGCATTGGGCACCATTACTTAATCTTTATCACAAAATTGCACCGCACACAGTGTATTAATTTTGTTTTAAATCACATTGCATGCATACATACATACATACATACATACATACATACATACATACATACATACATACATACATACATACATACATACATACATACATACATACATACATACATACATACATACATACATACATACATACATACATACATACATACATACATACATACATACATATATATATACGTACGTACGTACGTACATACATACATACATACATACATACATACATACATACATACATACATACATACATACATACATACATACATACATACATACATACATACATACATACATACATACATACATACATACATATATATATATATATATATATATATATATATATATATATATATATATATATATATATATATATATATATATATATCTATATCTATATCTATATATATATATGTATGTATGTACGTACGTACGTACGTACATACATACATACATACATACATACATACATACATACATACATACATGCATGCATGCATGCATGCATGCATGCATGCATGCATACATACATACATACATACATACATACATACATACATACATACATACATACATACATACATACATACATACATACATACATACATACATACATACATACATACATACATACATACATACATACATACATATATACATACTTACATACATACATACATACATACATACATACATACATACATACATACATACATACATACATACATACATGCATGCATGCATGCATGCATGCATGCATGCATGCATGCATGCATACATACATACATACATACATACATACATACATACATACATACATACATACATACATACATACATACATACATACATACATACATACATACATACATACATAAATACATACATACATACATACATACATACATACATACATACATACATACATACATACATACATACATACATACATACATACATACATACATACATACATACATACATACATACATACTTACATACATACTTACATACATACATACATAAGTTAGGAATGAATAATATCCCCTATCAAATAACTAACGCAGAGAAAGAGTAATAACAGTCACATTTGTGCTTTGCTTTTTTAAGTTCAGAGATTTAAATTTGTCTTCTCATTTATTTTTTCAAATACTATACTAAAAATGCTGTAACATACTTTTAAAGGCTAATACTATACTTTCCGAATGCGGCAAAATCTGAAATTTAGGAACCTATGATGAGGGTTGAAGTAGCAGCAGATAGGGCGATTCCTACATTAATGTTAGGCGGTTTTTTTAAAAAAATAAAACATCTAAAACTTCCTACAAAATTGAAAATACAAGGTCAATAACATCAAAACCAAAGCCTCTAACCAACGGAGATTTTAACTGGTTTAGTTCACCTTGTTATTGATGCTTTGATGCCTGTGTTTTCGTATGAGTGTTCGTTTACCTTGTTGATACTTAATTTTTCTCGTCGCCCTCTCTCCGATATTACGACCGAAGATCATGTAAATTTATCGTGTTAAATACGTGTGGAGTAGCTTGCGCTTTTTAAAATAAGTTTCTGAATTTAATCATATTCATATCCCCTGAACACCAAGTCCGATGTATGTTTCGCAGAGTATTTGTATCGACTCCATGAAACACAACTAGAAAGTTGCAGTTATCTTTGATTACTTTAGGTATGCGTGTGTATCGCAGATTAACATATATAACATCGGTGGTTTTGTGTTTACCTCGGGAAAATATCCAAGCTCGATTTGATTGTCTCGCATCACATCATCTTATTTTATGATGGGCTTCATCAATACCCATGATAAAATCAATGATAATATTAGTCTTCATTCGATGACTTTGCTTCTCCATTAAAATCTTTAAGCGCATCGTAGCATCGCTGATCATCTACAGATGATGCAACTAAATACAACCTATCCCACTTGAGCCATCCCATTAACAGATTAAGCAATAATTGCATCTTACCTGAGCCAGATGAACCTAATATAATTGCTCTGATATAATTTGGTAACGCTTCTTAATGTTTGCTTGGCGCTTGCTTTCGTGTTGCTGAGAAGTAAATTATATCCATGTGATAGAAATATAATAAATAGTATGGATTTATATTGCATTCGACGCAGAATACCCATCACAATCAGTGGATTAAGAACAATAATGACAAAAAAATAAATAGCAGTCTCTTATAGGCATGTGTGTGAAATGTGATTCAAGTAAATGTATATTTATTTCGTCTCGTACGAATGACAGGCGGTGCCTCGCTGCTTCACTGCGAAAATTACCAGGGACTCGTTATGGTAAATAACCATGAGAACAACATCATCCTTGATATAATTATTGTAGTCCTGGAACCCGAATTGATATCCGACTTGACGGAAGAGACTTGACGAAAGAGACCAGCCAAGACCTGGAGAGTATCTAATAAATGTAATTGATCTAGCGTGCATCATTCATGATGTCGCGTATCAAAATCCAGATTTACAACAACTACATACTGAAGATGTGAATTTGGTACACACGTTAAAATCTGTAAAATATATATCTATCAGAGAACCATTAGCTAATTGGTTGGTAAGATCTGCGATGAAATTTAAACTAGTTCTAGTTGCTGGTATTTAATCATAAATAATAATTATAATGGAATTGAATTATTATAGCCCAAAAGGATATTGGAGGGGTAGAGCAGCGATTGATAAACTTGCTGATGCAGCAAATGACACACGTTCTCTTGCCGCAGATTCATTAGCACTACAGGCAATATGTAAATTTATCTACCAATTCCTATAGAAATTCAGTACTCACATTTTGATGTAAGCGCTTCCAATGATCTTCATCAATCAGATATTTTGTTTTTACCTCACGATATTATTACAACGCGTAGATGTCAATAACGCACGTAAAAATAAGCGTTAACTGTCTTTGATGTTGGAAGAAGATATAAAGATGCAGAGCTGTTATCAACAAAAAAAGTAGCTGAATTTGCATCTGTGTTTGAACGCATTTATCAACGTGCTGGTGTACAATGGCCATAGTTGCTGCCGGATGATCCTTGCAAAGAATATCTTGGTTGAACATCATCTTTGAGAAACAACATAACGTCAAAATCAGTTGAATACATACCGTAGTTCATAGCTATCAGACAAACGTTGAACGTTTTAATTGAACACGTGTTGAGCGTTTATTTGTATATCAGTTTGCGCCGGAAATGTCCCTAAATAAAGTTTAGAAAGACAAAATATCTAGTGAAGGGTTTCAAGACTACCATTTGTGATAAATAATAAAATTACTAGTGAAACGTCTAAAAACCCATTAGCGCGATTCCAAAAAGACATATATCAATACAACGACATGACTCTTCCTAAAAAAAAAACAGCACTAGGTTATGTGACTGTCAGTTATTTATATGAACTAGATGAACTCGTATAAGAAAGCAACTGATACAATTTTGTAGTGTGACCACACAGAATATTTCCTTCCTGATTGGCAAGATCCACGGTAGACATGCAATATACAGACTAGATTCAATTGCTCCTCAACGTGTATGTGTACATCAACAATTACAAGTAATTCCCGAGGATACATAATTACCGCGACCTTCATTTATGTGAAAGCAGGACTCCAGCAAAGGTCGATTACACTCGAGGCAGATCAATATCACATTTTTACATGTGTAACAGTGACTACTATCAATTCTATCCACCGAAAACTGTCTTGGATTATTATTCTAATACTGCTACAACACTACTGTGTTACAGCTCCCACAATGATTACTTTGTTTTTGTTGTTTCAGTGTCATTATTGATTGAATATCAATATCAAGGTCAAGCTTATACTTTTTTGTCAGATAGTTTATCACCAGCAAATGTTTTCTTTCCGACATCTTCGAAATTTCTATCAGTGATTTCCTGATTTATTGTGCAGTCAATTATAAACTTTTGTAGCTGACACATCCTTTTAACTCTCTACACCACTAGATAAACTAAATTGGACCATTCGATCCGATCATCGACAATTCAGATATTTGTATCAGACATAGTTGATCATTGTAACAAATGAATTGTTATAATATATCCTTGAGTCCATGGAGACTTGCCCAACTTTAATGCGCTCTCAAAAACACTCACATGAAGATAAACAACAATATTTAGTACTAGATTGTGTTTCTACCTTGACTCTGTCAAGTTTCTAGGAATCTCAACTTCAACAGTTTGTTTGTTTGAGATTGCTTGTCGATAACACAATGGCACAGGTAGATCGGAAAACATTTCTCTATGCATCATAAATAATTGCTGTTGAGGTGTCTCACAATCATATTCCGACTTCCAACTATCAAATTTGCAGGCATACATTAATTCCAAAATTGACTCATCGTGATCTCTGGAATTACTTCGCATTATTTAACATTGACTCTTATATGCCTGCAGTCTGATTGATGTTTTAACTCTTTCAGAGTTTTATCAATATCTCTATGATCATTATGTATCTCCTCATAATAATCTACGAACCTTTGCAGCCATTCATGCGGAGAAAATCCAGCGAAATGTTGTGTTTGACCATGATCACCACACATGATAACAGTAATGTTTTTCGTGAGTAACCAATCAATAAATACTTTTAATACTTCCACAGACAATATACATATTTCATCCCAAATAATAATCTTAGAGATATATTTCTCACGCATTCGCTCGTTTGTCCATGCTTCTCCCTTCCTGAGGAAGAAGCTGTGATAGGTAAAAGATTTACTTCCTCGTTCACTTATTCCTCTGGCGAGTCTATGTAGCTAAGGAATCATAGACATATGGAGCTGATGAAAATTTTGACATCTGTTTATTTTTTATAACATATTTCCTTTGATTCACAATAACGGAGTATCGTTTCGTGTTTTATTCTTCATTCGCCCCATGACGCATTAGCATAATATGTAATTGTTTAAACAATCCTGTATATTTTATTGACATATTAAATTTATCGAAACGTACGCGAGCAATAGAAGATCTTAAATTAGTAGACTGTGGCAAATCACTACCAAATGTAACGCTTAATGTACCTACTTTAGTTCCGTCTGATAAATTCACATCGCTTTTTCTTATAGATGTGCTTCTCCATTGCATATTTTGTCAATAATTAATCTTGTACAAATATCGTTTATGATCATATGATCCTCCTTGCCTAAATGTATCAATTAGTTTTCTGCCAAGATCGTTTGCAAGTTTATTTTCGAGATCTGTATCGTCCGGATTTTCATCAGTTGAAGATTTCTTTTGTTGTGGTAATGAAACCTATTTCTGCGGACGAAATGATATAACTACTTCACTTACAGCCAAAGATATCAATATTTGTACATCAAGCATATGATGTAATAAAAATATTTGAGCTCAACTGAGTTTGCTAAAATGTTTACCAAACCAGCGACAACCGGTTGAGGGTTTTTCGGTACAAACTGAAATGATTCAATACAGGCAAAACCATTTAGGTCAAAATCTGTTAAGGATCAATTTATTGCACCTCTAGTCATCTTGTGTGTTGGATGTCCAATGGCTTGAACTACTCAGAACACTCACCCACTCAAAGAAAACGTCCAGGATATCATCCAAACATATCAACCGAGATAATATCTTTAAAATCGTATTTAGTATTCCATAATCCGTCATGTCCGTATTCGATACAGCTACGTTGGATACCTTGAAGAAATTCAAATTGTGATGGTTTCAATGAATTTTCCTACTGAGCAGTGTGGGCAGCAACTGAAGGAACGGTAAAACAATTACTGAGTAATCGCTGGATAACTGTAGTATCATTCCTGTATTCAACGCAAGAATTTTCATTTTGGCAATATCTCCATTAGGCCGTACAAACTGATCAATGTCCCCTAAATATGAACTTTGAAACAGCCATAGAAATACAGGGTGAGTCGTACTGATATTTTTGATAAAATCGAACATATCAACGTTATAAAATTTGACAGTTCGATTTATGGAAATATTATTATGTCGGAAGTCTCCTCGTGTGCGTTATGACCAAATATTTATATGAATGTTACATATTTCTATTTTTCGATTAGTACAAAATCTCTCCGCTTAGTGTTTGTAACATTATTGGTAATTATTTTTCCAGTTCAGCAATGTAATTGATTGACGCTCAGGTATCTTTAACTGTTTCTGCCAACTCATTTTTTCTTACGTTAGTGAAACGCAAAATGTATGTAAATTGCGAAGGTAAAATATATGAAACGATATGACGATGCAAAAATAATGCCGGAAACAACAATGATTGCATAAAACAATTAAAGTTTATCTTGCAAGATTTCCACACCGACAATAAATTTTAATTTAAACAAAAAATATGATTATATAAATGGAGCAAAATGAAGATGTGAATTATCAAGCAATATGAGGCATCTCGTGATGCTATGATATGAACTGTCTTCTAAAATCCAGTCGGTGTTGTCATTAATATTTTTTATCTCATAAACCATACTAAAAATGTATCTCGGTCATAAATTTGTACATGAATGTTTCCAACCTATGATGGACGTATGATCGATCACATCAAAGGCAGAAAATGGGATAATTCTTGCATGTATTTACGAACTACACGGAGTGAAAATTTTAAAATTTGGTAAACTTATAAGCACAAAAAGTTACAGGAAGAGTTGTTAAATCTATGAACGTGGAGACAGGTGAAGAGATAATATTGTAATCAATGAAAGCAGCTGGAAAACTAGTTTGATATTGTCACACCTGCAACTTGAAAGTGTGCAAAATTATATATATATATATATATATATATATATATATATATATATATATATATATATATATATATATATATATATATATATATATATATAAGTATTTTCGAAGAAATAAAAACAAAATAATATCTCCGCATCTCCCCAATCTGTAAGTTGCAGCCATTGATAATACTTTGACTCAATTTATAATTTTGTTGTAGTTGTATGCAAGAAGACTCCGGAGGAACGGAGATAACTTTATCAAGCAAGGCTATCTCTGATACAGTAACTTAGAAGTTGCCGTGCTTGTATCGGCATATAATCATATTACTGCCTCCATTATTTTTCGTTCGGATTGTCTTTATTTTATTAAAAGATATGCTTGTTGTTCTTTCTTTGTCTAGTTTCTTGTCCCCTCCCAACTTTGTCAGAGATTGTAGTTCTAAAATAAAAGACAACCAGCAGCGCCTCTTAAAGAAGCTATTTTTGGGTCCCAAATATTATAAAAGAGACGTTCGGATGGGATTTAAGCGGCTGATCGTGCCCCATGAAGAGGAAAGTTAAGTTTGATTTTAAAAATTATGTGGGTTAAAACCGAGCACGCATCTAATTGTTCTTGCTAGAAAAATCAAAAGCAATTTTAAAAATCAGTAATTTCTGGTCCAAGAAACGATATAATTTACTGAAACACAATGAAATCATTTTTCAAATAATGATATTGCAAAAGATTTCTTAATTTCTCTAATAGACTCATTTGAATAATGGGATTGGGTTCTTAACCTGAAAATTTAAAGAAATTTATGCTAAAAAGCAGTGACTTTGAATACTATTTACCCCATGAGCATTAGAAAATCATTCCAAAGTCAATAGGAATAAAATATCAATATTTGATGCTTGTGGCGGTCAGTAAAGTAATATTTTGTTTTATTTTTAGCGCAATGTTTTCACCGAAATTATAATTTTGGGCACCATATACCTCATCAAATAATATAATCTGGACGATTATCATGATTTTGAGTATCATTTACCTCATCAAAATAAAAGAATCAGTCCGAAAACAAGTAAAAGCAAAATTTCCTTAAAATAGCTATAAATCTCTCAACGCTGCTCCTGTTTGCAAGATGCAGGGGATAACCTGACCATGTATGGTGACTATGACTGTGGTTATTGTTGTGATTCATTAATTTATATAAACAAATTGTTATTATATAATCAGTTCTGAAACTGTTATTATCTGAAACTATTATTGCAATTATTTCTTAGACCCAAAAATCAAATGCTGAGCATATAAATTATCTGAACAATTGGATTCTGAATAAATATCACAAATGAATTTGAAGTGCTACAGAAAGGGAAATATGGTGGGAAGTATACATTAGCTGATAAATATGGATTCATTAAATTACTTCAACAAGCCGAGAAACAATATCTATGTTATGTGGATGATTATGACATTCCCAAATTTGGTTCAGTTACAAACGAGAATGAAAAAGTTAGATCAGAAATATCATGCAAATGATTGTGAGTTCAAGTATGAGAGAGCCGAAAAAAGTACGTTCGATTGTAAACTCGATAGCAAAGTTACCGACGATGTCTTTGACGTAAGTGAACAGGGATTATGAAACTAAATGTGTTGGTTGAGATTCAGAATTAAATTTTATATATTCTGAATCAAATGTATGATTTAATAGTCATTCTGATCGTAATTCTTATTTCGAACGAGAAATATTTTTATTTTATGTCTTTTCCGATTCAAATATTCGCAGATTATACTATTTATTCTAATTCAGATTATAACATTTGTTTTCATTAAAAAAATTGTCATTTTCAATTTCATTCTGACAGATTTATATATTTATATTCCAATAAAACATCATGACGCAAATCAAGTAAATGTTCGGTTTGGTTAGTAAACCTAAAATGTATCCGTGAAAAAAACATGGCAGATAAAAGGTATTAACAAGTACTGATCCAATAAAACATCCAGCAGGTACTTTGGAGGTAAACGAATACAGGAAATATCCTTGCTGTTCCTGATAGGATCGTTCTAGTTTTGTTTTATAACTTCCATCGATTGCATCACATACAAAATTGACTGCGATCGTTGATGTATTTACGGCAACACCTGGAGATATATGATAACCATAGCCGTTTATACTGTTATTATGTTAAAGAATAAGCTGCGGATGAGATATTTTTCTTCACAAGGCAACAATTCGTGGAAAATAGTTCATCGGCGTGAAATCCAGGATTTTTAAATGTTGGCAGATTTGCCTCTGACAAAAAATGGCTGCCCAGGAATGTTTCTTTATCTGATACACTACCAATTTTGTCAGTGTCGACCCTTCAATCACCGTTTGTTTAATTTTCTGATATTAATTCTCTAAATCCAACGTTAACTTATTCAAGTCGTCTATATACTCGATGATATAGCCTCTCAGATAATTGATAACGGGTGTGGGTGGGGACTCATTAATATAGCGGGTGAATGTCGTAGTTTGTCACTTATTCGTTTGTGCTCAGAAATAATGATTTCGAAATAATTTTCAAAATCTGAATTAGAAAACGAATATTATCTATGATTCCATACAAGGGTACAATGCCCTCTTTCCTCCTCCTTTGGTCTGATGATTTAAAATTCTTATTTGAATTTTGGTATTGATGTCCATATTTCGTAATCTGGAGCATTTTTCACATTTTGCCTATAATAAACGCACCGCTTTGAAGCTGTGATGGCCCTTGATGAACAGGTACCACCTCTGGCCATCCTAACACAATTTTGATCGATGATTGATATATATTTACAGTTTCTATCGCAGTTGATACTGGTGGTTTGTGAACCGTAATAGCGTTTTTGAATTATTTAATTGTAATAGATTAATTCTAAGTTGGAGTTCACTATAAATTTGTTCCATTTGATAATTTCCCGTAAGAAATGCCAACAACATGCCAAGATAGAGATCTATCGGATTTTTTAGATAGAAAAACTTATTAATGAATCGATTACGGACGGTGACCCGACAAACAATAAAAGCGCACCGACAAATAATTTTTGTTGTTAGACATGTCAAGAGAAATAGCCATTGTAACACTAATGGTAAATAAACAATCATCATTCTAAGTTATTATCGTGTTGTTGCTGCTGTTTACGTATGTTTTTGTTACCACATCACCGTTTGAGTTTGGTTCTCTCACATTGATAACCATATTTTTGCTCACTTTGAACTCTCCAATTCCTCTGATGCATCCAGTGATATCTTCCATGAAATGATGCTAAATGTATCTTCCGTTGCATCTGGAACTTGAAGAATAATAACTGTCGACAGGATATTGCTCGTTTTTAATCATCTATTGATGATTTAGAAAAAAACAACGATTATATTTTTGACCACATCTACTAAAAGACTAGATATCTCGTCCTTGTTATGAACAAGTGTTTCATATTTGGATATTTAACCTTGAAGTTTTGTCTAGTGGTATAATCGTGCACGACTTTAAGAGGTAGTATTGTTAACGATGATATAGAGTCGAGTACAGAAATAATTTTAGGGCTACATTGGCGGAAAAGTTTATGCCTGTGTTGGCAATATTGAATACAATATGGGAGTGTTTCGAAGTCCATTGACATATTTTTAAAAAAATCTTTAAGTGGCGCCAGTCCATGCGAATCAAAAGAAACAATTTCTCGTGGATCAATCGGAACATACTTACCATCAAAATTGACAATACCAGTCTCAACACTGTTTGGTGTTTTGGCAATTGATCACGCATCAAACGCCTCTGAAGATTTGATATTTAATCGCTTAACAGCATCAAGTAAATTAAAGTTGGACGCGTTAAGTTTGAACGATGTGCCCCGTGTAGTCTTAAACCTTTTCCCATGGACTGACCGTACAGTGAGTGATGGTTCCGGGTAGTCATGGACCTTTTCCTGTTAATTGGTTTTGGAAATGTTTAGTTCGTGACCATTATGCTTTCTTTAATACCATTCTTGCGGCAGTTCCAATTGCACAAAATTGTTCAAGAGCTGGGTCTGCTGTGGCTATCGACACTTGGCAATATCTTGACACTTGGCAATATCTTTAAAGGCACCCGCTTATACATTAGGTCGCAAGTTGGTCTTTGATCCTTTGGTCTCATTATATTTGATTTGAAGTTTTGTCAGTGATAGTTTATTTGGACCGCCTGCAATCTGTTCTGCTTTTGCAATATTTTTATACCAGAATTATTTCTTGATACTAACTATAGCTTTTAATTTGACCAGGAGTCAGACTGACACTATCATGATGATATGACAATATAATGTCATGAAAAAATTAATTACGTTTTCTACTGGGGCATCAGTGTGTCTCATTCGTCCAGCAACACCTTCAAGCAACATTGTTTTATCTGAGAGTAAAACACCAATTACTCTGTAACCTCTAGGAATAGCTGGTATACCAGGTATGGCAGCAGGTACCCTTACCACAAGAGCTCAAACGTGTATATCAACGACAAATTGTCTAAATAAATCCAAATGTTCCAGCCTAAATGACTAAATCGTTTATATTGTTGTGAAATCCAACTGAGATATCTGTAAACCAGAATCGACATTCTGATCACGCCCCATAAATATCATCAACCAATGATAAGCATGTGCAACATGATTATTCTCAAAATCAGCAACACATCCCCAGAAAGTTTTATATGTCCATTTATCCTCATAGAAACTTCACTAACTCCAAGTGTATCAAACACCTTTGGAATTCGTTCCTGCAAATCTACTCTTGCATTTTCCTGAAATGCGGTGAATACATGTCGTGGTGCTGTCAGCCCCTGCTGTGATGCTATCTGCTATGGGAATAACCCAGCAGCATTACTTTGAATACTGTTTGTGGATAATGTCAATGACAATGTTTATTTACCACCTTTATCCATAAAGGGAACAACTGTTGTCCTTCGGCGAGCGATGGAGTCATTAATAGCATCTACGGAGAATGTTTTGTTGCTTTTCCTGCATTAACTGCAGCTTCATGCCATATTGCATCATTGTCGGTGGATTTTGTAATACGTTCCACTGTGTGTTTAGCGCCAAATATAACTTTTCTAAAATTTGTGCAGAATCCAAAGATATGTAACAGTGGAATTACACATGAAAATTCTTTATCACTGTTCAACATTGATCTACATGAAGCAAATCCTAAGTTGACATTTTCATTCATTGATGCAACATCAATTCCAGTTGAATTCATTGTCACGTTTCTGATTTCTGGATGATCCGTTGTACCTTGTGCAAGTAAGTAGTTATGATGATCTAAGGTTTAGATGACTCAGGTCAAAACAACAAGCAAGGAGTTATTATGGTCTAAGGTTTAGATGTGTCAGAGGTCAAAACAGCTATCAATTAGTTATGATGGTCTAAGGTTTAGATGACTCAGAGATCAAAACAGTCATCATGTAGCAATGATGCTCTGAGATTGATATGACTCAGAGGTCAAAACAGCCATCAAGTAGTTATGATGGTCTAAGGATTAGATGACTCAGAGGTCAAAATAGCCATCAAGTAGTTATGATGGTCTAAGGTTTAGATGACTCAGAGGACAAAACAGCCACATTACACCGATATATTCTGTAAAAAAAAAGATGTGAGGAGCATGTTCGTCAAAATGTTTGAAGAAATGTGAACAGTCCTTGCAAATATAGTCATATATTACTGTCTGTATTTACTCTTGTACTAATATTGTTTACATAAAAAGATATCAAGATTTGCCACAAAATAGCCATTGAAGATGATAGTTGAGTTATTTTTCGTCTACAGAATTTGTTTTAATTTAGTCTTTCAGATTTGTTAAGTTCCTGAAGTACTGAGTTGTAAGGTATCGTCTAAATATCTCGTTAGTTTGTGATGCCATTTTTTACTCAAGGAAATATCTTATTTTAAAATCTATTTTTGAAATAGGGTTGTGGTCTAAAAATCTGAAATTTACATCCGCGTGTTGTACATTTTAATTACACCATATGCTGTCATTCCAAGAATGAGACTCTATTCCTCTAATTTCAGATGATATTGAAACTATTTAATTAAAAATAATTAACTTGTGGGACAACATTCAATTAAAACATCATCTGTTGAGACACAAACATTGTTTACAAGAGAAATTCGGTCAAGGCATCGGTAAAGCCGTACAGGTATTCTTATTCTTGTAAGTGGGTTGACGGTCAGCACTCCCTAATAGGCATGTTTTATACATATCGATGCTTCTCTCGCATCCCTTTGGATAACGTTATTTGATAGAATCCTAACGTTCAGAAATTGCAATTTCTAGGTAAACTTTGCAATGTAGGTGGTGCAACTATAGTAATCAACAATAAACCTAGGAATTATACAATTTCTAAACATGTTAAATCCACTTTTGTCTCTTTTAAAAGATCAATAGTACCTGCCAATAAAATTTAACATTTAAATATACACTACAAACATTTGAAAGGACAAATGGTGTATTATATTTAATGATATTTGTACAGTTGTTTCATGATCCAAATCCATTATGGATATTTAATACCCAATAAAAAGTCCGGCTTGTTTTGTGTTTTTATCAATCTACACATAGAAAGATATGTCTAAACGACACATTTTTGATGTTGCAAATCTGAGTTACTCTTTGAAGGTTTAAAGGCTGTACACTACTGGTGAATAATCTGAATACCTCCTGAAGTTTCTACACTAAATTTAGTTAATACTTTCGTGGAATGTTACAGCGTAACAGAGAGAAATTGCCAAGAAAAGGTAGAAAACTGAATTACACCCTAAATTGCATTGTGTATATATATATATATATATATATATATATATATATATATATATATATATATATATATATATATATATATATACATACACATATATATATACATATCTATATATATATATATATACATACACATATATATATATACATATCTCTCTCTCTCTCTCTCTCTCTCTCTCTATATATATATATATATATATATATATATATATATATATATATATATATATATATATATATATATATATATATATATATATATACATATATATATATATATATACATATATATATATATATATATATATATATATATATATATATATATATATATATATATATATATATATATATATATATATATATATATAAGTAAATCGTTTCAACAACATGAGGATACTTTTATTGAGGGTTTTGAACAGAGTAACATGTCCGCCAAAAAAAATCATCTTGGTCGACTCACCCTCGATAAGTCTTGTTATGGTGTGTAAAGTGAAAATATCTTTCGGAAAAATATGTACGTGAGTTGGGTTCATGAATATGTATTGGTGGAATTATGATGTTTCTGCCGTGATTTCCACTGAAATACCTTCTAGGCCAATAGGAATTTTACAATCATTAACATGAATGTATAGCTAAATATAGATTATTGTCTCCAGCAGATTATGAAGTAGACAATTATTTGTCACGCGGCAACGATTACGTTTTGCAAGTCGAGGTAGTCTCGAAAGCATATTTGCGAAGAACATTTTTATATGCGATTTGGGCAGCAAACCATATGTATCATTATATGGATTTTTAAGCTTTGATATCTGGTCACAAAGAGTGAGTTATGTTCTTCCGTGTGCTCTAGATCTAGACCACATATATATTTGTTTTAAAAATTCGATTTATATTTAATGTGAACTTTATGTTTGAATATAACTCAACATATTAATTAAAATCAATATGAACAAATTCATGTTTACGATCCCTGGGCATAAGCACTTATCTGGGAACATGTCTCATTTCAATATAATGTAAGTAAATCAAATCAAGTCAAACTAATTTTTGTTCTCCTTTTCTCCTACTTTATGCCAGTACTTGATTATTCTGGAAGTCATCTTCTCCATATGAAAATACATATTAAATTCATTTTTAATACCTGCTTGCATGCGAGATATAACTTAACACGTTTCATATGTGTGATATGTGCTTCTTAAATTGCTTCTGAGGATTAAATAATAAGGTTTCTATGGCAAAATATAAAAAGGGTAATATTCGAGTGTGAGATAGTGTATCCTTAAGTTTGAAATATAATTAAAAGCATCTTTATATAACGCAACAAAATAGGCAATGGTTTAATATCTCTATCAGCTACCTCTGGTTGTGCCAGTGAAAACTTACAATTATTGCTGCAGTAAGACGTAAATAATTTAATTGTTAATCATCGGCTAGCGCTTTCCCACAAATATGGCATTTTAGATCTCGTCGAAAAGCAATTTTACCGAAGACCATTATCTTAATTTTTGTTGTTGCTTAAAATTCGCCGTTAAAGTCAATTTAAGAGATCATTCATATAGTGTGTCATGTTAAAAATAAATTCCTACAATTTCCGAAAACAGGTCAAGATGGCCATTCAAGAATGCTTAAAAACAAATAAATGTTAGTTTAATGTTATATGGACTTGTCAACAACGTTAAAGGTCTCCAAGGTACAATGAATTCGCCTTGGCTTAAATGTATCTAACATTTCATGGAAAAGTCGAAACTTGACCAATCTGTATTACATAAGATTCAAAAGAGTTTGTGCATTAGTCTAACAACGTCAGAAACTTCAGCGTTTACACGAAGGTGGAACATTTTATACCAAAGGCCGTTTTTATATACAGACCATTTTAAAACCAATAAAATCTACATACAGTGATTTTCTATGTAATATGCAGAGTAACAATGATATGCAGGACAACATTAATGCATATTTTACCAACACCGTGCTTAAATAATAATTATCTGACTAATTATTCAGTATATTGCTTAAATTTCGTGTAAAACGCTCGTCATGAAACTCAGCGTTGTGTCAGATCATTCAGCGCATAGCTGTCATAGTGTTCAAAATATGGGAACAATGGAACCATCTCCACATCTTCGGGAAAGTAATCAATGTAAACAATAAGTCAAAACTTTACTTAGATATAGCACTTAAAACATTGAAAGATTAGTGATTACCTTCGTTCACTTCTAGCACCTCATTCTCGTTGACTTCAATGTTCTCAGCGTGATCATATTATGTAAGTAATTCTTAAAAGCAATCATGAAATAGATCATATATAGCATTTCCCGTCATTGCCATTTTTTCATTTTTTTCTTTTTTCTTCGTTCACAAACACTTGCAAAATTTCTTCTGATTGCTAGTATTCCAGCCAGACACCTTTCTCACAAGTTTCTTTTATGAATTAATTTTTTTTCTGGCACTTTTTATTAAAATTCTGTTTTAAACATGACAGGTCTATCAATCTCCCTGAATAAGTTAACAGATGTATATGATCGTTTATTCTTTTCTTCAAAGTATTGATTATATCACTTTCTAGAAAGATCTCTGTCAAGATGGAGCTCAATATCATACCGAGGTCAATTTTCAAGAACGTTAAGAACCGTGTATACTTTCTTACACTCTC
Source organism: Potamilus streckersoni (assembly GCA_016746295.1). Classification (NCBI taxonomy): domain Eukaryota; kingdom Metazoa; phylum Mollusca; class Bivalvia; order Unionida; family Unionidae; genus Potamilus; species Potamilus streckersoni. Next base: position 528,245 of record JAEAOA010000355.1, on the reverse strand, counting down.
TTACAAGTCGAGTCCAGCAAAACATGGACTCTAATATGCCATGGCACACTGTGCTGGCAGACCATATGGCTTAATCTTCTGGTTACTCTTAACACGTTGACTCAGGTTATAAGCGAGTACAGTAGGTTGTCATGAAGAAACTGATTTTGCCACTTAAGATGTATTCTCAAGAAATCTGCACTAATACTGTAATTTATATTTCTAACATGTTGATGCAGTTTAAATATGTATATGATATGGAAATTATATGACATCATGTACACACAAATCAATAAGAATGGAACGGCGATATTTAATGTAGCATCTATGTTTATTCTATAAAAGCCTAAGAAATGTAAAGAAGTGTATCGTAGTTTTGGTGAACACACGACTGGCTGCCAGTCTCTGTTGCAGGAACAGACTTTCCAATTTTCATTTGGCAGTCAGTGTGCAGCATAAATATATTTCTGACAGACTTACTTTGTGTTAAACAAAAACGTAATCATCTTGTCAATGAGACCTAATAACATACATACACTTAGAGCTGTCTTCTATAATATATTAATATTCCTTACCAGCCATCCGTCTATACAAGTAGGATCAATAGACTTTGGAGATAGAAAGTAGATTCCTTTCGGAATATCTACTCAAGAAGAAAGTAAATAATTTATGTATTTTCCAGGCTTTTTGTTTGCTTTCTACATCCAATATTACTATTTATCCAGGATTAAAGACGATGTTTAAGCAAATATGGAATTGTGAATAGTGTGCTTGTGGGTTTAACGCCAGTATTCAGCACACGACAAGTTATACACGTTGGCCAATATAAATGGTAGAGGAAAAACCAAGGAATACATTCCCGTAAGAACCATTGATCCACGGGAAGCTACTGGCAAGCTTTCTCGCATATCTACTTAGGCGGAAACTCTAACCCACGCGGACTAAGGTGAGACGGCTGTTATCGGTAAGACGAGCACTTTAGACCACTCGGCCATCCGGATCCCCGATTAGGAATGTACTAATTGCTACAGATGTTAGATTGACTACTGCCGCACACGTATTTTGAGCGTACCATGGAAAGGTTTTTCAACAATCACGAAAGGTTTTGAGTTCTACCAAAGGCTAACGGTTAAGATAAAATTTTAATTTGAGAAACTTTTCCGAAGAAATAAAAGGATGGAATCGGAAAAAATAATTAATGATTTGGGTCACATTTTGTTTCTTATCATATTGGTGAAGTTTATTACTTTTGTTGTCTAATTTTGAGGTCTTGATTCTCAGTTCTAGTTTCATGTATTTCAAATTAAAGAAAAAAAAAACGTTTTCTGATTTTATTAGTGTGCTTAAGGTATATACTACTAATCAGATAAGATACGAACTAAAATATTTCCTCTCTGAATGTACCCAACTTTGTCGCTATTATGTAGTTCTTTATTTTTAAATATTTAAACATTACTGTTAATTGGAACGATATGTTCATTATTGTGTTGACTTGGCATACAGTGCTAATACATACATATATGCAATCTGTTTTTTTTTCATTGCGAACCATATACAATACATCATATATATATATTTTTTACATATTAACCAAATGTGTTTTCTCATAATGATTCGGCGATATAATTTGACAATGATCTCAAATGTAAAAGTTTAAAATTTATTTGTTTCATTTTTACATTTATAAAACCATATAACTGAATGATTTTAAAATGTTTCTGTTTCACATTGGTATTTTGTAAGTCAGACAACATCAGAGTGAATTTGCATGAATATGCTTCAGTATGTCAACATCATTCTTAACACATTTATGTCCCAAACCATTATACATATAAGATGGTAAAACACGACCTTTCTAAAAATCTACCAATTTAGTCGAAGTCGACTTTTACGTAGATGAATGGCGGACGAGATCGTTACAGCCAATATTTGCATGATGTTGCGTTTAACGGTACATCTCCTGACAAAGATTGATCACGCCAGCTTGTAATTTGTAATTAGCATGAATTTCGGTGAACATCGATCCAATTTGACTTTGTAACACGTATCAATCAAATATATTATTTGGTACATGAAAATATCCCTTGATTACTGGACCACCGATTGTGCCTACGATTTCGAGAAATAAATCAAGTAAAGGAAGTATTGGAAGAGTGATTAGATTAAAACAACGTTTAGATGAAATGATTATATCAACCATTATGTGTTATATGTTATATATGCTGATGCACTATCAAACCAAGGAAAAAAAAATAAAAGCAATGATACAAAATGGTGATAAATAGAGAAGAGAAACAATATGTTGCCTGAAAGCAATGATGTCTGTCATAACGATTACATAAATTATGTTAATTATTGCTTTATCTGTCGAACGTGTTGTAGACTTAAAGGTAAAATGTACACAAGTCAGTCAACTCATCTGGGCTTGCTTTCTCGCAAAAGATGAACTCACAATAATTTACAAGAGAGAATATATTGTATAAAACTATCCATTTTTAGCAAATATAAGGTTACATGACAAATTTAATGAACTCATCGCACGGTGTATGCTTATTGCAAAGGCTGAAATAACTTTGGACAATAACTGATAGAGGCTTTCTGTGGAAGAAAGTTTGCTTCACCTAACAAATGAGGAAAAAAATTCGCTTTTACAAGTTATAGAAAAGATCTATACCTTCATAGGAATCATATAAATTATATTTGTTCGACATAAGGACTTAATTTTAAACATCTATATACCTTTATGTTGTAGTATATGGATGTGTAATTATAGAACATTAAAGAATGTGGCGAAGAAAAAGAGGCAGAATACGACGACGATGATGATGTACATGACTATTTTATTAGAATATCAAATTTGATGATGACACAAAGATGACGTTAATAATAATTTCAATCATCATGATGGAAACACAAATAATAATAATAATAATAATAATAATAATAATAATAATAATAATAATAATAATAATAATAATAATAATAATAATAATCGTCGTCAAAATCATCATCATCATCGTCATCATCATCATCATCATCATCGCGTCATTATAATCGAAATCTTTGCCATGACCCATTTCAAAAAGAAAACAAACAATAACTGCAACCGTAACGGTAACAGCGATACTTATAGTTTCAGCCAGGTAGGGCACTTTCCACTCTGGTGACTTTTTCTATTTTCTATGTTTGAACCTATGCAAACGTTCAATATTGTCAGAGAAATTCGGATTGACTATGTGCTGAAGTTCGAAGTGACTGTCTCTTGAGATCTCTAGTGACTATGTACTGAGATCTAGAGTGACTAATTATTAAGATCTGGAATGACTGTGTTCTGAGATACGCTGCAATCGTCTACTGATAGGATAGTTAATTACTCTTTCATCATACGAGCAGTACCTAATTTACATATGTTCGTAGGTGTGCTTATGCACAGGGAGCCCATCTTCTTGGCAAAAATAAAAAATTACGACAAATTTTCAAATGTCTGTGGCTATTTTGAGTACTCCTAAATTTCTGAGTATATATGCCTGACTACCTATGTTGGCCTACCGGGAATATCTTCTTCAAGGCTCAAGCAATGGGCCTCAAAAAGTTAACTAGCACAGGGCCTCATTTATCCTAAATCCGGCACTGCAAACGAGTGTGTTTGCTACGTACCAATATTAATATAAACGACATTGTTCTATCCTTTTATTTTAGGGGCTAGGGTTTGTGTGTGTGCTTAGCATTGATTATTTGGGTTTGTTAGTATAGACAAGCTATCTTCTATGAACTAAAAATTTGTGATATATACAGAGCGTGTTAGCTATAAGGTAAAGTGGAGTGACGGGAATGAACTAATGTATAAATGTTATTAATGCAGGCATAATATTAAAATCAATCATTCAATAAATGAAAGTATTTAAAATGTATTTTGTATTACAAGTTCTCTTTCTCTCTTACAGATATGGTGACATGGTACCGAGGACAATTATAGGGAAACTTGTGGGAGGTATATGTTCGCTCAGTGGTGTACTGGTCATTGCATTGCCTGTTCCGGTCATTGTTTCAAACTTCAGTAGGATATACCATCAAAACCAGAGGGCTGACAAGAGAAAAGCTCAGAAGGTGATACATATTCTTAACGTCTGTTTGAATGTTTATGTGCTTGACATGATTAGATATTTAACACTGCACATTGACATTTATCAATCAACAACAGTATGCATTCATAATGGTGTGACAAAACACATCGCATAAAATGACCTCCTCCCCTCAAAAAAGAATAAAACAGAAAATCCCCAAACCCAGACTGGCATCAACACGAAAGCATGTGAATGACGGACGGATCTCCACTAAATACACCTAGAGATCATGTAGATAGACCATCAAGATGGAATTTGGATAGATACAGTCTGAAGTTCAATTGTTATATTGTGTTGAATCGATTTGATTTTCACCTGCATCTTAAGATTACCGGTTAGATAAAATAATGAATAGACGTATTAGGTGACGTGGTTAAAGTGCATATAATTTTGAGTTGTAGAGATTCTGAGGCGTATTGTGACAGAGAAAGAACTAGAGAGATGCAAGAAATCAAAAGATTTCATGAGGTAATTATAGGAATAAATGCTTTACACGACTGTAACAATAATAAAAATGATAAATGTAATTGTTATTTTCCTCTATTTCGCATTGCAGTTTAGTGATTATTACGCTATCTAGCTCATTCATTAGTAAATTTAAATTATTTCGTTTCACTCTGACCACTTCAAGATTCAGTTAGTTATGTGATGCAATATTAATGTTACAAAATTCATACTGTTAAAATTCAGAGGACAGAGATATGGCTGTAGTGCTTGCGCTGTTTGACGAATCTTTCAACGAAGGTTGAAAGCGGTTCACACGGGAAGACCACAAGACATTTCAAGCCATGCGTTAATGAAGATATCATTCCGACTGTGAGTAGGCTACAAGCTCGAAGACAGCCTGAGCATAGGGATCTCCATAACATCGTGACACCAAGCTATAGTATTACACATGTTAAGGTTTTAAAAAATAGTTAAATGGAAGGCGAATATTCTGTTGTGGGAACATTTACCGTGTTTTCGGCCCATACAGTGACATTACGCGTTTTTTTGCGCCTCTTAGTCCAGTCTAGTCACTACAAGCTCTATTGTCACATGGCTTCGAAAGGCAAGTCACATACAATGTGAACCCAGAGGATAATTAGCATAACAATTCCACGAAGAGAAGATTGTTTAACATGACTTTTAATGTCTGTAAATCAGCGATATAGTTTCGTATCTGTGCCGGGAGTTGTTGGTGATTTTCCATTTTGTCGTTATAGCAATCTCAAACTCGACCATGCCAATTGTATTTTTCCTCTAGAGCCACCGAATACATCCTATTAATCGCGTTGAAGCAGTTCTGAATGAATTTGTATCGAAATTAATTTGCTAGCACCACCAGACACACAGATTACTATCGATATAACCCCGACAATATATCCAGTTGGTGCGCCTATTATTGCTGTTGTGGTTGTGAATCCAGCCACATCAAGAACAACAGTGCTGCTGCGGCAAGAACTCAAATAGCATCTACAATCATACACACGGATTTGCACTTTACAATCTTTTGGTGTTTTCATTTCGCAGCTTTATACCCGCTTCCATTATTTATTCACGCCAGTAGCATTGAGGGTACATTATTAATAAAACAACGTAGTACAATTGCACAACAGGCATACACCACCCCGGTCGCATTACTTCCAGGTGCAATATGCAGAAGCATTTGTAGACAATTACCTTTATTCTCTGTTTCAACCGCCATACCATTGTAAATTAAACCTCATTTGGTGAGTATATAAAATTTCCGGCATGTGTGCGTTCCGCGGGTCTAATGCCCTTTCCGTTTAAAACACATTATTTATGTCTATACCTTTCAATCTGACAATTGTCATTGCTTAACAAATGGTACTCGATCAAGTGCATCTTTTCGGAATGACATTCGAGATCTTTCGTTTCTTAAGTGAGTCAATACTGGTGTAAAATATCCTCTAGTGAACTTTTTGGGATGGGCTATTGGTAGTGTAATCAACGTTTAAGCAATTTCATTTTTATGCTTATGAGCGATGATTACAAGCTGACATCTGGTTTCATTGGTACATAAAGGTGATTCCAGAGGCCAGTTGTCCTAAGCAAACTTTATATGGTATTTAATAGGATGATTTGATAACACCATATTGAAGCAGATATTCCTCGAGAAGTGGTGCAAAGTTGTCATCGATTTTAGCAACGACTGCCAGCAGATCCAATACTTATGTAATGACACATCTTATCTTAAACAAAAGAGCGGTTAAATTTCCTTCCGGATCGAACTGAATTTCATCTCTAGCAAATAATGATACTGACTCGGAAATTGTGTAAAACATCAAGACACTGTCCCAATACACGGTATTACTGGTGTAAATCAAGATCAAGATGCCGTTTGTCATTTATCAACAATCCAGTTCGATCCCACGTACGTTTACGTCCAACTATGATAAACAATCATGATACGGACACGCGCATCTTTAAGATCTTACTGTTATGTGCTATGCATTGTTTATTTCTTCATCTTCTTTTTTCTGCATATTATATGTAGCTGCCCTAGTTTTAGTTAGTGGTATTTTATCGGTTTCTGTTATCTACGACCGAGGACAACACTCTCTTGACAATTCGTGTTCTAACGGTATCGCCGGTGGAGGTGCATACAGTGCCAAATACTCTATAAAGTTTTACCTTCGTCAGTTCTTCCAGTCGCTATGTATGGGGAAAGTGACATTCTTAATCACCTAAATTATATACCCAACCTCAGCATCGGGTATACAATTGGCACTGCTATTCAACGGCTGAAGCTGATATATAGATCATCTTCCTTCGTCGCCATGATGGTTGTAACGTCAAATATGGAATCTCCAATGTTCATTATTGCCTTTCTAACATCTTCTTTGGCTTCCTCATTCACCTGTGGTAAGTGTTAAACAGACTTTGCAGTCGCTTGTGTTGTTCTTTTGATAACTTAGTACATTTAGCTATATCTCAACGGTTTAGATTTGCTTCAGGTCTTGTATTGTTGCTGTGCTGTATTGGCAGGTGATGATGGAGCAGCTTGATACATGGCATGTATAGGTCTCAATTATTCAGTGTGATTAAGGACTATATCTTATACCTTATCGACAAGGTTATAGGAATGGTAGAAAATCAACTCACCAGATCTATGTCGAATTTGAATGAGAAAAAGAGTACGACACTTTGATAAGTACTGCTCTTCTAAAAATGATAAATAAAAATTACCTAAATCTCATACAACTCGTTTTATTTGAAGAGTTCAAGAACTGTGTCCATAGTGACATTAGAAATTCTTTTCATGAGCATAATGTCAAAACCTAAGAAAATGCTGCTCGTAATGCTGATGAGTATTGCTTAGCCAATAAAGGTTTTTTTTAAGTCTTTCATTCAGCATCGTCTGGTAAAATAAATAACATTTCAGCCTAAGACGAGCCCTTCCAAATTTCAATCAGGCACAACTTTTAAAAATCAAATTTCTGATAACATTCATCAGAAATTAGTTATAGCTTCCTACGTATTAATATTGCAAGAGGAAGGGACACGTTATTTCTGATTGCTACAAGTTGTAAATTAAGAATCGGAAACAGACAGACCAATTCCGAATGCTCTTATGTCGAAGAGCTCAAGGTCACGGCCATGTATTGAAAGCGTTACATTTGCTTGGTTTCATAAACGCCAGTCTGATGTTTATTATGGACAATTATGAATCATTCTATATCACTGATGAATGATTCAGCTACGCACATCCCTAGTAAATTTTAAGGGACATGGGAGCTTCTCACAATCTTTTTTATCAGGTACTTTGCCTTTTTCGGAGAATTCTTTTCGTAATGAGAGTGTTCCTATTCAGGGAGTAGAGTGAGGCTTTATTAATGTTCCTCGCCATTGTGTAAATTTGTTATCAAACTTAATCTAAGGACACGTGACAGTCGGAATGGTGTTTTCTTTACCCATTGAAGGTATTGATATAGATGGAGATCAGGTTGTGTTTAATCCACTTCTAACTAGCAGGCCGTCTTTGGATCCGAAAGTCAATCATTTTGATAAGAATTCCCTGATTTATAATACCTTCTGCAGTTTCAATAACTTTGACAAAAAAGCACTTGAGAATGGTGTTGAACAGGGCAGTATTCCTTTTAATGACACATTTATTGGTCAGGCTTTTGATGATATGACTTTCACTTTTTCTTTGGATCAATCAAAGGGTATTAATCACAGCGACCACATTTGAGCTACTCATTCTCTTTGTTCTCATCAGGGAGACAAAGGATTTTGACCAGTGATGCAATTTGAACTACTCATTATCTTTATTCTGATCAGGGAGTCAAACGACAATCACTAGTTTTCGAACAGGAAAAATATCTTGAGATCTCCTGCATGTTTCAAATGGTCATTATTGAAACTGAATCCACAGAAGTACTTGTTTGTTATTTGATTAAAATGGGAATCCTTATGAGAAAATGGAGACTAGCTGAGGTACCTGCTGATGACGAGTGGTCATTGAACTATCTTCTTGTAGTTCCAAAGTCGTACTGACTGGCTCATTAAATTCCTCTGGTGTTTCATTTAGCGAATAATAAGACTAATTACAAGATCTTGAATAATTTATATTGGCCAAAAATTAAACGTGATGTTTGTAAATATTGCAAATCTTGTCATACTTGTCAATGGTAGGAAAACCAAATAAGAAGATGACTAAAGCTCATCTGCTGCCTATTCCTGCATTTGACGAACTACTTAGCAGTCCCTTAGCTAGGATCAAGTCAGGTAACCAATACCTGTTGACCATAATGTGTTGGTCAACAAGATTCCCAGATACAGTTAATTTAAGGACTATTATAACAAAAACAATAGTAAAAGCTTTGATATAAGTTTGTTTTTACTCGGTTTGGCCTTCCGAAATCTATTCAATCTGATCAAGGGTTAAATTTTATGTCTGGAATATTTCAGTAAGTTATGTTTGAATTTTTTGCATCCAGCAATTTAAGTCAAACGTGAAATTATAGTTTGACAGAACTACAATGGAGTGATCATTTGAGTTCTGTCTCTGCTCATTCTTCAAAATTTTCTATTTATTAGGTATTATGGCCCTAACAAACATACATCGTGGGATGTAAATAATTTAAAGGATTACCAGTATACAATTGAGACTACTAGGTTAGTCATGCAATTAAGTTAGTTGTACCTGTTCCACTCAGTGAGGATTTAAGCAAAGGAATGAATGTAATAGACTCTATTCAGTTCTGAGTAACAAATATTTTGAATTCAGAAATTATGAATAATCTAGACCAGAAACTTTCACATTTGCACCAAGAAAGGAATAAACATAAACAGGTACGACTTAACTATGACCACTTATTTCAGATGTTCCAACAAGAACAATCATTGCAATTGTTAATTCTACACCTGTGAAACAACATCCGTACAGGATGAACCCTCTCAAACAGGAATGTTTGAAAAAAGAAATTCAGAATTGTCTGGAGAAAGATTTCATGAAACAGAGTGAAAGTCACTGGAGTTTACCATGTATACTTGTTTCAAAACCAGATAAAATTTCGCATATGCACTGATTATAAAAAGGTGAACAGTGCTATCAGTTTCCATTACCAACTGCATTGATACAATTCGAAATGCAAAGTATGTCACGAGATTTTACCTTGCACTGACGGAAAGGGTAATGAAAATTTTGCATTCGTGACTCTAGGCTCTAGATGAACTTTATCAATATAAAGTGATTCCGTTTGGGATCAAAGGTTAGCCAAGTACGTTTCAACTTTTAATGAACATGATCATGTCTCGTATAGATAATTGTGCTGCGTACAACGATGATACCATCACCTGGCAAGAACATTTAGCAACAAATCGGAAATTCTTTGACAGGCTCAATGATAAACATTTAAAAATTAATTTATCCACAAATGAATTTTGCCGTGCTTGTGGAACATTTTAGGAAGATAATGTTAAAACGTTAGATGTGTGAGGTTAAGGCTATCTCTGAGTTCCATGTGCCTATAAGTAAAAGCAACTTATGCAAGTTTTGGCTGGAAATATTTTGTTCCAATTTTGCTAATATTGATGAATCCCTGAAAACTTTCATGAGCAAGATAACCAAGTTTCATTGGCATGAAATATGTCAAGAAGCCTTTGATAAGTTAAAACCAATACTTTAGAGTGTACGAGATCGTCAGCACTATTTTATTGCCAATCATTTAGATGCAAATAATATTAGTGTTGGAGAAGTATTGATTCAAGAAGATACAAATGGAATTGATGATCCAGTGTGCTATGTTTCTGAAAAAAATCTAAATAAGCACCAGAGAAATGTATTCCACAATCGAGAAGAAATGTCTCGCTTTGATACTGGTATTACAACATTTTGAAATTTACTTTAGTTTAGCTCCTTGATTATTGTGTATTTTAATCACCATACATTTACTTTCATCAGCAACATGAAAAACAAAAATCAGAGATTAATAAGGTGGAGCTTGATGTTGCAGGAATATAATATTGACATCAGGCACATCAACGGAAAAGACAATTTAAAAGCAGATGCACTTTAAATTATATTGTGTCGTGTATAATTTGTGTCATTCATAAAATTTCATCTTATGGGGTTTTTAACCACATGCATATTTGACTTATGGTATAAAGAAAGCTTTATTGTATACATTTTTATTATTCGTTATCAGGGAAAGTGACATGCATCTTTAATTTAATTGTATGCTTTTAGTTTTCATTTTTATGTCATTAATACAATTTTAATGTAGCATAGTTTGCTGGTCTTAGCCTTGTGCAAAATGAGTTTTTTTCTGATTGACGAGATTAACTTCTAAACTAATATGAGCATCATTATTCTCTCTGTGCCTGAGCTTATTAACATAATTAGTATTCAGATAAACAAGAAGGAGTAAATATGTTGATTTCATTCATGGTTTTGAAGAGTCCTAATTAACTTTTATAGGTTGTCAATAATCAACGCTCATCAGATCATTCCAAAAGGTTAATATATACGGTAATGGATGATTCTAGAAAATTCTAATTGTGACCTGAGGTCAAAACGAGAACTATATTATCTTGTGACGGTATGGATTGTAACAGTCATGGTTTATCATCTGACTCTTTAAGTTGTATTATGTTGTGACCAAGTTGGGATTAATTTTATTTTCTTCAAATTAAATGAATTCAAGTGATGTAGTATCTCTGGAAATAAATAAGTACCTATTAAATTTCTTCAATAAACGTTCACTGAAATTTTTACTGAATTCAATAATATTTCAGTGATTCAACAAGACACTGTTGATACATCAGCAATTCGCATGCTTATTACAGACACGTCATCGCCTTCATTTATATTTTAACTCTTCCGGTGGCCTAGTGGTTAGAGCTTCCGCCTCGGATGCGAGAGGTCGCGGGTTCTAATCCTGGTCGAGTCATACCAAAGACTTACAAAAATGGTACTAACAGCTGCCTTGTTTGACAATCAGTATTAAGAGGTTAGTGTTAGGACTGGTCGGCCTGGTGTCAGGATAATGTGACTGGGTGGGACATCATGCTACATGTCTGCGGCATGATGCCCCAGTGCTAGACATCACTATAAAAACTGACACACGGCAGACATAGTAGCGATATGACTGAAAAAAATTCTTAAAACTTCGTTAAAAATTATAAACACATACCGCCTTCAATTTTGGATATTTTCCGGACTTGAACTTAATTTTATTCATGCCTTTTAGGACTTGTGTCTTTAATTATTGGATTATATTTTGGATTTAATTCGTATTACCTTACGTACTTTTTGAGTTTTCACATTGTATTCTAGGGAAATAAATTATTTATTTAATTTTACAAATCTTGTTGTCTTCATTCTTTTATGTTACTTTTTTAAGAGCACAAACTCGTAACATTTTCAAATCCATTCCACAATCATTTCGCATTTTTAAAACTAGGTTGCTAATGGATACTGCTTACATATTCCTATGGTAACTCAAAATGGTAAATAAGGCTCCTCAAATAAAACGGTTTGTTCTTTTTGGTATCGACATGTCTTGTCGCTACAAATTCAACTGCAAACATGGGTAAGTTAAATTAAGTTTTAACCTGCTATCAGCGGAAAGTAACTAAAGTGACCCATCACTGAGTATTACGCCAACTCTTGTACGACCAGGCTTTGTTTGTTTGAATGCAATAGCATCAAAGATGTCTTAGAGCGTTGGCAAATTTCTTCAATAGAGTTTGCTCCAAAGAGTTTAGTAACTGCTTCTGAAAATTGTTTTCGGTTGCATTGCTTCTTTACTGCCTACAATTCATAGATATACTGAAGATTGGTACGCACAAATTCCATTCCTAAATAATACACAGAAACATTTAATTAAATGATGTGCTGTTTAAACATCTTCTAGAATATGTTCTAAAATCATCCAACGTTTTTCACTTGCTCAGACATATCAGACATAGCAAGTAATTTACTCCTTTTAGCGATTCCACTTTTCATTGCGTTATATTATGCGAATCCTTCTCTTTCATTTCATACGCCTGTCATAGTCATAGTCTATTCTGTTCTATTGCTAAGGCACTCCCAAGTTATTTATTTATTAATGTGATTTGAAATTGGTTCTGAAAACGCATTTAATCTCTTCTTTGGTAAAACTTTATGATATATTCAACTTATTGAGCATTTGAAGTTTTCCTGCCATATGTGTTATATTCCAGACAATTGGTAGTTTAATACCATATCTAGAGACCAAAATAAACACTTTCAACATATTTGGAGAGTAAGTCTGACTTTGTTGCCATTATATACAAAAGCAATTTCTTCAACATAAAAGGAAATTTCACCTTTAAATTGTGCTTGTAAACTAGTTCTTTGAAATTATTGGCACACGACTAATTCTATCCTGATCCATATGAGGTTTAACAGTCAGCTAATCTGTTCAACCTATCTCATTTCCAGATAGGATTTAAACACTATGCCAGCCACGTATCCGTTTCTGTAGTCAGCCTTAAAATCATCAAATCTAACGTTCAATTTCCATATTTATCCAGCAAGAATCAGTAGTGTCCTATTTATTAAAGAAACATTTTCTTCTTAACTAGAACTCGCACCATCTTTGTATTTCCAGGAGGGATTGATAATGTAACGATATCGCTTGGATTTTAAATACGCCGTTTTAATAAGTAGCCCATCACTAAGAACGAGTGGCCCAGTTATGAATAGACTCGTCGAGTAACGTGATTGGTCACGAGGTACCAATGTAAATATGGGCCGAACGTGAACTACTTTATGATTTTGATCCGTATCATCCTCAGTAAAATAACATTAGAAATCAATTCGAAATCAAGAAGTTAATCGTGAAGTGATTTTTGGAGCAAATACTATACAGGTAAAATGGTTGACGAAGGCTGTCCACGACGCTTACAATATTATTTTCATAATTGATGTTCTCATGAATGTTTACAATGAAAGAATATTTATAAGAAGGATTTGTAGATAACTTTATGTTCAGTCACTGATTGCCTGCGACATATCAGGTGATTCTTATTGGCATGTGATATTACACTTAATCTGAACATATTTGGATACCCCCGACCATACAAAAACATGCTACTGTTTTGTTCCATATTTCAAGAGTTCAGCAAAGTGTCATACTGATCAATATTACAGTGATCCTGGTTTAACTCATAATATTATTTGATAGGTATTAACTGCTGAACTTTAATATTTGATATATCGTGACATGTTCTTGATGACATATAACAAAATTAAAGGTGGAATAGGTGTAATTTCATGCAGATATACGAAGATAAAGAATGACATATATGTCGATGATGCTGGGAAGATACACACACACACACAAACACACACACATATATATATATACGCTTATTATATTATTTTCATAATCGATATTCTCATGAATGATTCCAATGAAAGAATATATATATATATATATATATATATATATATATATATATATATATATATATATATATATATATATATATATATTCTTTCATTGGAATCATTCATGAGAACATCGATTATGACAATAATATAATAAGCATATATATATATATATATATATATATATATATATATATATATATATATATATGACTCTGATAATGAAAAGACAAGGAAAAATATGTTAAAGGTAAATATTATGTATATTTGTTGCCAACAATCTATATGGTGGCCAATTACTTTAAATACTTGCCGTTTTAGCACTTAGAGGATCCTTGTTTGCATATTTTGTTTCTATGTAACGCTTGAATCAAGGGCATTGAAAGCGCATGATTTTGCTGTTTTGATTCAGTATATTTCTTCTCACAGTTGCATTAATGTTGTTTTCAGAAAGCCAGGCTAGCTCGCATTCGTATGGCCAAGAACGCGAATAGTGCAGCCTTCATCTGCAGCAAAAAGAGAGCAGAGGAACTCCTTTTGGCAAAGGAAAGTGGTATTGAAGTGGACGATTACAGGGACACAGACGTATTTGAGATGCAGCATCACCATTTATTAAGTTGTTTAGAAAAAACAACAGTAAGATCATAACGTACACTTACCTTGCACGTTTAACTTCTACGATCTGCAAACAACAACACACAGACACATCCAAATTTAAGCTTGCTGATTTATTGCATGGTTTTCAATGTATCCAGGAATCAGGTACCAAACTGTCCACATTTCATTGTTTGCAGACAGTCTAATATTTAGATTTCATCTTGATGGAAGAGACTAAATTATGGTTTGCTTTGACCTAGATAAAGTTAATCTAGTTAGGGAGAGTTTGCAACTTGTATGTAAAATATAGTGACTAGCAAGCATGTTGAAAATTCTGTCGCATAATTTTCAGTTCCTCGTTTTTCCGTCTAATTAGCATTTCAACCTCATATCATAGGTCAATTAGAGAATCCATGCTATTTTCATTTCCTTTTGTCGTCAGTTTTTAGAACGTTTTGTCTTATCCAAAGTTAATAGTGTTTCATTTGATGCTTCAGAGTTACATATGCTTCATTGAATAAGGACACAAAATAGTTCCTGCTCAAATTTTGTAAAGTCCCAAAAATCTTGACACAAAATACAGCAATTATTCGCAACCTTATAATGTTCTCAAAATACTGAATGTTAGAATTTATCAACAACAATAGTATGATTATATATTTAGGCTAAATATATGCAGTTTAAATTTATTAAGGTCACTCAGCATTTTCACGTCATCTATCGAAAACGCAAGCTCTATTTAAAGTCAACATTCATTTCTAATCAGTTTTAATATATTAAACTAGGTCTTCTTTTCATAAGTGACATTGACCTTATTATATTGCAATAATCGAGTTTGTTATTTTTGTTACAATATATTTAAGTCTCGCATATTTGTTTCTGAAACACTAGACACATATATATATATATATATATATATATATATATATATATATATATATATATATATATATTATTTGTATGTTATAATATAACAGCACTCACACACACAACACGCACACACATACACACACATTATATATATATATATATATATATATATATATATATATATATATATATATATATATATATATAATAATAATAATAATAATAATAATAATAATAATAATAATAATAATAATGATAATAATAATAATAATATTTTTAAGGACCGAGAATTCATTGAAATGGATATGACGTACACTGTTCCGCCAGTGAATCCTTCAGAGACTCCGCCACCCTCGCCAGATCAGTCGCTGACATCGTTTGATAAACGGCAAGGTTCACGATGCTGTCCACGGCGATTTTCT
Organism: Potamilus streckersoni; assembly: GCA_016746295.1. Taxonomy (NCBI): domain Eukaryota; kingdom Metazoa; phylum Mollusca; class Bivalvia; order Unionida; family Unionidae; genus Potamilus; species Potamilus streckersoni. The sequence continues at coordinate 512,385 of JAEAOA010000355.1, read as the reverse complement.
CCGCATCGAAGATTTCTCGCCACTAAAGTGAGTCCATTCTAATGAGAAAGTGTATAAGTTGAAAACTTTAGTAATTCTTTGTTGTAACATATACTTTGCTTTGTCATGTTTGCAATAAACAGAAACGAATTGGCTATTGGTTCTCGTAAATACAGAACCGCTCCGGTGGCCTGGTGGTTAGAGCGTTTGCCTCAGATGCAGGAGGTTGTGGGTTCGAGCCCCGGTCGAGTCATACCAAAGACATACAAAAATGGAACTAACAGCTGCTTCGCTTGGCGCTCAACATTAAGATGTTAGTGTTAGAAACTGGTCAGCTTGGTGTCAGAGTATTGTGACTGAGTGGGACATCATGCTACATGTCTAAAGCATGACGCCCCAGTGCTAGACATCACTGTAGACTGCCACACTGCAGACATTGTAGCGATATGACTGAAAAATTGTTAAAGCTGCATTGTAATGACATACTCATATCACTTCGTAAATACAGTAGTATAGATAGTTGATGATCATCTATGAATGACCCCCTTCCCCCCAAAAATGTCAAACTTCAACAGTTTTACAGCAGCCTTTATCAGCTAAAGCTGATGACGTTTATATGATAATGCTTTTCTAACATAGTTCTAACAAAATATGTTTGGTTGTTTTAAGGGAGTCTATGAGATATAATAATCTCAATTACCAATACTACTATTACAGTCTTTTATATTTATCAACAAAATAATATTCTTATTTTAGACCAAATGTCATATTAAACAATGAATTATATAAAATGTCATTATCTACTCGACAATTTAACTTTGATCTAACAGATGTTTTAAGAAATTTAATTCAATCAAAGCAGTGTCAGGTTGTACTGGCATAAAGCCTAAAATAATAAGCGATTGTATTAATAAGCTGGTTACCATATATCACCAAAATATTAATCAGTATGATTATTTGTGATTGAAAATGATATTTGAATAGTGGGTTGGGTAGATTATTTGCAGTTTTATATTGATAATATTTGTTGATATTTTATTTGATGATGATATTTTAGTTATCGACAGAGTTACTCGCAGCATCCACAGCGCAAGTTTGACAAATTGAAATTTAGTCACTCCAGTTTTCAGCAAAAATCATTTTTAGTATAGATAGTTGATGATGTTGTCTACTCGATCTAAATAATTGTATGTTTAACTCGACAATATACTTTATTATAGTCCCTGAAAAAGCCAAATATTGTACTTAATGACAGCATCGTTGTAATCTAATATGATCCTGTTGCAAGTTCCTTTCTTTTAGTATAATCTTCATTGTAAAGTCTATTGTGATATTCAATTAATAACTAAATGCCGTCTGAGCTGCATCTGGTGCGGTTATGTAACGATTATCACGAGCCTTCAGCTGGTGGTTCTATACCTAGAGCAGCAGTATTGAGAATAAGAAAAGTTCTTACAACTGCAGCATAGCAGCATCAGCTCCATGTATCAAAACACATTTCTGAATAAATTCTACAGATCCCGCTATACCACTTCATATATATTTAAACCACACTATATTAGTTGCAGTTGATTTCGAGTAATCATCAGAAAACGAAATAGAATTTGCGATTGTACTTGCAACTTGTAAGGGACCTAAAATATCATCGACACTTTGATTGACCAGCTGATATTGAGCACTTTTAAATAAACACCAACCAACATTTATAAGAACTACTTCCGCTCAAGCTGCAATTGTCATAATCTGGCCACGAACTGTGTCATAAAATTCTGTTAAATCGAGATAATATTTTACAGATATTTTTTTATTTAGTGGGTTATACAAAATTATCACCGAGACGCTGTTAGTTTAAGTATCAATTATTATATAATTTTTCTCTTCGCGGTGATACAAGTTTTATAGATGGCGTCATCATTACGCATTGAGGATCATTTCTTGGTTCGATTACTGAAATAGCTTGTTTGATTGCCGGTGCGCATTTTATTTTATCAGATATTTTTGCCAAACGGCAGTTTCATCAGCAGATGCAGCTCCAATAAGCAAAAGGTTTTGATGCGAAAAGTGCTATTGTCACAACTATATGAGCTATTCCTGGAACATTTTTCAGTAATTTTAGTAAATCCATTTCCCCAAATCCTAATACTATTTTTCTTATATTAACATTTTCTGCTTCATTATATCTGAGGCTGTTTAATTGTGTTGTCAAATCTCTCAAAAAAATATGTTTACTGTTGTTCACGCAAGTGCAGGTAATAAGTAACAATTTCATTACTGAAGTTAACTATCTGTATATGTACTTCGTTTATTTGATTTTCAACATTTAGAGGATAATGAATAATATGACGTGGACTAATTTGTGATGAGAGAACGTGGAGGACTTTCTGGTGAAAAACTATACATTGTTTGCTCATTGCTTTGTTTAACTGAGTGAGATTCAGATTAATTTGTTCAATTTACCAGTTCTGAGTTTACGTCAGTTATAATTAATGGCAATTTCCCATCATACGTAACAGGCTTATCATCTGCAGCATAATTTACATGATCTTAAAAACTTAACAGTGACGCGATATTTCTCTTTGCAAGTGTAATAAATGACATACTTTAATATTATTCTAGCGTGAAACATATATAATTTGGTGAAAGTTCAAAATTATCAACATTACCGCCATTTTTTGTTATACGTTCTTTTATTATTTTATTTAGATCAGTTATGTTGTAAGCTCATTGTGGAGTTTTATTATTTTAGATATGTTAAGCAGTGGAATATATGGATTAAAATTTAGAACAGTAAAAAGGAATTCATCATTTATTCAAGTTTAACATTAGACATAGCATTCGACGAAGTACAGGATATTAATCCAATTTCACAATGTTTTTTTATACGAACTAGTCCTATTGGCGGAATATATACTTTACATACAAATTTGCGCTATTTTATCAGATTGGCTAGAATATAATGATAATTTTGCTGACATAAATTATCATATATTTTAAAAAATAAAGGTCCGCGATTAAGTCGCGATGTAAAGTTACATATTTGCCAGATATTAATAACAATTTTAATCTCAAATTATCAAGTATGTCAATAATTTAATTGTCAGTTTCAGCACCATTTTAAACCTATTTTGATGATATCGATATCATTAATCTGCCGATCATTAAAGTGTTAAGCGACAATTGCTTATTTTCAGTAAAAAAAAAAAACAAAAGTGTGAAAGCCAAAAATCTTTGTATATTTGAACAAAACAATTTATTTCCTTAGACAAAAAATGTAACAATTGGTTAGTAGGACATATAATTTGTGAATAGAATCCAAACTTTGATCCTAAAAATGAAAACAAGTGCTATCACAAAGTTGTCCAATTAAAATTCGAATTTGAGTCCCGACGACGCAAAAATATGGAAGGTGATGACGTCAGATGTGGTCCAATATGAGAAAAACAACAACTCATCACTTGAATCAGTCTTTGTTTTCGAATACTTTTGGAAAAGATTTCCAAGAATATCTTTCAGAATGTTAAAAAAAGTCACCTTGTTGAGTTTCCAGGAGAATACATTATTAAATCCAAAAATAGACAAAGAACAAACAAACAATCTAGCAACAAAATAATACACCTATTATTTGGAATGCGTATTTAAAATCCCAAAACCTCATTTCAATTCTCGCGAGATTGGTCATGTCAACTTTTATTACACTAGTTTTTTTTCACGTAGACCAATTTGTCCCCACTTAAGAACCAATCATAACAAACGTTGTTTATACATAGTGATCACGAAAGGAAAGTATGCTCCTGATACTGCCCAATCATTTTAACTTCCTGTTGACACTGTACCAGCCTAAGACGAACAAAAACTAATTCTCAATTAATACTTCTTCATCTTAAATAAGTAAACTTTGTATAAAGAATATCTCAGTACTGAAACAGAATCCCGAATCCGACAAAGATATATATTGCAACAAAAGACAATGAAACAAAAATGATATAGAAAGAATTTTAAAACTTACATGCAAGCAATTTAATCACATGTATGTAACATCAGTAACTAATGCGAATATTCTAAGTCATGTTGCTTGTTTTCCTTATATATTTGTACTTGTTGTTTTATCAAATACATCAAAGTTTCTTTAGAATCCCACCTGACATTAAGCTTTTTTCTATTAATTTGTGCTGTTTTTTCCAGACATTGCAGAGATAACATCCTATCTTATTTTATCATAAAGTGGAAGCTTATCCTCCATTTGTATAGCTTATTTAACTATTTTTAAAAACATTACCTTATCTTATTATTGCTTTGACATTATCAATCAATTTATCAAATTCTCTCCATTTATCTGTATTATCAATATAGTTTATATTTTCTTTCTCTAATTATTATCATATTCATCATCAGTTATCTTATCATTTGCGTTTTTATAAGAAATGTATTTGCTCTTCAACTTCACTGAATTTTACAGTGACCTTGCCAACACTTTTTTGCTCCCTTTTAATATCTTGTAATTATTCTGATACATTTTTATAATAATTCTAATTTCTTTTGTTGCTAATTCGGATAATCTTCGTTCAATTTCCAGTATATCATTTATTACCTGATCTAATAGATATAGTCTATCAACTGGATTATGTATATCTACTAAAAGTGCTTCAGTTAATCTTTTTCACCTTCTCCGAATCTTTCTTATTTGTTCTTTAACTAATCCAACCTAACCTTTTACTTGTCATTTGTTAAGTTTTTCCTCTGACAGTGGTTTAGTTTCAGCCTTTTTTCCAAGTAAAGCTTCAGCAAATGATCTGAGAGCGGCGGCTGTTGTTTCTGCTGCAGCTATCCGTTCACTTCATGCTTAATGAACTTGACGTTTAAATTGTGCCTGAGATTGTGCAAGATTTTATTAGATTTTCTTTTTTATCTACATTTTGCTTTTTTTTCCATTAATTATATACTATTGTCTGTAAAATTATTGCAGATAGGTTTAATACTATAACGAAACATTTTACAAGTATCATTTTTTAATTTATCAAACAAAAATGTCATATTTATTTGTTTTTGCTTCACGATATAGTTCAATACATTTGTCAATTATTATATTGTTCTCTATTTTTACATAACCACATTGTTTGTTCGCGATATTTCTAATAAATCTATTAACATTATTTTATCCCTGAGCGAGATAACTATAACTACATTTCTTATTTCAAGATAGTGAAACCTTTGATCAGATTTTATTCATTACCTTGTCAGTTAGCGGAATATCATCAAAAACAACTATCTTGTAATTGGATCAATCAAGCTGAATAACTTTAACAAGTTCTTGTAGTTGCTTGATAATAAAAAAAGTCTTCAGCAACCTCAAGATCATCACGAATTTTGTCATTATAATTGTCACGTACTAGCACTTATCCTGTTGTGACTTAATTGTGTGAATATAGAAACGATCGTAGTTAAATTCTTGTCCGAGAAATAAATTCATTAGCAAGTTTGTTCTTCCAAACATATCATACTGACAATCTGGAAGGTCATGGCTATGTTTATATTTCACCAAACGTTATTTATGAAAATTTAATAAAGATGATTTTTTCATTATTGTTACACAATTTTATGTTATAAAAGTTTGTCAATAGTAAGCCAATAATGAGCTTTTATTTAAAAAAAATTGGAAGATCAGTAGGAGATTCATCGTCTGTTCAGCAAAGTACCTTATCTAAATATGCAACTCATGATCAACTCAAAAATGAAGCTGGTACTTTATTAAATGTCACAAGTGTTGATGAAAATGAAATTATTATATTTTAATATGAACAATAATGGCATTAATAATTTTAGAACACCAGAAACAGATTTTGATTCTGCAATTAAAAAATACGTCGATTATAAGGAAATTTCAACATTAACATCGTTAACAACAATCAATGATGGAATTGTCAAATTTAAAACTGAACTTTGCAATCATGTACAACTGCTTTTGAATTTTCGCAGAAAAGTGAACAGAGCTACTAATGAATTTTCTAAACTTTCACCAGCTATTTGTATTAAACTCGCTGATATTAACGCAAGACACAACGATATTGTCAGTGGCATTCTTAATATCGTTCAAAAAACAAATTTTGTTACCGTTCCTCACAAACGAGCTAACGGTATCGTGTATGCTATCATCAGAATTAGCAACGTGGGCATCGCCAAATAAGACTATCAAACATACCGCAGAAGTAACTGGATGTATAGGTTATTCATATATAGCACTACAAAATGTAGAATATTGACTACATTTCCATGGCGCCATTCAACCAGTAATATTTCTGGAGTTGTACCTGTAAAAATATTAACCGCAGCGACTTACAGTTAAATAAAGGTCTAAAGAAATAATTCTCCTGGAAGCACCTGATAAAAAGAATTAACCGCAGCGACTTACTGGTGGTGTTTGGAATTTGTAACTGAAACTACTGAATTAATTACTTAAATGACAGTATAAAATATGTAAACAAATATTATATAATAGAACAATATATTTCATTTTAATCACATTTCAGAAAACATCCCAAAGCAAGACGTGGACGCTCTAATGCAATCTTACAGATATTATCATGAAAAACTTTGGTGCATAAAAAAATATTAGAAATACTATGCCAAAATACGTCGAGTTTATGTATCATATTTACCGCTGCAAATGACTAGCACTGGTATAATTTTTAAGTGGCGCATCATTAAATCCGTTTTTGTTAATAACATCCGGCGTCGGTGTTCCTCTTGCAACAGCGGGCACAGAATTGAACCTCAACTCGCGACTAAAATTGCTTGCAAAACACAAGTATCACTTATAGAAAATTACTTGATTTGATGCGTTATTACTTGAGAGGAAAAAATATAAAATGGACGATTCAATATGAGACTTCCTTATTATTGACAGTAGGTTGACATATTGTACTAATGAGAATTAGCAAATATAAATAAGATTATAATAAAATTAATAAAATTTAGGTTACAATAGTAGATGTTTAAATTTGTGCGCTTTACAAATATCATTATGAAATAAAATATCAACAAATATTATTAATAAATGTTATCGCATCATCTGCCCAATCCGCTATTCTTCATATCATTTTCAGTCGCGAATAATCACACTGATCCATATTTTGGTAATATATAGTAACCCTCATTTTTAATACTATTGCTTATTATTTTAGGTTTCATACCAGTGTAACCTGACGCTGATTTGACTGAATTGAATCTCTTACAAAATCTGTTTGTTAGATCTAATCCAAGATGTCGGGTTGAAAATGACATTATATAGAATATTTTATTGTTGAATATGAAATTTTGTCTAAAAATAAGAATATGTTTTTGCTGATAAGTATAAGAGACTGTAATAGTAGTATTGGTAATTGAGTTTATTCTATCTCATAGACTCCCCTACAACAACAAAATATATTTTGTCAGAAATATGTTAGAAAAGCCTTATCATATGAAAATCATCATTTTGAGCTAAAAAGGCTGATGACAAAAATGTTAACCTATACCGTTTTGGGTGCACGCAGTGCTCTAAAATAGAATTATCAACTATCAATACTACTAAAAAGAAAGAAAATACGTTTAATAGAAAATTACACCATCTCCTCCAGTAAAAAACATGGATAATATGTCTCAAAAAGATGCAAATAAGATGAAGCTGAATTAGAGATTCCAAAATAACTACACGACATTTTCAAGAAACACAGTCTAGAATTATCTTTGGACCATACATCGGGTAAGGAAGGAGCACCAATATAATTAGACACGATATTCGATTAGCCTGAGTTTCTAAGTAAACATCTGGATTTTGCCAGGAACAGAAACAGGATGTGCGGCTCTCAAAAATTCTTATGTTATTTTCAACATTTCTCTTTTTATGTTTCGTATTCAAAGTCCCACTATTCTTTAAGAACCTAAAGAAAACAATAATCATATTTTACCTTCAATAGAGGGGCCCCGAGTGGCCGAGTGGTCTAAAGCGCTGTCCGTTACGGATCACTGCCATCTCACCTCTGTCTGCGTGGGTTCGAGTCTAGGATTCGGCGAATGTGGATATGTGAGAAAGCTTGCCAGTAGCTTCTCGTGGGTCGGTGGTTCTTTCCGGTGATTTCCCGGTTTCTTCCTCCACCATTAATACTGGCCGCCATGAATAGCCTACCGTGTGCTGAAAAATGGCGTTAAGCACAACAACAACAACAACAACAACCTTCAATAGAATGGTTCTAAATCGAACCTCTTCAGTCAGGCCAATTTTCAATTCTCAAATCAAGAACTATCGTTTTCACTAAAATGGCAAGAGCATTTGTTCGCTGTTTAAAATTTTATTCCTTTCTTTCCTTCGATATAATTTTTTTAATTAGCGTAATTGTGGCACAAAGTAGATATTTTGTTTCAGACAGGATTAGCAATTAAAATTGCATAATGATTTTGTTTAAAAAGACAAAATGCATTTTCTTTTCAAAATTTAGAAAATAAATCTTAGCCTATATAAATGTTGCCTAAACAAGAAACTTGTGTTGCACAAGACACTGTTGGATTAGAATTTACAATAGATTAAACAGCTTTGGTATACTTAAAATATAGAATATTTTTCTTTTAATTTGGTCAAAAGAAAACGTTTCTTGTAAAGCACCACTAAAACTCTTCTGTTGGTAAAAGAGTTACTGTCGTTATATATTGTTAACAAATAATGTTATGGTGGAATCAGTTTTCTTTATTGCTCATAGCGTTCCGTCAAATAAGTTAATTGCCAGATAAAAGTTAGAAGAGAATTGTCATGTACAATTTACCTATAATTTTCAATTAACTGACAAAACTGAATGAGATTGCTACAGTTTTGCTTAGTTACATATAGCAAATAATACAGATAAATTCAAGAAAAGTTCCCAAGGTTGATGGAATATTTCTATTTTTCAGCGATCGCGAGGACGTGACGTTGATCCAAATGAACTAAATGACATTCAGATCAGATTGCCCACCTTGCATAGATCCTCAAGATCTAATCTTAACGCTGTAGATATTTCTCCAAATAATAAATCAAATAATACCTTGACTGTGACAACGGCAATAGTAACACTTCCAACGCCAAGCACCACACCGGAAACAGAATCTGCAAAGAATATGACAGATGAAGTGACGCATAGGCAGGGGAATCCCCCATCATCTCAAAACCCGAATATGGTCAGGATTTCAGCTTTATAACACTAGCAAACCAAGATGTAGGCTAAGAAATGAATGGACTAATGTCATGTCACCTTCTTTCACATCGTTAAGGTAAAATACCCCAATATCAAGACGTTTCTGGATGATTTATGCTTGTTGATATTTATATATGAGGAATAAGAAAGGTCAGTATTTTATGTTAGTGGTGAACACCTAGCGACCAAACAGGATGACGTACTTACATATCGCTTCAATCAAGTAAACAAAACGGAATAAGTCAAATAGTTATTGGATGGATATTCTTTAAGCAAGATTGAATGAGATGTGATCATGTCATTTTGTTGAGCAATGAATACGAACAGTAACTAGATTTTCACAAGGAATTGTGAGCGACAATCAAAAATCTTCTCGACAAAGATGGAGATGTCAGATAAAAACAAAATTAAAATCCAAAGTACATATAGAAGTAACTTTTATTCAGCCTTGTTATCAAATAGATTCAAGTGGATGTCTTATTAGTGAACTGAATGTTTAAGTTGGTCGCGATGATGGGAGTATCTTCTGATTGTGATTGATATAGGAGGACAATCGTGTGTTAGTACGAAAATGAATACAACGTGACCATAAAGAAAAGAGACTTCAATAAATGTTCGGGGAATGTTTCCAATTAGACACTGTATCTTATACCTGAAAGGATTTTTTTATGTGCAAGAGATACTACCTTTCAATCTTGTTCGTTTGTCAATACCTGTTGTTTTTTACTTACTCAATATTGCTCATGATTTTTGATTCCACAAAAGTTAAATTATTTCATAGATATGACCAAATGTTTGATGCTTGAGGAATACGTGTTTTGGAATGAAAATGTGTTAGGTATTATCCATATGTATTAGAAATATTACCTTTAGTACAGATTTGTTTTTCCTTGAGAAAATCAATGCTCATTGTATTGATTCACTACGAAGTTTCATTGCAATACCAGAAAATGATTTTGAATAGATACATTGTTATACATAAGTTGAACTTGACTTGTAATACTCTAAATTCTCCTCCTCTTTCTAACTTTTTATTGTATATATATACATATATGGATTGTTTAATTGTTTATCGTTACACTAGGAGTACATTGAACTAGATTTTGCATGCCATTCAGGAGTGTTTGGTATAAGAAAATTGGGTCACTGTTACATGATATTAACTTTTCTTCTCTTAATCCGTGTGCACATTATTAATAAACCTTCGCACTTCTGACTCTTTACTTCTCAAGTTCATTTTCTTTCAATTGCAACATATATAATGAATGTTGAATACAAGAGATTCATCAAACGTTGATTAAACGTTTAGATTAAACGGTGTAGATTAAACCTTGACTCCATGAATAAAAGAGTACATGAACTCAAGTAACAACAATGTCTCTAAATAAAATGGAATTCCGTTGAAATAAAAGTAGTTATGTCCTTTTTTATGAAATACACAAAAACATAAGTAACAATATAAAAGTCTGACATTTATAAAGTATCCTTAGGTGTCTGTCTTCCGCAGAATTTTGGTATAGATGTTATTGTGTAAATGATACCAGCTGACTCAAAACAGGCTTAACCTCAATAAGTATGAAATTAGACATAAACACTGTTTTAATTAATCACAGGCAGGTTCGTGTATTAATAGACGTAAATTCAGTGTTTTCTCATATGTTCAAATGTTAAGTGTTTCGGCGTGTAATGTTAGTAAAAGTGTAAAAGAGAATGTGTTGCCTTGAGAGAAAATTCAAATTAGTATATGCCGGTTTAAGATCAAACTGATACTTTGTTAATGATAAAGGGAACTTGGGACTTTTTAATTGAAAATAAAGTAAACAATTAATTATTACCCCTTTACATTATGACGCCAGTTAGCTAAATATATATTTTTTTATAAAGTCGTTGATTCTAATGTATGTTTGAACCATAAGAAAAGGTGTTAGTGCAAATTAGTATTACAGAATTTCTCCACCCATAATGTAACACTGACATTATCTCACAACGACCATTTAAGTGTTTTAAGTGTCAAGAAAGACGTAATGAAATACATTTTGATAGTAATTTTGATATACTGACTTATCCCAGATGCTATTAAATAAAAATTTGGTTTTTGTTTTCATTCAGATTCTGAAAATAATCCCAGCATTTTTAACTTATTCAATGCAAGGACAGTTGCACTTGGTCTGTACTGTAGAACTATGTTTTCAACCTTTTTCCTTGTACATATTTTAGAGCTTTCTTTCAGTTTTTCTCTTTGGACATTTAGTATTTATAGGGGAGGTCGAGATATAATGAAACATAAAGTGAACTTAATCACTGTTTTCTGAAACTGCACATGCTGTATGCGTTAGCTACACATACCACATGTTAAGGACAGAAGCATCCTTTTTTCAAAATAAACTTCTGTTTTGAGACCCCGAATGAAAGAATTATAAGAAGAAAGAGATGTATAATTTCGTTTGTAAAAACAAATGTGTTGTTACAAGGATATCCTGAACAATGGACTCGGACCTTGAAGCAAATCAAGACCTAAAAGGCAGGCAACGAGTTAAGGGAAATAACTCTATATAATTTTTATTGTTAAGAAGATTTTCAGTGGTCGCGCTTTTCTCTCTCAAAATACATTTAGTTATACATATACATATAGTACTTTGTGTTATAGTAACTTGTTTCTGTACATGTTTTTACCATAGAACTTCGGTTACTGTGGCATATATCTTTAGATATCAACACTAATGGTGGATTAATAAACGAAGTGAACTTTTGGAAGTGAGTAACATAAAAGGTCAGGAATAAAGAGGCCAACAACACTCACAGACAGCTCCTTACAATAGACAAGATATCCAGGAAGTTCACATATATGAGGCAAGTGTAAGTATTGAAGTAATTACCAATTAGCCTAGTTATGCCGACGAATCCAACCCATCATTATGTGAAGCAGGACGTTTTGGCACTCAGCCGTTTTGGCGCTTATTAACATGAACATATTTTTCAATATAAATAGTACATTGTTGGCATGAAAATCGTATTAATTTTTAATGTATTCATACAAAATATAATTTATCAAAGTATTCAAGAAATGTTCAAAGCATTTCTCAATAGAAGTATTACGTATAAATTGGCAGGATAAAAGAAAAACTTTTATTTTAATGTATTAAACCTATAAATAAACTTGGTTTATCAAAGTAGTCAAAAAACGATTCAATGAAAAGGCCTACTCTTCAATGACATAAATGTGATGACTTTTGGTTCTATGTCAGCACAATGTGACACGTAATTAGTCCCACTTACCCAATATTTAAACCAAGTAGGTAATTGACAAACCAAAATGACCGGCGCCAAACGGCTCTGTGCCAAAACGGTCGCGCCAAAGAGGCAGTGCCAAAAGGCCATGTACCGTCATTATGTGTGTGTGTGTTTGTGTGTTGTATACTGCAATTACATTATAGAGCTAAGAAATGTTTAATTACAATTTATTTGTATTTATTATAATCGCGAAATTTGGATTATGATTTATGGTGATAAGCATTTGGTGACAAGAAATTATTATATTATGTTGATCATAGGTCAAATTGATATCGGCTGGTGAAGCTGACACAGTACCTTTACTAACTAGTGAGTTGAACGTTCAGAAAACTTTTGAATCTGTCATATTTATCTTCTAAGAAAGTAACTGTAAACGCTTTATTTCATTTGTTTTCTTTACTAAAATAATACATATTTGCATTAGCAATTAAATGTTCACCAAACCGAATTCTTACAAATAATATTCACATTAAAAATTCCATGACAGTGGCAGATTCATCTCTGTTTTTCAATAAATTTTAAAAACAATTATCCATGAGCTTTCTACGCTGAAACACTACCTCTCAATTCTTTTTAAGGGATCCAAAATATAAAATCCTCAACACAAAGTAAAAATTACAATAGCACTATAAATACTACTTAATGTACTCGTGATGAACCAAATCAATTAATGAACTTAATTTAAGCCTTGTTAAAGTGTATGGACTTGCTTTAAGTCTTTTTAAAAGATATGGACATATCGTTAGCTTTGTTAGAGGATATTTACTTCATTACAAATGAGAAATGAAATCACAAAGCGTTGACAGGAGCAACATTGAATTGTTTTATAAAATGTTTTTCTTCCAATCGTCCAACATCGCATGAAAATAGTAAATTATTCTAATTTACATGCAAGTCTTCCATTTTTCCGTTTAAATATCCTCTTTTATTATATTAAAGTTTATTACTGCTTTAGGCAACATTATACAGTTAGTATTCACTTAAGAAATTATTGCTGATCCAGATAATGATGAGGAGAAAATAATCGTCACTTCTAACTCTAAATCATGTAGCAATAGCATTTGTATTAATGTACACATTATACACACACACACACACACACACACATATATATATATATATATATATATATATATATATATATATATATATATATATATATATATATTTAAACACTAACTTTATCTTTGAAATATGGTACAATCTACTGAAAACAATGCATCAAAAATAATGTTATCGTTAAAACGTTAGATTTCCATTTTCACGCAAACTGATGCTTTTGCAACTAATTCTTTTCAATAAGGAACCTATACCAATCAATGAATATAATTTTATAAAAGAAGATGCGTGAACTTGTCATGGATTATCCAAAGTATCTAATCAAGTTTAAATACTATATACTGCGTGGTAATCAACTGGAAGTAATTTGCTTGACGTAGAAAAATTAGCAATATCCACACTGATACAAAGCTTTTTCTACCGTCATAACTGTTTTGAAAATTCGATTTTATTAAAACCAGCATTTGGTCTTTAAAACTCTACCTCAATATATATATATGCATATATATATATGCAATAAACTGACGACGAATAGTGCGAAACTAGTAACTAAATTGCCTGAGCGCTTTCTACTCTGAGTCTTTTTCAAAGGCAAATACAAAACAGATACAAAACAAACAAATAAACATAAAACGTTGTGTTTGTAAAACTCTACATGGCTGTCTGTACATGAGTTAAACATATAGATACATCGTCTCAACCAGCCTGTATAGACTTGTTGTGAACACTGAAAAATAAAATGTTTATAATTCCCTAAAGTTGTATGAGCCAAAGCGACATCTATTACTTTGTGTACATTTATGCAACGCAGATTATATCCCAGATATTTGATTCTATACCGGATATATTATTCTTATAGTAGTAATCGAAGGATACTTAGAAGATTTAGAAAAGTTTGAAAAGAAACTGTGTCGGCTACAAGGACTAATTCTACTAGTGCATAGTTATTTTTTTCTTGTCTTCTTGGTGTCGACCGCTTTATTTCAATGTTCTAAGGCGGTATATCCAGCAAGTTTCATTTTCCTTCCTGGTGTAGGAACTCCACCTGTGGTTGTTAGCAATTACGATAAGAGTTATATCACTGAAGGTGTGGCTAGGGGATGAGTAGTGTTCTGCGCCCAGGCTTCTATACGGCTTCTTTGTCATCCAATCAGATCTATGAAGGTACATACTTTTGTTTAGCTTTTCAGTTTCTTCCACGTACTGATGACTACAGATCTTACATGTGATGAAATAAATAAAATTCTCTGTTTTGCACGTTTTGTTTTTCTTCAGGTTTATCTCATGTAGAGACAACCATGTATAATTTTACAAACACAACGTGTTTGTGTTTATTTGTTTGTTTTCTATATGTTTTGTTTTTAACTTTGAAAAAGACTCAGAGTCGAAAGCGCTCAGGCTAGTTAGCTGCTAGTTTCGCGCTGTTCGTCGTCAGTTTATTGCATCTATCTGAATCAATCAATGACACACGTGATATATATATATATATATATATATATATATATATATATATATATATATATATATATATATATATATATATATATATATATATATATATATATATATATATATATATATATATATATATATGATACACACACAATATCAATGAATGGAAATATACATTTGAGAACTTACAAAAACAAAAACAAAAGCAAACAAATAATCAAACAGAACTATCTAGCTTTGGAAGGCGGAGAATTACAATATAATAAATAAATCAGTTATGTTAATGTTTTAGTTCTACTAATCATAAAATAAACTTATGAAGTGACCTATTCTCTGTCGTCTATCTGTAGTCCATCTACTCTAGTCAGTCGTCTGTTGGCACGCGTTTGTTATCTCTACTTATCCTAAACCACTTGGAGGAACGCAATGAAACGTTACACACACATTCACTTCATATACATTCGTTCTGAAATAGACCTTCCAAAAGGAAACGGTGGGACTAGTGTAACCAATATGGCCATCACAACGGACATTTTAAAGCTCTTTTTATTTCTTCTGATAATCACAACCGCATGGAGCTTTTGCTAATAGCATTCTTATGTTCTCTGTTTCTAAATGAAACAGGTTACCCCTTTTGCATGCACTCAGACAGCGACCTTGATGATATCGCTATAGCTACTCCCATTAAACGGAAAATCGTGTAAACATGTGGATTTTATCAGAAGTCTTCCTACTCCGTTTTGTTTTTCATACATCAGGACTGACTATTTATCCTGTTTCAAAATTAAACGATGTGTGACTCGAAAAAACGCTGAGCATTGTATAATCGGCGTGACTTTGTGGATAATAGAGTATACACATCGGAGTTTCGGTTTAAAAAAAAAGAAGTGAATAACCTGATAGCTTAATAACATTCATTTAATTAATCATATTTTAAATTTCATTCCTAAGACGCAATAATACTTATCAGTAAAGATTTTCGAAAGTTCTAACAGTGTATATATATATATATATATATATATATATATATATATATATATATATATATATATATATATATATATATATATATATATATATATATATATATATATATACAATAAGATAAATGTATTGTTTGTTTTGTTTTTTAAAGTCACAGCACCCACTTCTCAGTTGAAGTTGAGGCCACCACATCAGTAAAAAATCACAATCCATTCTTGCACGATACATATCATCGTCCATAGGACTGTTTTGTTGTTTGCAAGCAAAACAAGATTTTGTTCTCCAGGTTGTTAAGACTGAATTTCCAAAGTGTGTGTTCGAATTTACCTGCAGTAAAATGCAATTTTCTCTTTCTTTTGTTTTATTTATATTCTATGAAACAAATATATTACGTAAGTAAATTTTCACTAATTGATTTTTTATGGTACCGTCATGTCTTTTTCATGAAGACATATAAGCAGACGATGTTTGTTTCTTCATTTAACGTGTATTTTACTTGTGACTTTAGCAAATATATCTCATTTGTTTAAAACAAGGTCCAGTAATTAATAACTAAGATATTATCTAATAAATCTGAGTTTGATTTACCCTATATTCTGAATATAGTTCTTTTTGACTATTATGTAAAACAAACTAGTGCAGGTGGGTATGGCTTAAAAATGGGTTCATACAGGTATGAACCAAAAATTAAAAAGGGATTGGCCAATCAAATTACTGAAAATCATAATGACAAAAGAGAAATTTAATTGTATGAAAATGATATCAAACTCACATCCGATATGGCCGCAATGACCGCCAGCAAGAAATATTTATGATCGTTATTCCTCTTGAATGGATGGTAACAGTGACAGGAACTACTAGGTAAAAGACTTCTTACGAAACATAGTCGGCCTAAATAAAAGTTATGACAAATCCAATATGATCGCCAAGACGGCCAGCTAGAAAATTTTTATAATGTTGCTTCTATTGTGTGTATATATTTGTATAGTCATATTGACCTGATGTTTTCGCCAAAAGGAGTTTGGTGTTATCGACGTAGTCTCACATAACTCCGCCCCTGGCATCTGATATATCCGCAGTATGCTGTCTTCAACATTTTGTAATCACTCAAGAATATTTTTTTTCTGGCATCAACGTTTATGAATTGCAAATAACAAATAGTAATATGATATATTTGAAAATTCTTTTCGAATATATTGGTTCGTCAGTTCAATCAAGCGATTCTTATTATTTTTGTCTTTTAAAGTACAATAATAACATCGTTCAGCTTAAATAAAAAAAGAACAACATGCTAAAGCCATATTTTGTTTCTTTTACATAGATTATTTTACCATTCGATCGTTTGCTTGCATAATGTTGAATCACTATACTTTTTGTTCTGGCATGGTTTATACGGTTCTTCTTTTTAAGTGTTTATGGTAGTGACTATATCAGTATGTTGTTAAATGATAAGTTAGTGACTCGAACTTGCCCTTGACATATCACAAAATGGTTTACTGTTACTAGCAAGCCATGCAAATACCGCTCCTTTTCATTCTAATAAAGTGAACTTAAATACACATGCGTTCCTCGTTCTTTATTCATGTGAGCAGGCAAATGAACCGGAATCTTTCGTGATGCTTGTTTCACATATTTACGCACTGTCGATATCCAGTTTCCATAATAAAACAATACTTTGCCTCTTCATGTTCCTGACTTGACAACATTATAACCCGAGTTTGTTGAATATTTACAATATAATAATCTCTTTAACCGTCTACTTTGTGCAATGTATCTTTAAATGTTTTTGTATGCAATATTGTCTATTACTTTTCTCTGTGCGTGTGCGTGATGTTTGTGTACACACACATTTATTGTATTCATTATGAGAATGTTATTTGTGTGTTGTTTACTATCGTACTGTAATTAATCTTTACTTTCTGTAGAATTTTCTTGAACAAATGTTGATAATTCATATTTTCTATCTTCTTTTGTTTGTCGTTTTTTGTTCTGTTTTGTAACGTGTTACTTCACGTGATGAAAAATAGGCACGAAACTGACAGATTTTAAGAAACGCAAAATATATGTTTTCATCTCATCCAGTATACTTTGACCAATACCTTGTGAGAGATCTGCTGCCAATGCCTAGTTTTATCAATCTGTCTGCAATCCATAGAATACATACATCCTATGTGCAGTATTTGCCTTCCTCTTTTATTCTGTAAACCGATGCTAAGAAAAAGCATTGCCATTTTATCTAGAACAATAGTATTAAAAGAGTCAGGATTTCTAGACCATTGATAATTTTCTCGTAAGATTACGATTCGCGGTGTAGCTTCAGATTTCAGCCACTAGCCTGATTGATAACATAACATCTTTCTAATTTTCTTTCTAAACGATAAAATGTTATAGATTTAATGAAAGGTTTTTATTCGCAAAATCAGAAAATAAGCAACATCAAGAATGTTGGTCTAGCGAGACAAATGCCAAAAGTCTAGAAATAGCTTTTATTTACTACTTACATTGCAGTTAGGTTATGATGTTTTTAATTTCCGTTATTTCATCTTCTCCGATTACTATTGTTTCCGATATATCAATTAAAAAATCACATTTTCATTCTCGTGAAAATATAACTTAACGTTAGCGCATATCATACCGCCATGCACCAACATCAACTACATATTGGCCTTATATAATGGATATCTGTTATTCAAGAAGTAAACTTTAGACTCATCAAATCGATTGTTAGTTTTGAGTACTTGTCATAACTAACAGGATCGTGGAAGTCATTAGATATTTATTATCGTTGTTAGCGAATCAAGAAGTTTGAAGAACTGACTGTTTTGACTAAAGACATGTTTAAAGTATAAAATACTGACTTAAGGCAAACGCCAGACAACTTCTCCGTGAAGCACAATAATGATTAGTTTACGTTAAATTAATATTTTGTTAAATTTGTTAATTTTCTTTTATATTATTATCATACATTTATTTTCTGTTATTTCATCAATAATCTTAGCAATATTCCTGTCGCTATGCTACTGTTGTTAAATAAAATGTATACTTAATAAGAGGCCGGACCTTTGCTGAAAGTCACAATAAATTCCTTACTTTCGTTGGAAGGCGATGGACCATGTCTCATCTAAATTTATTATATAACCAATTTCTTCAAGAACAAGTACAAATTGCTGACACTTTTGATGATATCTTTCTCAAACTTGTTCAAGTAAATTGGTAGAAAATCTAACTGTTGATCACACCAAATTCTCTGATCAGATCGTCAATATCATACATGTCTTATATCAGATATGACCTTATTTGATCACGCGGTTTGTTGTAAGTACTTACGGCAGTTGAAAAGCGAATATTTTAAGTGTCAAATCTTAGTTAAATCTTTTTACCAGAAGCTTTTAAAGTTATACCGATTCCTAAAAATTTGAGAAGTAACGAATTTGATGTTGATCCACCTGAGGCGAAACTTTAAAATTCTTCCTAAGCTCTTTTAGCGCAATAACAGTTCCTATGATAGTAGTTGTAGAATGTGATTGACTCGTTTCGACCTTTCCAATTAAGGTCATGAGAAATCTGAATAAAGTCGATATCTCGTCCTTCCATTATTATCCTGTTTCAATAATACTTAATTGTTTCAGCAACTTTAAAATCTGAAATTATTGTTCTTAGGGTTTGTCAGAAATTCGCGATATCGATCAAATCAAGCTATTTTGTCTCTTAAATGTTCGTCATCATCTTTAGTATGAAGTTTCCTTGACTTTCCATCATAATGATCATCAACATTATTAACCTTATTGATACCCTCTACAATGATAACATATTTCAACATATGAATCCATCTTAATGGTCTCAGGTGGACCTTCTCCTAGAGTTATATATTATTGTATATGCACCAGCAATTGATATGAGCGTTCGGTATTGCCAGCAAGCGTTACTTTTTGTCTGCTAAGTTGTCAACTTAGTGGTTTTCAATATTTGCCAGATAGTCTGTGAATATTTACAATCTCTTTGAATTGGATCTTGTATTGTAATGTTTATAATGATGGTGTAAGTCATATGACTCATATCATTAAAATAATATGTTGCGATTTCTACAAATTTGTCGAAATACTCTACAGCTTTCTTAACAGCCCCAGAATTAAATCCATGTTTAGAATATTTAACAATTATCAGGTATGCATTAACAAAAATATAAAACATATATTGTTGTGTTAATACACAATATAACAGCAAGATTCAGGCTTTGCTATATTTACTTTCATTTTTGTATCTTCTAATTTTATTCATATTCTAATAATTTCTGGACGATATTGCTTCAACCCTATCTTTTTGAGACGCTTTCCAACTAAATCACTTTCAAGAGGTCCAGTTACTTTTTTGTTTACTTCAGGGTTATAAATATCTTAAAACAAGGTATTTTGTCTTCTTCTGCCGCTGGTGCTTCGATCATATCAATCGAGTATAATGCAGTAAGAACAGTAACATCATTATAAAATAACTCTAAGTCAGGCGTTAGCGATAGCACAATTAAGCATCATATGTTTTACCCTTTACTGCAAGAACAATTTCATCATCATTATAATCTGGTCTGAGTTCTCTATACAATCGTTGTTAAGCAAAATGCTTGCGAACAGTAACACTTTTACTTAATACAAGCTTCTTTAATCATCTAGTGCATTTATTCACCATATCTTTTTATGTTGAGTATCTTTCTGTTTGTCAGCTGACATTCTTCTTTGCACGTCTTTAGCACGATAAATCCATAAAGCATTGTGACAACTAAACGCATGTATGGTGTTAGAAGAAGCTCCGCCATTTGTTTCTCCGTTTTATATTTATCTTCATTCGAGCAGAAATTAACAAATACGTCGTACTGATTTACGATTTATTTTTTTCTGAGCAGATGTTATGGCGCCAGTCGACTGATAATTTAAGCAGTTTTCTGAATTTTTTTATATATGTCGTTGTGTTTTAAATTGTACAGATCAGCAACTGCTTTTTCTGAACCGGTGTAAATGTTTCTCCATCCGGAGCTCTTTATCGGAGATAATCAAAATGAAACACATCGTACAATTCTCTACAAACGTCGACTATATCTATCATCGTTTTCTTATTGTTTGCACCAAATCTTTCAGCGAGAAGATTGGAAAATTTGTTAAACCAAATTTGAATAGTTCGGCATCTGTCAAAGAATTCCTAACCACCTGCATTTATTTATTTAATGTTGATTCTATGCCAAGTGTAAACTCTGCATAGCTGATTTAATGTAGATTCCAACAGCATTATACAATGTTGCAAAATTAACATAAACATCAGATCCTTATAATCGCCGTTAGCAGCAGAGGGGGCGAATCTTACAACTTTTTACTCGTACTTTTAACCTAAATAAGGATTCCTACAACTGGCTGAAACAAAATAAGTCAATAACGCTAAACCAAAGTCTCTAACTATTATATTTCCGTACGGTTAAAAACCGCATAATAAATCCATGAGGTTAGCTCAGTTTTGTTACTCTATCATTGACTATATTTTTCACGATTTTTATGCGGTTTTGTTTACTTACAAAACAACCCAATTGTTGTCGTTCGCCCCCTCTGCTGCTCATGTATATAAAGCAAGGTAACTCCACAGAGTAAATTAAACGATTATTTCCCCTGTCCAGGTGTGTTTTCGTCTGCTGAACTTATCCGTCTGTCTTTGATTAACTGAATCTTTGTTTGTTGAATTCCACTATAAACTTAAGACACATATCGTAATATAATGACAAGGTTATATTTTTTCCTACACACATACACTCGCCACAAATAATCCTTTAAGTTTTTAACTGTGTACAATAATGTAAATACATATCTCAGTATACAAAATCCCCATGTACATATGCATGTCATGGGTCTGTGTGCATCAAGCCGTTCTGTTTATGTATGACTCACTTCAGACTTTAGCGCGGTATTCATTTCCGCATTCATCATATAAATTAAAGGTGATATATTTTAATCATCTCGTAAATATAACCGTAAGATTATAAATATTTAGATTCATTTATAAAATCAGAGTCCTTAATGCTACTGTATAACTATATAGTAATTTCTGAAACGTAAATTTGTAAGTCGAATCCATAGTGCAGTGGTAGAGCGTTGGACTCTAATACTGATCTTCTGTGGTTTGACCCCAGATCCCGCCGGGATGGGTTCGGTCCCCGGGTCGCCCAACCATTTTTAAGTGGGGGAGGCATCCCCTGAGATTTCGGTAAAAATCCACCACTTATCCTGTGATCGGATTCCGTTTTGGAATTCTACCCGGGGGTCGTAGGTTTGCTTTTATCGAAATCGCAATGCCTAGACAATCTTCTGAATTTCTAATATTTCGCTTTCGTCGATTAGAAATTCGCCGGGATGTCTGTCTATGCAAGATCCCTCTCCCTAAAATAATCAGTAGCATGCCTTGAGCTCTCTGCCCCATGGAAGAACCACCAAAATAAACATCCAGAAAGGTGTTAGCCAAAAGACACAGCATATGGGTTTGTCGCATAATAAGTCATAAGAGAGACGATCATGTAGGACTCCATGAAAGTCACACAGGCTATTGAGGGGTTCCAATGAAGGGTAACCGCTAGGATACTACTGATTATTTTTGATAAAATTAAATTACATACATACAGACCAGACATACATACAGACATAATACCTTGAACTGAAAGGGGAAAAAATTCTCTATCAATCAGCAGGGAGGTGCAGAGTTATTGCGCTTAAAGCATTTTCATTATGAACCAGCACTCAATTCAATTAAACATCTATTATAAATATTATTTAATAATGAGTATTGGAGAACCACACTCAGCAAAATTAGCTCGAGAGCGATTAGAGGCAATTAAAAAGTATCTACCTGTTTGTGATTCTTTAAAGGAACAATTACAATCGCGTCAAATGGATTTAACTGAGTTTGAGGAGGAAACAAAATGAATTATTTAAACCGATTGTAGAACCAACAAAAAAAATTGTTACAGCAACCGAAGCAACACAACAAGCTCTTGCAACATTACCTGCCGATATTGCTCGTGCACAAGAAGCTAAACCATTACCACTAACACCTTTCTGGATGTTTATTTTGGGGTTCTTCCATGGGCAGAGAGCTCAAGGCATGCTACTGATTATTTTAGGGGGGAATCTTGCATAGACACACCTCCCGGCGAATTTCTAATCGACGAAAACGAAATATTAGAAATTCAGAAGAATGTCTAGGCATTGCGATTTCAATACAAAAAACTCCCGGGTAGAATTCCAAAACGGAATCCGATCACAGGATACGTGGTGGATTTTTACCGAAATCTCAGGGGATACCTCCCCCACTTAAAAATGGTTGGGCGACCTGGGGACCCGAACCCATCCCGGCGGGATCTGGGGTCAAACCACAGAAGATCAGCATTAGAGTCCAACGCTCTACCACTGCACTACGGATTCGACTTACAAATATACGTTTCAGAAATTATTATATAGTCATACAGTAGCATTAAGGACTGATTTTATAAATGAATCTAATATTTATAATTTTACGGTTATATGTATGAGACAATTAAAATATATCACCTTTAATGTATATGATCTAAAGTTACAAACATGAATGCGGAAATGAATACCGCGCTAAAGTCTGAAGTAAGTCATACATAAACAGAACGGCTTGATGCACGCAGACCAATGACATGCATATGTACATGGGGATTTTGTATACTGAGATAGGTATTTGCATTCTTGTATACAGTTAAAAACTTAAAGGATTATATGTGGCGAGTGTATGTATGTGTGTAGGAAAAATATAACCTTGTTATTATATTACGATATGTGTCTTAAGTTTATAGTGGAATTCAACAAACAAAGATTCAGTTAATCAAAGACAGACGGATAAGTTTAGCAGACGAAAACACACCTGGACAGGGGAAATAATCGTTTAATTTACTCTGTAGAGTTACCTTGCTTTATATACATGAGCAGCTGAGGGGGCGAACGACAACAATTGGGTCGTTTTGTAAGTAAACAAAACCGCATAAAAATCGTGAAAAAATACAGTCAATAATAGAGTAACAAAACTGAGCTAACCTCATGGATTTATTATGCGGTTTTTAACGGTACGGAAATATAATAGTTAGAGACTTTGGTTTAGCGTTATTGACTTATTTTTTTCAGCCAGTTGTAGGAATCCTTATTTAGGTTAAAAGTACGAGCAAAAAAGTTCTAGGATTCGCCCCCTCTGCTGTTCCGTTTGTAGATACGTTTTGCTCCTAGGATACTCGACCTAGCTGTAGAAACGTACGTATGACACGTAGTAAGTTGTACCTTAATCCAAACATCGATGTCCGCAACACTTGTTGCCCACTCCGTTCCGTTCCAATGCTGTTTCACGAGAAAGCATTAGTAGGCGTGCTTAACGGATAGCTTGATGATGTTGCTTTAGCAAACCACTATCTATTGCTAGAGCATCAACTTAATGCGCTATAAATCCAACATTTTTTGTGACTCTCGTTATCTTACCACCACAAATAAGAAAATCAGTGTAAGTTTCATGGACAAGATTGTTTTTCTTTTTTGTACTGCAGACGATATATTTATTTGTTGTCCATAGTATCTTCTCTTTCGATGACGTTTTAACTGAATTCCCGTTTTCACTGGTTCATACTAACAGCTTGAGTTGGATCACTTCTAGCAAGCAGTTAATCAGCTTCTAAAATTAAACTTTTAAAATATGTCAACATTTGCTATCAATATATCACCAAATCTTTTTGATATAAAGAGTATATTATATTGTTCTAGTTTCTGTTAATGTGCCTTCAAACTTTGTATAATAGCTCGTTTTGTTTTCTTTCCTAATAAAATTTGCATAACACTCAGAAAAAATGTTATGATAAAATTTAGTTTGCTAGAGAAACAGAGTCTTATAAATGTTTTATTTTGTCTGAACCATATAATTTTGTGTAGATTAATGCAGAATGAGCATCATTAACTTTGATACCGAAAATGTTATCAAACAAAATCGCAATTTACCTGATTGTCATAACTTGGTAATTGGACGAACTGGCTCTGGTTAAACTAACATCTTAATGAATATGCTGCTTAACAATTTCCTGAACATTAACAAGTTTATATTTGCATGATTAATCCACAGCTGGATAAGTACGAATTGCTCAACCAATACAATGAAAAACAAAAATAAATGATGTTTGTGCAAAAGAAGATATTTGCACTACAGGACATCCAGAAAATATTGTTAGTGTTACTTAACTCGATTCAGACGATCATAAGATTATTGTATATGGCGACATTCCGCTGACCACCAGCGAAATGAAAAAATTAAATCATAGTTTCTATTGCCAAGTGATATACGGTGTAATACAATTAATGTTGCGCAAGGCTTTCATAACGCTGATCGTTGTTTCAGGAGAAACACCAGCTGGTTTATACTATTTGCTGGACTCGACAGTACCGACGTTCAGAATGTCAAGAGATAGATTTGCTGAGTTGTGTCTTAAAGCAAGCAAGAATTAGAGGCAAATAGATTTTCTATTTAGTTTGATAGATTCGCAAGCGATCGTTGGCATATTTTTGTTACTACAGGAGCCGCGTGTAAGGAAAACGTTGACGAAGCACATCATCTCCGACAAGAAAAAGATACAGAAAAAGCTATAAGACTTTTTAAGCCAGGAATTGAAGCAGTGCTAAATATTGTTCATATATTGGAAAAGTATCATTAGCAGATCTGGATAAATTGAATTGAAAGTAAAAGGACTGCGATGTGTTCCTGAAGAAAAGTAGCATCGAGCTGAAAAATAATAATTCTGACAAAACTGAAAACAAGCTGAAACCCAACAAGAAATGATATAAAGAACTGATGAGCAATGAACAGCAGATGATGAAGGAAAACAAACGGTTTGGAAAGAGGAAATAGAAGCAAACGAGAAAGAGACATTAATACGCTAAAAAGTAAACTTTGGGAACTTTGGGTAACATTTTTGATTCTGAATATGTAACTTTCGACATTTAATAATTTAAAACAATAGAACACGCAATAACAGGTATAAGAATGAGAGAATATAGAATGAAAGAAATCATCAGTAAACTAAAATCTGTAAGAGCAAATAATTAAAGTGCCTTTGACGATATGGAATCAGCCAATATGGCAGAAGTAGTAATTGTATATAAGAAATATCGTAAATGTCTTATTGCAGTTCATTAAAGCTATTAATAATATAACAAGTATGAAAGAAGGATTTACTGATGGAAAAATAAAGTCCTCTCGCAGGGCACCTTGACGACAAACGAGTAGAAGAACAAAGAGGCTAAATCGTTGATCATCTAGTGTTGCTTATTGTATGAAAATAAGATGGAAACATTAACTCAGATATCAACAATGAAATTTTTAAATTTTATATTATCTCCTATTGCACGCTTCTAACAAGAGATGCACATTTTGTACTTGATAAAAAGCGAAATTGCACCAACGTCAGAAACAGCTCGAGCTACGACAAAACAAAAAGGAAGCTGATATCGCTGAAAGGCGAAACACTTGTTCAAATAATGGTCATTTAAGCCAGACCAAGAAGCAAAATTGCAACTCTCTAGCAAAAGTTATGCAATTTTGTCTAAAGTAAACAATAGGCTGTCAATCAAAAATTATCTTTACCTAAACTAAGATATACCAACAGATTACTCAGCAACAGGGTTACAGTACATCAAATATCTTGACGAAAACGCAAAGAAAATCTGTTAAAAAAGGCCAGCGAATGTTTAATGAAGATGTGTTTCTGCTACCGCATAAAACTGTTATCGAAGTGCAAGGTATAATACAAACAGCTGCAAGCGTCGATCTTGCTCCTGGCGTTGAAATTTGCTGTTTAGCATGTCTTGAGTTTGTTCAGAAGTTCTAAATCAGCTTTAAATTGGATATCACCTTACGACAACAATTAGTTTGATTCGTTTGGTCTCCAACAAAAAAATAAATCATTGTTTTAATCAGCTTTAGCCAATTATTTCCAGAATTCAAAGTCGTCCATGATTTTGATCATTTGTTAAGATTTTTTTTATTCAATTCAAGTCTAACCCAGTGCTGAAAATGATGCGATTATACGTTCATTTAAGTACTGACATGGCATTATCGTCTGTCATACACTTTAAAAAACTCCCAAATATAAAAATGACAAGATATTGTCCCAAGTGCAGAACAAAGACAGAAAAAAAGATGAGATGACAGAAAAGAAAAATAAACATAACATGATAAAAGGAATTAACGTATTTGTAATTTTGTGGCAGAAAAAAAGATTATATTTTTGAAAAAAATAGACAGAAAGCTATTAGTGGGACCACTTGCAGTCCAATTCCGGACAGAGTCATTTTGACTGATGATTACGTTTTATCATCTCAAACAAAATAGATAAATGAACTACTGACACTGCATTTCAAATAAGAGATCTTTGTATAGAAGACAGGATGGTAACATACTATCAACATTGCGCTGTTATTGGATCGGGTTTGGATATTCAAAAACTTATTTGCAAATAGACGAAACCTAAAGGAGGTTTGACACGACAAGGACATAAATACACATGTCCTTTCAGTCCGCTTGATGAAAATGATAATCCACAACCACGAAAAAAAACCTATTAGTCGGTTGATGCGATTGCTATGAGACCCGTCTGTTATCGTGATTGTCGCGATTACGAAGATAATAAAGATGTATGATGAACTAAGATATATGAAACAATATGGAATTCGAAAACGTTTCAATCGAAAGCTAGGGGAAGATATAATTAGAACAAAATATATTATGACTTGGAACTGGTCCTGCTCATCAGTTAGTGCCTTGAGACTCTGGCATGGTATTTAAACTGACCCAACACAATTTATTAGAAGGTCGCCGAACACGCCATTGACAACATTTGGCAATAAATCTTGCCGACATGTTGACTGTTGCTCAGGATTATGATAGCAAACAATACCTGCTCAACATTGTTGATGTTTTGATGGTTTTATTAAATATGCTTTCAATGTGACTGTTGTTGATAAAACAAGAAAAATGATCACAAAAGCGCTGCATGATATGACAGCAAGAACTGAAAGATAACCTAATAATATTTGGACCGACCATGGTGCAGATTTGTTTAGTAAGCAATTTGAGCAACTTCCGCAACAAAAAATATTGATGATGTTATTGTTATATGGTGCAATAACATTATTCAGCACAAGATAGGCTATACATAGCAACCAGTAGTAATGGTGGAAGAAGAACCCTGAGAAACCCCGGGGAAGAACAACCGACCCACGAGAAGCTACCGACAGGCTTTCTCACTTAATGATGTTAGCCGACTCTGGACTCAAACTCACGCAGACAGAGGTGAGATGGCAGTGATCCGTAATGGTCAGCGCTTTAGACCTTTCTGCCACTCGGGGAAAATAATATTGATAAATACGAAACAGAAAAGAAGGGAAAGAGTGTTATTGTCGCGCGGTTTACTCGGTCGCTCAAAGGAAAGATCTATAAGCATTTCACAACTAACAATGCTAGCAAATATGTTGATGAGCTGCCTCGGATTATATTAGATTATAATAAAAAGAAACATACTACATTATGTATGACACATAATGATACTGTTAAAACTACAGCATTGGCGAACGAGAACATGTAACGCAGACACAAAATTAAAAATGGTGAAAATGTTAGAATCTTATTAGTAAGGAAACTTTTAAAAAAGGTGTCACTTGAAATTGATCTGAAGAAATGATTGTTGTTGATAAGTTTTAAAAACAACAATAACAGTAACGCACAAGCTGAAATATTTGCGAGTAGAAGAATTTATTGGAAATTTTTATGTGCAAGAATGCTAAATTATGTGTGTGTGCGTTATTGAGCGGCTAATAAAAACAAAAGGTAAAAATAACTGAATGAAATGGCGTGGCTACAGACAGAGGCCGTTTTAATAGTTAGGTACTAGCAAACAGTATTTAATATTTTTTATCAATGGATAGGTCGCTAGCGACCTGGGAGATGACCATTACTGATAAGCATACATCTTTGAATATTTTATCTGAACAGATTTACACTTGACAGGTTTACATGATGATAATAAACATTGTTTCTTTTCTACTATGAGACCTCCTCTATCCGTCATCAGATCCAGATGTTTAGCAAATACAAAATCGAACATCTATTATTATGATGTTCATAAAAGGACTGAGCATGTCAAAAAACTGTTTATGCTCACCAGTGGTAAATCCTTTTGTCTTAATCATTTTAGCAAGATGACGTTTGAAATTATATCTTCCGTTGCTATAATTCTATCGATTAATAAAAACTTCTTCCGTTAAATCTTCAAAGACTATACCTTCTTCTTGTTCTTCTTTTTGATGGAGAAGATAAGTTTTAAGATAACATTTTGTAATGTGTATTTCTTGAAAGCTAGAGGGCGATTCAGAAATTGTTTCAGCAATGAAATTATAATAAATATTATCTAAATGTCGTAACAATACGAAAGTAAAAGAAATACTACGCCAGAGTATATATCCTCAATTTGTAGCAATTGAAATAAGTTGTAAGACGATCTTTTAGCATTCCGCTAGAGGATCAAGTTACCGTTCTTGTTAGTGTTAATGTTGTTCTTGCTAAAGGAGAAACAGAATAAGCTATTGTTAGCAGTTATTAAATAAAAACGCTTGAATTGCAGGAAAAAGGTAGCATTTCTTCCGTTTACTTTTATTTAATAACAAGCTGGAGCTGCCACTCCAAGCTGCTATCTGGTTTTAAAAATTAAGTACAAATCCATGCATATGCCAGCAAACACATTGTATTACTGCTGGGTCTATAACGTTTCTTGATCTCGCAATGTTAAAATTGTTGTTAGATGAAATACTCCAGGAGATCTGAAAAACGATTGATGAATATAATGCATCAGTTTCATGTTGGAGATTTCAGACAAGAACCGAAGGTATTTTTTCATACAATCATGTGTAGTCCATTGCGAGCTGATATAACAAAAATGAAAGTGCTGCATCAACGTTAAAATAAATACGATTTATGTTTTCAGTAGGTAGTTCTCTCATCATTATTTACTGCTAAAAAGACCATGTTAATAGAGTGTAAAATTAAGAGAAATGTATTAGCAAACTAGATCTATGAGAAATAAATTTTCTTTTCGTAGAACCCCAAATTCCAAGTATTTACCCGAGACATGTAAGTGAAAAAGCATCACAAAACACTTTAAATTTACTGTTTTATAAAAGATATTATCTCTGTATCAAGAATTTCAATGGGGTAATCGAAGGACAATGTTGCAATAAGAGAGAATAAATACGTTGCCGATATAGGTGTTACACGGGCATACGTCTTAATCACTTTTACATTGAAGTATTGATTATTGTACCAGAAAACAAAAGTTTGCTCCGCACCTCAAAGATGAAAAATATACCTCAATTAGTAAACGTTAGCTAGGAGATGAAAGTGCCGTTTATTATGTAAGCTGATTGTATATTCAATCTAAGCCCAGCATTATGTGCTCGTAATAGCCCTAGTAAATCCTGAACAAAAAATGGATAAGAGAAGGTTCCTTACTGTGCTGCTTATACGGTTCTTTGTGGTGTTTGATGAAATGTATCTGTTAGACCTTACAGAGGAAGAGACTCGACAAAGTCACTGAAAAAGTCACTGACATCATGGCGTTGTTAGAGAAAAAAAAAACGTTCTCCATGAAACCGCTAGCCCCCAAGCAAGAAAACAATTTTATGCTAGCAATTTGATGTCATAATTACGATTAAACGCTGAGACAATATCGTGTTAGAGATTGTCATGTTACTGGAAATTACCGCGGTCCAGTACATAACAGCTGAAATCTAAATTATAAAGAGCCTAATTTCATTCCTGAGATTTTTCATTATTTGAGAGGATATAATGCTTATCTTATCGTCGAAGCGTTTGGTAATCATTATGTTGTTGCTCATGCTAAACTCTATAACACGAATAAGATTAAGTACATTCTGAACGACACTGAAAAGTATATATTGGTGTCTCTTGGCAAGTTAAGGATTATTGTTAGTTTACAGTTTATGACGGCGTCAAATGATGAACTAGTAAAAGGTTGCTGAGGCTTTTGTAATTTGCTAGAGCACTTTAGTGAGCTAGAAATTTTATTAAAATAGAATAGGAGATTACGTTGACGATTGGAATGTAGGTTTAATGAATAAGGTTTACCGAAAAAACTGCGTTGTACTCAAAGCTAAACCAAGAAGATATTAGTGATAACGAGTACGAGTAAACTAACAAAATCTTTCGCAAGCCTGATTGTCAAACCTTTGTCGATTATCATTATTTATATTTGATAAGGGACCGTTTGTAACTAGCTGAGGTTTTCGAAAATTTCGGAGATGTTAGTTATAAGAACTATGAACGAGATCATGCTTGGTATTACTCAGTACATGGATTGCCGTGGGATGACCTTCTAAAAACAAAGCGGAATAAAACTGGATCTATGCGGTGGGATGATCTTCTAAAACAAAGCGAAATAAAACTGGATCTATGCGGTGGGATGACCTTCTAAAACAAAGCGGAATAAAACTGGATCTATGCGGTGGGATGACCTTCTAAAACAAAGCGGAATAAAACTAAATCTATGCGGTGGGATGACCTTCTAAAACAAAGCGGAATAAAACTGGATCGATAAGGTGGGATGAACTTCTAAAACAAAGCGAATAAAACTGGATCTATTGTCTGAGCCTGACACTTTCTGCTTAATAGAGAACGTTATAAGTGTTATAATGTGCGAGTGCAAACAACAGATATATGGAGACCATAATAGTAATATTACTTCTAGCTTTATTGCTTATCTTGTCGCTGATGATAAATATTGATACGCGATGTCGGAACGTATGTCATATGGTATTTTTAAGCTGTTTGGTGACGGGCAGTTCTAAAACGAAACAGACAAAAAGGTACAAAATGATATTGGAAATTTCGTTGAAGTTGAGATTGACTATACTTGAGAACTTCATGGGGATCATAAGGATTATCAGTTCTGTCCAAGACCAATACTGATAGACGATTATCTATTATCTTTAGATCGGTTTGGATGTTTTGTCAATAAACTAGTTCCGAATTTATTTAACAAAGAGAGGTACCTGCTGAATTTTAATATGCTAACAAGCGCTTGATCATGGACTATTGCTAAGACAGATTCAAAGAGTTTTAAAGTTGAAAGAATCACCTTGGATGAGAGGGTATATTGATGCTAATGCTAACAGAAGAGCGATAGCTACAACATAATTTGAGAAACACTTTCTAAACCTGATGAACAATAGTGTGTTGGGGAGGACGATGGAAAATTGTTGAATGCGTGCTAATGCTGAAATAATAACGTTAAAAGACGACATAAGGCTGTAGCTGCTGATAATTTTGTTAGCATTAAAATGTATTACGAAAGCTAAGTAGCAGTCCAAGAAAGAAAACTTAAAGTTGAATAAGCCACTTTGTGTTGAAATGGTAGTGTTGGAACTATCAAAATGTTTAATGTACTGGTTACATGTTGATTGTGTCGACAAGATTGGCCCTAGTGCGGAATTGTTACACACAGACATCGATTTCTTGATGTATCCAATATTTGTTGACGATCTGTATAAGCATATTTATCAACATAAAGAATTGTTTCATCTTTTAAATTATCCGGAGAACAGTAGATTGCATTGCGACGACACCAAAACAGTGATTTGAAAGTTTAAACATGAAACTAACTTTTTCCGATAGCAGAGTTTAGAGGACTGAGAAATAAAATATACTGTACGAAATTAGAAAATGAAAAAAATCAAGTAACAAGAAAAAGGGACAAAAAGATGTTATTAATAAGGTGATAGGTTTGGATGATGAAAAAGAGCGTTAAGAGGATCTGTCAGCGACGTTGAGATGATGTCAATCCAATCAAACGTTGTCATAGGATTGCAATAAATGTTGTTATAAAGTCTAGATTATGTAATTTTGATGACAAACAATATTGTGAGATGGTTTGTTTTTATAAAATCTAGATTATGTAATGTTGATGACAAACAATATTGTGAGATGGTATTAATACAACTACTCCTGGGCACTAAACAAATCACGCTACAAAATGATCAGGAGTAAATATGTGCAACAATAAAGATAGGTTAAATAGGTTAAATAAGAATGACACTCAATAAACATGTCGTGTAGGCTTTATCTACCTTAGGTGATTTAGCAACTGGTGTCTGTGTTTGGTCTGATTTTAAGATCTTCTATGAGCCCCGCAATAAAAGATTATGGTTTAGTCTACTATCATTTTATTGTAGTGTAATCCTTATAGAAGAACATCAGATTTGTTTCATATTTCTTTGTGTATATATGTTGGTAAGAACTGTCAGTTGTAGAAACAGATAGCAAAGAGACCCACAAAATGGTGAGAATATCCCGGACGATGTGTTTATAAAAACTTAACTACTTACATGATGACGCTAATTATTTTTAATTGTCGTTTTGCACCAGACAATATTAGAGTATGTTATGTTATAATTATTGACAAAATATCGTCGTTGAAACGAAAACACCTATTATTAAATCGTTTCCTCTCTCATTAAAAAGATAAAGATTTATTCGTGAGGTCAAACCAGAGCATGGATGGAGAAAGTCTTTTCATACATGGATAAAAATGGAATGTATGTTTACAGCTGAAGCGCCATATCAGAGTGTCTGAAAAAGAATTACGTAATGAATGCCAAAATATCTTCATTCTCAAATACATGTGAAAGTGTGAACCATTTCTTGACTGTCAAGAAAACTTTTGTGATATATTCATCCAAAGGTTTTAATTCTCCTTGTATAAAGAAGATTTTTCTGGATGAAGCTGAGCGTTACAGCCAGGGGTTGTGCAGCAGTATGTACATTCAAACGATTGTGTATAGATAAAGTTCTCGTTGAACAAGGTGCACGTCTCTACTTGGGAAGTCAGCTGCCACCAATCTATTTTGCATTCTTGTAGGTTTCCGCATCTTCATGAGAAAGAAATGATGTTAAAATGATAAATACATGCATGAATACTGAAGTAAATAATTGAGATAATAAATATATAGACCAATTAGTAGGTGAAAGATTGCAAAGCATAATATAGAAGTGTACTGATTATTTTAAACATATTTTAACTCTGAAAATGATCAGGCATCATAATAATAATTGTGAGTATGTGACTGCTGTTAGCCACCACACTTAACATATGTTACATTTCAACTTTTTGCCCCTGAACATTGATGACTAGCAGCATACACCTATACCTATATATCTATATATATATATATATATATATATATATATTTATCTATCTATATATATCGATCTAATTATCTGCATTATAACTCTGTAAATAGCTGACACTAAGCAGTTCTAAACTTGATTTTAAACGTCAACCTGCTTTGAATTCTCGAGGAATATTTGTTAAATGCAGTTACAAATATAAACAAACAGCAGCGAGAATAAAAACAAAAATATAGGCTGCATTTGTCAAAGGTTACATTACTTTTGTTTAATGTAAGCATTGTTTGAATCCTTTAGATGTCGCGTCTCATAGGTTAAAAGTCGGATGAAAATGGCTACCTAGCTGGCATTGACCAATACAATGAGGAGGATTAAAAAATGGCCCATTAGTGGATAGCATAATCTGTTTTGTTAATGTAACGTGGTGAACAGCTTGATTGTAATTAGGAAATTTTATTAAATATGCAAGGTTTTTTTATAACAACAACAAAAGAACAAAAATAACAACAACAACGATAAAAATAATAAAAATAATAATAATAATAATAATAATAATAATAATAATAATAATAATAATAATAATAATAATACCATCAACAAACATCAGTAGTAGTTATAGAGGTGTGTGTGTGTGTGTGAATTGGATTTTAACGTAGCTTTAACAATTTTTTTCAGTTATGTCGCTACGATGTTTGCATTGGGGCAGTTTATAAAGATGTCTAGCACTGGAGAATCATTATCCTGACACCAAGCCTACCATTTCTAGCTTTAACCTCATAATGCTGAGAGCCAAGCGAGGCAGCTGCTACTACCACTTTTATAAGTCTTTGTTAAGACGCGGCAGGGATTCCAACCCGCGACATTCCACATCTGAGGCGGATGCTCTAACCACTTAGGAACAGTCACGAGTGACTGAATAATGAACTAATTGAATAAATTACTTAATTTTAAAAAGAGATATACAAATAGATGATGATACTATTTGCTTGTAGATACAATTTTGGAGTTTTCTTGCTTTAAGCTACATAGTTTCAGTGTTCTTTGGTGGCGTATTCAGTAAGATTTTTATTCTTTCCTCGCTTCTCAGAAACTATTAAACACAGACCAGAATAATAAATGTTACTTAAGCCCAGAACACAACACTTTAGTAAAAGTCTCCAATACACATGTCCTATTCGTGCACACAACAAACATACATATTTGACCCAGATATATATTCTCACCCAACTGTTAATCACCAGTTAATTCTACCATCAAACATTGCATTCGGAACATCCCTAAAGTCTCCAAAACCACGTTTACAGGTTCAAAAAAATCAGACTGTTAGAAAAGGAACTCGTCAAGATATATAATGACAAATAATTGATAAACACCAATATATTATCCCACCTATCAATCATTCAAAACATTACATTCATAACAACTCGTACAACGAGACACATGGTTACGCAGATTTTACTCCTACAATGAAACATTTCTAATAATGTCTGACGAGTTGTATGTATATTTGATAAAACGAGTCCACCCACGAGAGAGGCCTGAGAATTGCAGCAAGACATGGGGATAACCTCTCCTTCCTAAATATCCTGCAAAAAATGAGAAAAACAAAAAGAAAAACAAACAAATAACAATAATTACCTTTTAAATGAAGAGGAAAGGAGAAGGTTGACTGGATGCCATTTATTCTGACGTATTATTCAGACGATCCCAAAAGTATGTCAAATCTTCCGGAAACACTGGCCCATCTTAAAATCGCGCTACCCACTAAAGTTAATCTTAACAAATAAAGCAATAGTAATCTACCGCAGCCTTGATAAAAAAAGACAAACTTCAGAAATATCCTTTGGCCGAGAAAAGTTTAAAATAACCAAGATCATAATGGCCGAGATGTGCGAAACTTGTCCACATATGATGTAGACCAACAGAGTCTCTACCGCAGTTGAACATACATCTCCCAAAGAAAATCTACAAAACAGAATGTATTTGAGTTCATCACATATAAGATCGGTGGCCTTCAGGATGCTGGAAAACTTAAAAGCTACACAACAAGACCATTCTTCACCTATCGGATTTGTTGATAAATTAGCTGGGCAGATGTCTAGAACATCTCTCTTCTCATTGTAATACTTCCAGTGAAATAGTAATAACTTCAATTGCTCACAACAGTAACCGGACTTCCGAAGCCAGGAGATAAAAGGAATCTGACTGAATATTCCGCGTTAGAACAGTGAACTAAGCAGTGTACCTAAGAAAATATTTGAGGCATCAGCACTTAGATGAAATCATCAGTTTAGATCCTCCGTTATCAATTAAATAATTCGTTCTTCTGTGTTTGTTTTCTTATTCTGATGATGATGATTTTTATCACAATTATTATTATTATTATAATTATTATTATTATTATTATTATTATTATTATTATTATTATTATTATTGTTGTTGTTGTTGTTTTTGCTGTTATTATTATTATTATTATTATTATTATTATTATTATTATTATTATTGTTGTTGTTGTTTTTGCTGTTATTATTATTATTATTATTATTATTATTATTATTATTATTATTATTATTATTATTATTATTTTATAACGAATTATCAGTATATAATTTACGATTACACTTATACAAACAAAAACGATGGCGCTATTACTACTCTTTTAGGTCAATATCAACCAAGTTGCCATTTATCATAGAGTTCAAGCCAATGAGACGCGATATATTATATTTCCAAAACAATACTTTAATTAGACAGTCATGTAAACTTGAGTAAATTCGAGTTCTTTTGTATATATTGTTTGTCTTGTGTATCTCTGGATTAAAAGTGCCTTCGACAAAGACTCAGTGAGAGTCGGAAATAATTACACTAGTTAATCATTACTTACTCGCTGCTAGTGGTCACACACACAACAGATTTTATAAATCAGAGAGAAAGAGAGATGATTTAAAGATAAAGAGTAACTCACTTCACACACACTGACACACGCACACATACACGTACACACACTATACACAATAGATTTTATAAATCGGAGAGCAAGAGATAATGTAAAGATAAAGATTTACTCACTTCCTCTCTACAAGTCTTTGACCAGTGTCTGGGTTTTTAAAGCTATTGATACAATAAGGTTCTGGGCAGACCGTAGCTTGCTCAAATAAGACTTCACACAAATCTTGAGGATTATCTCCGCAAGTTGCACAGGTAACTAAGGTAAACAAGGAAGAAAAAAAACTGTTGATATCTTTTGGACTGGTCAAGATAGATTAATATGGTTGACTGGATATATATATATATATATATATATATATATATATATATATATATATATATATATATATATATATATATATATATATATATATATATATATCATATAATTTTGAATTAATATTTCATCCAAGTTAAACCTAAATTATTTTTCATCAACCCTGATTTTTAAATGGGGAATGGTAAAACTGTTTCAGATTCTTTAGTAATCCAGGGCAATATTTTACTATTCAACATCTCCGGATATTTTAATAAAACAATTCCTGCCTCAGAAATATGAATTCTGCGAAAATGAGCCCAGAAAAGCTACTGATCGTCGACAATTTATGGCGTTCATTATTTTTTTTTAAATTTTATTTAATTATTAGGTATATGGATAAATAGAGTACGGTTCATTTCTAGCTTTCAGACATACGTTGAATATACTCACAGCCAGATTTTGTAGAAGCTGGAAAAGAGTGGCATATCTTCAGTATATTTTCAGTGGATTGATACTGTTTATAATAGTTAACGAACACAGGTTAGAAAATTAATTACAACAATTTAAGTGACCCAAAATACGCAATAATACATGATTTATATAACGGTAAATACGTAAACTACTCAACACAGAACACGAAAGCAGTAGGATACATCGATAAATACGTAGACTACCCAAAATAGAACACGAAAGTCGTACGATGCATTGATAAAGTACCCAACACAGAATATGAAATTGTACGATACATTACGTGAGTCTAGCCAAAAATAGAACACGAAAGTGGTATCATGAATGAATTGACTACCATAAACAGGTCAGCATAAATATGTTTACACAAATGTCATAATGTATACGAAGACTACCTTAAAGAAAGCATGAATTTTGGTGTTACACATTCTTAATACTTGGACCATCCAAAATTATAAGTGTTATGCAACACTGATATGTAGATTATCATAAACAGAAAGTGAAAGTGATATGATACATTGATACGTATATAGGCTCTCTTAAACAGTACATGAAAGTGGGATAATACATTTATAATTACCGTATATAAACGTTTAAAAGATGAGTCCAACTACAAACTGCACAGCCCAAGATCTACCGTTGCATAATGCTCCGCCAAATTTGGGTCTGTGCATTGTGTTAGGTATTGAACTAGCAGCATAGACATGCTCTGCCAAATTTGGGTCTGTGCATTGTGTTAGGTATTGAACTAGCAGCATAGATATGCTCTGTCAAATTTGGGTCAGTGCATTGTGCTAGGTATTGAACTAGCAGCATAGACATGCTCTGCAAAATTTGGGTCTGTGCATTGTGTTGGGTATTGAACTAGCACCATAGATATGATCTGCCAAATTTGGGTCTGTGCATTGTGTTAGGTATTGAACTAGCAGCATAGACATGCTCTGCAAACTTTGGGTCTGTGCATTGTGCTAGGTATTGAACTAGCAGCATAGACATGCTCTGCGGGGGCATTATGCTACGAATATATACGGTATGTAGCTATCACACACAGAAGTGATATCTTAATAAATAAAAATCTAATCTGAACAGGGCATAAAGTATAACGAAACAAAAATTCCGTCAAAGGTTTGAAGCACGGTGAATCCAGAAGCAACCAAAACATGACATCAAATAATGTGCAAATAAATCAGGTGTATATACAGCTTGTTTGAATTATTAGATCCAATATAGTTGCATAAATTAATATTTCCAGGCGCAATATACGATGTCACATACGATAATACGTAGTTTTTCCTAATTTGTTTATACCTAATTGTTCCGAATAAAAGGCACCGACGTCATACAATTTATTCCATTTTCATATTTTACGAAAAGAAAGTAAGGAAGTGGAGTTTCTTCATTTTCACATTTTTTCTAAAACGTTAGAACATAAACCATGAATTGCCATCACAGTATAAATCAAAATACAAATGCAACCTGGGTCTTTCTTGTTTTCTATAAATTCGAGGATAATTTTAGACTGACCTGAATTGAATGGTATCAGAGAATGATTAATTTAATTGATGGATTTATTGATTGATTTATTGACTGATAAGCAATGTAATAAATAATTACCTTCAGAAGGTACTCCACTTGTGGCTGTAGTATAAATTTGAATATGAATTGTGTTATATAAAGTGGAAACAATACTGGATTTGGAGTTCATCAATCGTGGTTATATTTTACGATGTTTAATTCATGATATAAATGTAAAAGAATATTTAAAAATGCAAATACTAAGCAGATATTATTTAATTAATCAGATCCTAACATGACATACGATGTCATAATTTTTCAAAATAGAAGGAAATATTTTTAATACATTAAAATAAGTACCATAAAGCAAACAAAGTCAACAGCGAAAATGGGTTGTAAACATAAGTACTTTTACATTATCAGATATATTATAAAGATCGGAACAAAGTGACATATTCATTTGGAAGTAAAAATTCTTTACAGAACCCAGTCACGGTATGTAGACCATATATTTGGAAATTATCAAATTATCACGAAGACATATACAATATATTCACTATAAAAGAATGATTAGACCTATTTCAGTATATCTCTACCAACTGTTGACGAAATAAAGAAGAAATGCATAAATTGCCTGATACACATATCAAACATATAGATTAATAGACGAAATGATAATTATTAATTGATGTCATAAGGAGTAATTACTATCCATTAGTATCTATCTATCTATCTATCTATCTATCTATCTATCTATCTATCTATCTATCTATCTATCTATCTATCTATCTATCTATCTATCTATATATCTATCTATCTATCTATCTATCTATCTATCTATCTATCTACCTACCTACCTACCTACCTACCTACCTATCTATCTATCTATCTATCTATCTATCTATCTATCTATCTATCTATCTATCTATCTATCTATCTATCTATCTATCTATCTATCTATCTATCTATCTATCTATCTATCTGTCTGTCTGTCTGTCTGTCTGTCTGTGAGAAAGAGAGAGAGGAAGGTTTGTGCTTTATATTGCGGTATGAAAAATATTACCCTTTTTTAAAGAAATATGATTTCAACATAAACATATTTTGTACATAGAGAGAGAGACTTATATGGATAAATATAGATCTTGTGGATGGATATATATATATATATATATATATATATATATATATATATATATATATATATATATATATATATATATATATATATATATATATATATATATATATATATATATATCGGGCTTAAAGTGGGATAACATCCCAGTATATTTGGACAGGATTGTACATTGTTCAGTATTGGAAGACATTACATAAAATGGCAAATTCTATGCGATTGTTTGCCTGCACAATAATCTTAAATCATATAGAATCGTTTACAAACACTCACTAATTACGTATGCAAGAAATGTCCTTATTTAAAACACACCGCTACAACAAAATATTTGATACTTAGGCTAATCGTTTTCTATGCATACGTAAGATTTCCTGAGAGCCAATTTGCTAACCGTTGCATTAAACGAAGCCACAGCCTGGAGACTCATAAATGTCGGTTGAACTTCTTAAGTAAAAATAAGGAAGTAACAGATAAAAATATTGGCAGGTGCATTTGAGGGATACAGCTGTGTAGACATTAATCTCAGTGACCGATGGAGATTTAGTTAGAGAAAGACAGAAAGAGTGATACTAGTGGTACTGAGATTTATTTTTATATGTAAGATGCTCCGAGAATAGTTTAGAAATTATTTGACTAAATCTAATGTCTTGGACACTTCTTTAAGTAACAGCAACAAGAAAAGACGTATGCGTCGATAATAGCACAAGTGTAGGGCGAAGGGTAATGTGTTGATATCTGAACAACAATGATAAAGTAACAAGTAATATTTTTGACAGGTGGATAACAATGGTAAGATAAAGAGCAATGTGATGTATGATGACATTTGGATAAGAAGCGGTAACAAGAATGATATTTCTTTGATAGATGGATAGCAAAGGTAAGATAAAGATTAATGTGTTGATAAGTAGATAACAATAGCGTGTGTTTGCGTGTGTCTATGTGATTTGGGTTTTTAACATAACTTTTAACAATTTTTCAGTTATATAGCTACGATGTCTGTTTTGTGACAGCTTGTAATGATATCTAGCACTATGGCATCAGAGGCAGACATGTAGCACGATGTCCCACCCAGTCATATTATCCTGACACAGGCCGACCGGTTCTAACACTAACCTCTGAATGCTGAGCGCCAAGCCAGGCAGCTGTTAGAACCACTTTTATAAGTCTTTGTTATTAATCAGCCAGGGATCAAACTCACGACCTTCCGCATCCGAGGCGGACACTCTAACCACTAAGCCACCGAAGCGGTCCGATAACAATGGCAAGACAGATGGATACAAATGATAAGGTGGAGAGTAATATGATGGCAGGCTGATAAAAACCAATGTATTGACGGTTGGATAAAATTGATATTATAAAGTGAAACGTTAAGTCAGTTGCATATCAATGGTATAATAATGAGTAATGTGTTGACATGTCCATAACAATGGTAAGAGAAAGAACAAAATGTTGGCAGGGGAATAAACTTGTAAAATAAGATAGACGATATTGTAGCGTAAAAACATAAGTTGAAAATAATGTTTTCGTGTTGCAAGATAGAACAAGATAGGAAGCGTGCTATCTACGATTAGTTATTGTTGCAGTTGCTGATAAAGAAAATAATATATAATATATAATAATATATAAATAACAATGAGATTCAAAATATGAAATTATCTTTTTAAGACATAAGAGTGTACAAAATGGAAGGATCGACATTAAAAAGATACATAAATTGACAACACATTAACAGTCACAGCTACTGGGCTGAGCTATACGTAGTTTGTGGGATAGTAAATTAAGTACACAAATTATTATTCAAACGTAGAAGCAGAAAGTATTGTTACTGATATTATCGGCAAATCATAATATAGACAAAATAATTATTCTTTGATACCATAATGAATAATTACTATCCATTAGCAGCTAAAATATTTTTGTATACAATTATATTAGTTTTCAACTCGACTTGGAACCATTAGCTAATAAAATAAAAAAGTGTGTAACAGTAATAAAGAATCCATACACACTAGCTCTGTAAAACCTATTAATGTATAAACAGCCACAGGTATAACATTTTGGTTTCAATAAGGACAGGGGCATTTTGATATTATTGATTCAAATATCTTCCGAAATTTCAATTACTGAATCAAACTTGGCAATACAAAAAAAGATCAAATTAATAACTTTTTTTACAAATATGCCAATCGCTAAGAATTTTTATGTTCGGATTACTCATTACCTACATTACCTACTGGGAACGTATGGTTAATTTCGTTACGAAAGGTGTTTTCTTAAGCATTCTCAGTATCGTAATGGTAGGACACAATGATAGTTCAGCAGATCTTTAATGCCTTTTCTCATGACATAAATTAATGGATAAGAAGATTGAAAGATAATCATGCTTTAAACGAATAAGATGACGTGCTCTTTAGGTGTTCTTTTCCAAGAAATAAATAACTGTATACATAAAAAGT
The DNA here is from genome assembly GCA_016746295.1 of Potamilus streckersoni. Taxonomy (NCBI): domain Eukaryota; kingdom Metazoa; phylum Mollusca; class Bivalvia; order Unionida; family Unionidae; genus Potamilus; species Potamilus streckersoni. The sequence goes on along the minus strand of JAEAOA010000355.1, from coordinate 469,329 downwards.
AAACAAAGAAAATAATACAAAATGGCTACTTTTGTATCATATAGGATTTGAAAGTAGTAAAAATTATGTCTTCCCGGTGAAACCAAGGATATAAAATTAGATACGTTTGAACTGAGAAAGCGATTTAAATGATAATTAGCTGGGAAGATAGCTAATTATCAACTTTCTAGCCAGCTAGTAAGAAATAAAAGAGAGGCTTGCATGCAGATATCGATTTTAAATTCTTAATACCGATTCTGAAACTGTGAGAAAATAATACTATCTTCCCAATTGGGGGTAACTGAGGCAGTTATACTTAAATGCCATTTTAGCCTCATTCGATACCCTATGGGTCCCCGAGCACCAAATACCCGCCCTTAACTTCCATGATAAGCTATCCTCATGCAGCCCTTAGATGTCTGGTTAACTTTCTGACAAGGGGTTCCTAGAGGTGTACACACATACGTGACGCGAGTGTGTCAGTCATAGGGGTTACTGGTTCGTACGGCTCTCCGTTTCCTCACTGGAATTCGAATGAGGACAAACAGCATTTACGAACTACTCTTGTTTGCAGTGACTGTAGAAAGGAAAATACCACACACACACACACACACACACACACACACACACACACACAGTTGATATTGCTGCCACTCAAACAAACATGGTAAAGATCAATAGACATACGAAACCAAACATGTTTATTACATTTACTTATCGTGTCCATAGTAGTGATCAATATACACATGCGACTAAGACTATATTACATGTATTTATTTATTTATTTATTATTGTCCCTATTGCAGTCTCTGTTTTGTAGTGGGCTTTTTTCCAACGGAATATGTACAGACGAAAATATAGCTGAGTCATAAAATATTCTCATGTTAAACAGCGGCTGATAATATACAAATGATAAATGACAGTAAGGCTATCGATTCGCAGAATATAATGAAGGAACTTACAGAAGTTACAAGTTACGAATTTCCCATGCTAGTGACCAAAGTCACACATAAGATATTTGAAAAAGATCAGCCCATGAATTGCTGCTAATGCGTTCACTTATGACAAAGGTTTTAGCTTCTGGTACTCTCTCCCAATAAACAGAACGGTTGAAATCTGATTGGTTTTCTGCTACTGAATGAAAAGAAGCCAACAAGATAAATTTCCAAGAATTTATGGATAAAATGACTTGAATGGCTACTTAAGTGACCCAGTAAGCACGCATACAAACATATTCGTGCATTAGTTAAATGCATGTATTTAACACTTATGAACTACTCATCAGTAAAAGCTTTTAATGCGATGGAATCAGTGAAAATCTACAGCACACAATCATGCCGTTGTTCTGTAGTATTATCAAAATTATTGCAATGTAGCAAAAGATAAAAGTCCTGAATATTGTCTATGTGGATTCTGGATCCCTAGATGTTGCAGTTGAAAGCAGCTCTGGTAACAAAGATACAAATGCTCCTTTTATCGTCCAGACGATGCAAGTTGCAGTACACATTTCACGCCTGTCTTTTATCGTGCTCAGGGCACAATGCAGGCATTTATCAGATCGATTGAAGTAGATTCAGCAACAGATCGATTCACTAGCACGCACGATGTTGACTGGAGATAACGCCCGTGAGTTTTGATGTAGACACTCAATTTTGGATTTGTAAAAAGGCATGTCGGGGGATGAAAGTAAAAGTCCTGAGCCCATAGTTTATGATCACTGCCACATCACTGGTGCTTACATAGGAGCCCTACACAACCCGTATAATTTGTAGAATTTAACAAAACAAAACCATCATTCTGGTTGTGCTTCATAACTTGTGTGGGTACAATGACCATTTTATCATGAACGTAGCAGTCATTGCATCAGACTCATTGATCAGCTTGATCGCAAATGACAAGGAAAATATACATGACCTTTCGGCTGGGAAAATTACAGTTTATCAGTTAGATCCAGTTTATGAACGACCTTCTTCAGAACATTAGCAAACACTCTGACGGCAGAAACTTTAAAATCAGTCCTCGATACTGTCTTTCCAAAATGGTTCTGATCAAGGGAAAAGGCGTGTACGAGCACATGAACGATTGGAGAAAATATTTGCAGAAACTCAGCTATCATCGATCGAAACGTTTTATTTGACATTCACGATTGAGCAAAGTTCCTCCGCCGACGAGTGCAATATAAGAAGGTTAGGACTGCGTTTGAGTGCAAACACCTGGGAAATTATCACGATCTGTGTCTGCGTACCGATGTATTGTTGTTCGCCAAAGTGTTTGAAACTTTTCGTGACATCGCCATGCAGGTGAACGAGCTTGATCCCGCATACTACTTCTCGTCACCAGGCATAGGCTGGGATAAATTGTTGTCCAAAAATTAAAATCGAGCTGGAGTTTGACTAGCATCTGATTCTCACATAATCACTTCGTTGTGGATAATCCATGTCCAAACACAGGTATCGTTCAAACAATCCTAACGTGTCCGAATTTAACCCCGAGTTGCCCAGCATTTATATATATATATATATATATATATATATATATATATATATATATATATATATATATATATATATTGTCACGATACTAATAACCTTTACGTTTGTGGATTCAGTGGATCGATCGTACGCACTGTGATCTCCAAAAGGATGTGCCCAACATCCATTTATCCATGAAGACTTCTTTAAAGTAGACCTGAAATAACCCGGGCATTTACACGAGTTTTACAACTAATACCTGCTGGCCAAAAAGGGCTGTCAATTAAGTGGTTGTCCCCAATTAATACTCCATCGTTTATGGTTTTGTCCACAAATAGCACCGAATGCACCAAACTCCTCTCGAATCTCAGACCCAAAACTATGCACTGCAAGTGCAAAATCTAGTTTTTCAGTAGTATTAGATAGAGAGACCAGTAATTATTTACAAAAGCCAACAAAATGATTATTGGCAAGTTCAAAGCCGAATGTTCGAGGGAATCGAGTATATGTATCTGTTCCCAAATATGTCGTCGACTGTTGTCGGGCCCAAAACATTAAATACATCAAATGTGTCCCACGGTTATTTGTACAGAAAGATCTCAAACACGAACTTACGTTGAATGTCTTCGAGATGGTTGTGAGTTTGCACACACTGCAAATATAATCCGATAAAAAATCATCGTAATGGTGTTTTTGATTGATGCATCGAAGCAAAATTGTCTACGCTGGTTTCAAAGCGTTGGATAATTCCGGATGGAATTACCACTTACACATTCGGCCATCAAGCTGTTTTTGGCCATCACGCTGTTTTGGCTGATAATGTTATAACGTGTCAACACTGACCTTGGCAGCATTTAGTCGTCTACTGCAACGACTTGTAATTTTCTTGCACGAATGGACGGCTAAGAGGTTTTGGTGGACCAGGTGATGATGGTCTCAAACGTCAACGAGTTGGTTGTCTTAGAGTATATATCCGTTCTGCAATGGTAAACACTTTGACTGGCCATACTGGGTCAGTGTCACAGCGTTGTGGCCCACTATCAAAATGTAGGTGCATACCGAACAGGCTGGTCTCCGAGCAGCTGTAATAGTGCCGGCTGTGAAAACGATTTTTGAGTAATTGTGAAAGTAGTTTATGGTTTTCATCGAGTCGTGCATCTGATTCACTGTTCAAGGCTGATATGACGGGAGTGGAAATCGGGTTACTTATTCTGGAGACCGTTCTAGTTTTATCAACAGTTCTTGTGCGTACTGGTTGCTAAGAACCTTTCCGGATGTGTGCGATTAAGTCGTTCGACAAATGTATGATAACGACGTACACCGATATACCCGACACGTACTCGAACATGGTGTTTAATTAACATGGAAAACACAGATCCGATAAATTCTTGCCGTGTTCCATTTGTAACAGGCGTGGCCATATGAGTCAAAGCTCAGCTTCCATTTATTAGTTTGCCATATCAACAATGGTACGAGTGTATCTGCGTAACTCGTCTTCTCGATCACGGACATGATTGTGTAGAAGAAATAACAGATGAGCTTGATGAAATTCATTCGGTGTTTGGACATCAAGCCAACCACGCGAACTATTTCTAGGCACGGGCAAATAAATTTTCCACAGCTCTTGTTTGACCAACCATGTTCGGACAATTACACGAGTGACCTTGGCTACACTGGCTAACAGTTCCATAGTGACTTCACCAAAGCAGACTGTATTATATTTTGGATACGGTCTGGCTATTTATGTCCATTGTTTATACTGGCAAAGGTTTTCCTTTTAATAAAAGGACTTTTGTCCACAGCTTCCCAATACAATCTCGGCTTTCGTTCCTTCTTTGACGATCCATCGTTCGATTCGATCTCTTAATGTGGGATTAATCTTATTCAGGTCGTGATTAAGATCCACATCGGCATACTGATGTCCATGGATATCATTAGATGCTTTAAAAGCAAAGTTATATCGGTGACACGCCGATAGGGAAATTGCAGGGCATTGGTTGGTCGTGAAAATCGAAACAATAAAATGCATGTACCAGATCCACAGTAATTGTGTCCAGAAAATGGTTTCGCGCACATATTTACTCCACGATATAATTAGCAACTTTGTTAATGCAGTGTGTTTGTCTTTTAAACTTAACCCTACAAACGAGAACTTATTTTTCCACAACGTGTGCACGTTTATCAGAACCGCTGATCGTTCGGTACGTGTTTGAACTCGAGTTGGATTTGGGTATGTGTTTATACCAGACATCTCACTCATCATGAATAAATGATCGTATTATAACGACAGTCAATTATTTATTGGCATCACACAAAAATAATTTCGAAGATGATTTTGTTACGTCATCGATTTCTACGCAAACATCTAAACCGGCTGCGCATGGTGATGGAATGCAGTTTCCAAACTCAGTTCGCATAATCATTAGTGACCTTGTTGGATCCAGTAAAACTCATATGCTGTTCAATACGGTGCGATCACGGTTAACTCGGCATAGATTAAATGTGATGGAGCCCTCGACTGATGAACAGACGTGTTATAATGTGCTCAAATATGTTGAACAAGCGTTATGGAGCGGCAACAATGGTACCATCAATTTATTTTCTACCTTTGACGAAACTCCTTTCGTTAATGATTTGGACGCTGGTATACGACGATGTTATTGTTGAGATCGAATCAGTCCCTCACAAATAGTTTTACCGGACCGCCACAGAAACACTGACTTGATGTATTTAACTCAACGGTACAGCCATATATTCATGGTCTTCGAAACATTAATTGGAACTGGTGTGCCACTGACCATTCGTAGTATGAATTTATGACATGATTGCGCGGCTTACTTTAAACACATTTGGTTCTATCTCGATTGATTTGACAGGTGATCCACGCAAGTATCGTTGGAGTTTGGGCAAGAATATTCCAAAGTAACCAACAATCCTATGCAAATAAAAAACGTTCGGCAACAATACCATAGAATAGTTCGAAAGACGACGCCACGATGCCGATTGATTAAAAAAGACATAAAAGCCGCATAAGTTACAAAAAATGCCACAGTCGTGATAGATTCCACGTAAGATCTGACAGCAGGATTTGAATATATATTTGCGCCGCTAATTTAACCTACCAAAAAAAACGCCTAATCTGCCGAGTTTATTTCAAAGGCCACAAATGCACAGCGTAACAAGTGTCAAGTTTCACAGGAACAGTAGAAGCACTGGCACCCTTTCGTCAGATCGCTAAGTGTGCCAAGGCAAGAAAAAAGAACAAAAACTATTGCAGAGGTTATTACAAGTTTATTGTTACTGAAGTCAATTACGTTGAAGAACCTGAATAATCACTTTCTTCACCACTACTCGGATGCTTGTCAATGATGCATGCCCCAGGTATGCATCATTGAAGGTCGCCAATGGATCAACAGAAGCCTGTTCCATGCAAACCTTAAAAATCTCCCCACTTCAGAGATTTACTGACCAAAGACACATCAAAGACATAAAAAGTTTCGTTTCAGTGGCACAAAGGGAATTTCCTGAGGCTAATAAAGCCTCTGGCACGGCGTTTAATTCTTACAATAGTATATTCAATTTGATGGCAGCTGGAAAACGTGATGTGAGAGCTGAAGAGATACCACATTCTACGAGTCTACTGAACAAAATAGGTAGCCCATAAACCTACCAATACAAAAGAATATTCAGATTCACCAGTATTTACTTTCAAAATCTGAAGCAGATGTATATTTTAATCAAGCTGCTGCATCTGAACCAAAATTGTAATCAGTAGAAAACAGAATAAAAAATATCCAAAGAAAAGATCGTCTAAGACGGTGAGATCCTTGCGAGTGTATTAAAATTGGTCTAATACCCGATCTCAACAGCTTGGTGGTATTTTTACAAACAATTCATGTGTACTTTCATTACATACTGGTGCTATGTGGAACTCTACCAAACGTTCGTCTGTGGCGTACGATTATCTCAGTCAATGACTATTTTCGACTCTACAATTTCAATTCGCAAAAAGCAAGAACACGCTCAGTTCCGTTATTGCCATTGAATCTTCACAATATCTGGATAACATAGGGCAATCAATGTTGATAATGTGATTTTTGGCTCCAAGACCTTAACGAAAGCTTGCACATTATATGTGCAGGACCTAAAGGGCCTCAATATCGTATCGGGCATGAAATTATGAAAATTACCTTAGCAACATAAGTTAATTTAACATTTACTGCCATCAGTGGCAGTTACGAAAGTAGGTGGAGACAGGCTTAGTTGTACGCGAGTATAATTTGTTGAGTTTTCACCCACCGCGAAATAAGATGATTTGATCTTGATTACACCCGCAACACCAGTGTAACTGCCATGCTATAATAATCGGCTGACCCATATACGTTTTTTCCCTCCTGAATCAATGTGTGCATGTGGTTGGTCTGCGAACTGAAACATTAACGATACAGCTCTATGTTTGAGATGGAGATGACATACAACATAATGCCAGTTTTGCATATACTTGTTAAGTCCTTTTAATGCAACAAAACCTGTGTAACTGGCCTATTATGGATCGGTAAAGTGTTTTGCAGATTATTTGCGAGTACACCAAAATAACCCACAGCTCTTTCCAATCTATATGCAATTGGCCATACGGTTAGGATAGTGTTATAATTGCTGCTATTGATCGATTTAAATAATTGAGCTAAAGGCTGTATACTAACGTAGGGACAGAGTACAGCCGTTACTAAACCAAGCACCAAAGACGACTCCAGTTAGATTGCCACGGGCGATCAATGCCGCTTGCAAGGAGTAAAATCAGTAACAAAGCACTGACCAGCAATTGCAGGTTCTGAAACTGTAAGTCTGGCCTTGGAGAGTAGATTTGCATATTATTACAGAATCAATAATCTATAAACCATGACTCGGTACAAAAAATATTTTATCCAGGATTGCCATGGGAGCTCCTATGTTAGTAGATTGAAGTTAACGATATTAGTACTATGACACGTATTCAGCAATAAATTTCGATAAAAAAACTATAAAAATAGACTTGCAAGTGCCAGACACTTCTACGATTTTTCCTAAATGTGAAAAAAATTTGGAAGTGGGGTAAAACTAGCTATGGCTAATGATAACAATTACGGTGTCAATACTCAAATAAGATGTGTTAACAAAGGTATCACGGTATTGTTCAAGAGCGCACGTCACTCCATTGATGCAAAGGAAATCGAATACATTCTGAACAATGTTGAAGTGGCCTCGACTATTCTCAGACTGGCCTGATACAGTGACTGCAGGAAAGCAACTTGCCAATCAATGATCTAACTAATCACTCAGATCATAAGCAACTTAAATTTTTATAAAATTTTGTTGGATTCTTTGGTGTGAGCACAACCTGATAATATAGATTTCAGAACTGGTATCGCCGTTCATTTCGTGAGTATTCAAACTCAAATTTCGACTTTGGCTTTGCATAACTTGATCACAGCTCATTGTTGTTCACCCTGGTTTTTGTGCGCAATTGTCCTCAGTAACATCATATGGTTTTGCAGAAATATCAGCAACATCACGATACAGACAGGATTTATTTATTGTCATTAACACAAAACGTAGAAGTAAATGATATTGTTTAAGAATATTATAAACAATGAATTAATCCTAACATAAAGTGCCTTGAGAGTGTCCATTCGTATAATCTCCACCGACAAATAATTAAAGTCATTAATTCATATTTGTGTTGAGAAAATATTTCAAGTAGACACATTACATATTTATATCAATTAATGTTAGTGAAGTGAATACGTGACGAAAGATTGATTGGTGGACTCATTAGTTATTTTTCTAAGAGCAAATGAATGGATAATACCCGGGAATACTTCTGTCCGATATGTTTCAGCCAAACCTAAATCGAATATTGTGCAGTTAAGTATTTAATAATGTTGCAGTCCTGAAGGACAAGTCATAATATTGACAATAGTTCTGTTAAGTTTGTGTCCTGTTTGTATCCTAAGGAATAAATATAATTCAGGTGTTATTTAAGTGTCATTCTACGAAATAATCTGAAGTGTTGAACTTTATGATCCAAATAATGCTTTCCTATTATGTAAGAGAATACTTAATCGAGTATTTGATACATAAAGACTCTTTTGAGGCATAATAAAATAAAGACATAAAACAGAGTATTTATAGTTGTATCTAGACTTCTATTTCCTTTGGAAAATACAACGGAAGAAAACAATCAATATACACTGATATATGTAATATGGTTGTAAATGAATGATTTTAATGAATGGATAGTATATATGAAATAATGTGGATAGGATGGATAGCATATATGAGATTCGATGGATGTGATGAATAACATATAATGTACAATAAACCTTAAATATGAATATGATGATACGCTTTAACAACAGTAGTAGCTTTTGCTATTGACAAACAAGGATGTAATGCAAATGCACTAATCATTGTAAAAACATGTGTTATTATGAAGGTAATTTTATGACTAGAAGCGGGTCAGAAAGAAGTTGTTGTTGTTGTTGGGCTTAACGCCATTTTTCAGCACACGATAGGCTATTCATGGCGGCCAGTATTAATGGTGGAAGAAGGAACCGGGAAATCACCGGAAAGAACCACGGACCCACAAGAAGCTACTGGCAAGCTTTCTCACATATCCCCATTCGCCGAATCCTAGACTCGAACCCACGCAGACAGAGGTGAGATGGCAGTGATCCGTAACGGACAGTGCTTTAGACCACTCGGCCACTCGGGGCCCCTATTAGAACGAAGTAAATATATGTCTTTCTCTAGAAACAATGATGTATATTCAGTCATGGTCAAATCAACAAAGCGGCCAGTTGATATGTAGCTCTATGAATAATAACTAGCTACCAAGATAGCTAGATAAGCAACCTAACGTGTGTGTGAGAGAGAGAGAGAGAGGTGGGTGGGAGGGAGAGAATTTGAATGAAAGAGAGATACCAGAAATAAATAGTGTTGAGATCATCAAAGCTGATCCAATAACGTAATAGGACAATCATTATGGACACGAGAACACTGCAGTGTTTTAGTTGGTTACGTATGTTGTGTTGATGGCATTGTCGAAGCTTTTTATTATCAAAAAAGAAAATTAGTTATAATCATGGATCAGTATGAAAAGGATGGATGACGATGACGATTACAATGCAGAACAAGCGAAGAATTTTAAAGGCGATGTTTAATCAGCTCAAATTAGAAAGAAATTTGATTTTTTTCCTTTTCATCTACAGCTGTGATCAATACAATGGCTCAGACAAAAGTCGTAACAGCCCACAGACGAGCTTGTTTGGATGCAAGTTTTGTAAAGTGAGGATATGATTTATGTTTGGCAATCTAGACTGGTTTGACTATAGGTCTCAAAAGAACTTAACTTATATTTTACAACCGAAAATATTTCCGATATTTCTGTCTTCCATATATATATATATATATATATATATATATATATATATATATATATATATATATATATATATATATATATATATATATATATGCGTGTGTGTGTATGTCTTTTCACCACATAAATCGAAACAATAAATAAACAGATTTGATAAGGAAAGATAATTTACTATTAAAAACATTAAACTCCATACTAATATATGAAATGTCGTTGCAGTTAAAAGCTATTCACAGTCCCTTTCTGTATCGTATTTTTGTTACTATAAGGGCTTAAAGTATACAACTTCCAGCAAAACAGTCTTCGATTATTTGGTCATCAAACCCTTCGTACTCTAGTCACTATGATAAAAATCAATGGTGAACGTTATTAGCAAGACGAAGATTCCAACATTAGACACGCTCTTGTTAAACCGATGATTTATGAAGCAGTATTCCTGCCTTAATAATGATATCAACTAATTTTATATATCGACGATACCTCTAAAGATCGCTTTTTAATTACTTATAATCTTCGTCTTCTTAGCGTTTTATCCTAAATAGGCGTCATTCGCAACATCCCGATATAGATATTGCCCAATAATTATATTTTAATATAAAAGCGAAGCGAATAATATTGTTCGTTTACAACGCCTTAGTAAATAAAATTTAATACAATGTCGTTTATCACACCGGTATCTTTATATTCTAACACGGCATAAACCTATAGTCATGAATACATATTTAGTTTGATTAAATGTTCAAAGTTGATATGTCGCATATATATTTTATTGAATTTTAGTAAATGAATTGTTGTCGAAAAAGAGATTGGAGGTCTTATTAACGAATTTGTTGACTGTCAGTTGAATGGATTGTTAGGTAGGAACATATAATGTATAAAATGTAATAAATGTATACTTACACAGAGTTGTTGAAGATGTTGTAGATGCAGCTAATGAAATAAACAAGCAGTATGATAACATTAATGCATACAGGTGAGTAATATAACACATGGTAAACTTTAATACATATATTCATATACATTTGATTTCAATTTGATATTTCACTGTCAGATATTTTTGAATTATTGTCCAGTTAACTCAATCATGATATTGACAATAGTACTGTGTCGTAAGCAATAAACACTACGCACCTGCTATATAGGTGTCATTCTATAAAAAAATGTTAATCTTATAAAGTGACTGAGGTATTTAATTTGAAGATGGCAATAATAATTATATGTAATATGAAAGTTCGGATTGTTTGAGACATTAACATTATTTCCAGGCAGGATGACACTGAACACACTTGGACGTGATAGTGAGCATTGAAGGAGAATTTGAATTTTATAAACGTTCAAACAGACAATGGAAATATTAAACAATCAATACAGACTAAATCTGTAAAACAAGTTAAATGAAAGAGGCAATGCACTGGACATTTTCTGACAATGACAACATGATTTGGACGTTAATGACAATAGAGCTCATCAGTATAATGCACTAATCAACGTCTTACCATGAAATAACAACCTGCCACTTAATAGCCTAGTCAGACATGCTAATCCATACGAATTCGTTTGTACCAATTACGCCTTAGCTTATTATAAACATTGCTTTAATTTCTTTACGAGAACGATGGTATTTTGCTTTAAACAATTTCCACTTTTCTGTGTTGATGATTCTACAGAGGCGAAGCAGAAAAAACGGTCGAATGATTGTACTTGATAGCTTTTAAAATAATAGATCGCAAATATGCGAGTCAATGAACATTTTCTCCAAAGGACTTAAACTATACAATGTGTGTCCCCGCCAACCAAGCCTGGCCCCATGACAGAAACTAATTGCGATGGTCCATTTTGTCATTAAGATTTTAAACATGTTATTGTCAGACAAACTGGAATTAGACTAATTATCTGAGAAATCAACAATGATTCCACAAGGTCGATCTCAGATCAATACCAGTATTATACCTATTTCAACTAGTCATATTTTTTCTTATATTTTCCATTTTCTCACAAGGTTTATTCTAAGTGGGTGTCATCATCAGCATCACGATATAGACAAGACTCATTGTTTACCGTTGACGCAAAAGAAAAAGGAAATAATATTGCTTAAGTATACAATAAAATATTAAATGAAACATTATAAAGTGCTTTCATACGAATTCATTTTCATACTTTACAACAACAAACAATTAAAGTCTTTAAATCATTTTTGTTTTGAGTTAATATTTGAAGTTAATGCATAGCATATTTTTATCAATTAATATTAGTAAAATGAATAGGTGGCAAAATATTAATTGGTGGACTCATTAGCTATTTTTCTGAAAGCCAATGAATTAATAATTCCCAAGCATAATAAATGTGTACATACTATGAAATGGATACTTACGCGCAAGTGTTGAAATTATTGCAGAAGATGCTGAAAATGAAATACGAAAGCTCTATACTAACATCAAACAATTAGTGCGAGAAAGGAGAAACGTCCATAGTTATATTCATACACATCTGATTCCTGTCCAAAACGATTCAGCTGAAGGTAAAACAACTATTACGCATTTAGGTAACAAGTAATGTTACCGGCATGATTGAGAAGTAATGTTATTAAAGAAAGCACTATCATTTTGTAGCCTAGGGACAAAATACAATTCACGTGTTATTTAGGCGTCAAAGTATGAAGGAATGCTAGTCTTAGAGTAAAACGTGTTGCATTTTAAGATGAAAACAATGCTTTCCTGCAATGTGAAAATTTACTTAATCTGATCTTTGAAAAGAAAAAGAAACAATTCTTTCAAAGCAGTATAAAAACACATCAAACATAAAACAACATTTATAGATGTATGTCGACTTATATTTTCTACGATAAATACAACTGAAGAAAGCAACAATCAATATATACTGACACTAAAAGGATTTATATAAAAAAGATAACGGAAAGAAATTTTGTTTCTGGAAATTAGAGCGGAAATTTGAGGTCAAAAAATCATCCTCTTAGATGACAACTTGAATCCCGATTGAAAAGATATTCGGATCGAAAAGAATTTATATATATCTGTCACTCCGTAACTTAATGTTCACTTAAATTTAATTTCTTTACAGAACGTTTTTATTTATTTCATATTTATTTCTTCACATAGTTGACGTGGCTATAATGATGTGCAAATGTTAAATGGTTTTAAATGAGTTGAAATGAATGGATAGCATATATGAGAAAATGATCCTTAAACATGAATGTGATGATCCCCTTTAACAATCATAGTGGTTTGCTCCTGAGAAACAACAATTTACAGCAAGCGAACTAATCATTTGAATAGAAGATGCTACAATAAAGGTATTTTACGACAGAAAGATGGCCAGAAAGAAGCAAATATACGTGATTACTCTTAAAGAGGAGAAATAAATATAGAAACAGTAAAATCAAGAAAATAACCACTTGATATGCACGTCAAAAATAACTAAATAACTAGCTTACATGATAGCTAAATGAATAGCAAAATAACGAGAGAGAGAGAGAGAGAGAGAGAGAGAGAGAGAGAGAGAGAGAGAGAGAGAGAGAGAGAGATGGGGGTCCAAAGGAAATATTGCTGAGATTCTCAGTGCTAACTCTGAAATCGCTTTCAGATAATCATTGAAGTCATGGGGATATTACAATTTGCAGTTGATTACGTATTTATGTTGATGGCATTGCTGCAGTTCGTTATCAGAAGAACGGAGAATGAGTTAAATCGGTAATCAAGATGGAAAGTTTAGAATAAAACGATGATTACACTATTTTTGTAAATTACAAAGCAAGTAATTAATTTTAGAGGCTAGGCTCTATAAAATTATGCGAATATTCTAAACTTTAGTTTGTTAATTTTCATTTACTGATACGGTTACAATTGTGATAAGGAAAAAAGGCTGACAAAAGAGCATTAACTGAAATGCCGATGCAAATAGACATGCTTGAGTGGGTGCACTTTGTATAAAGTTGTCATGGTTGTTCTGGTAATCTAGACTATTTCAGGATGCATCTCAAAGGGACTTGCATTTTTTACACTGATAGGACCTAATGTAGTTTAAGCAACAAAACATTGTTATAGCATTGTTATAGTAGAGCGCATCCATTTTGAGATTTACTCTCGTACATCGAAAAGCTCATTAGCCGTTTACGTCATAGTTTCTACAAAAGTACCAGGTTTTCAATTATATTACTTTCACGAATATTCTATTTCAGACACTCATCTATTCCGGTGTGTTTAACAAGAATGATCATATCTTCTAATATTCTGTGAGTTAAAAGGAATTGAAACACGGAATTTTGTGATTATTAATGTCGTAAGGTCAGGTTCTATTAGATGGTTGATTTGGATTGGCTGATCGACTGCAATACCAACCAATTAATGCTTTGTTTGCCAGAATGCTTACATGTGCCAAATTTGTGCGTAAGCAACTGCCTAGTTGAAAGCATGGAATAAATATCAGAAAGTCAGAAAAGGACTTTTCACAAATAAAACCTTTTAATGGGAGAAAAAGAGACTTAAAATGAGATTGGTAATACATAACAATCTTTCAAAATGTAAATTTTATAATGAAAGTTCGATATATAATTTTGCACAAAGAAGTCGAACGACATGTTTTCATAAGCAGACGAGAATTTTACACTCGAATTTCAAAATACATATTTTGATTCGGAAAGATAAACGTCTTCAAAATAACATAATTTGACCACATAATATTTCTGGATGTTCATGTCATCTACTGTACCAGTAATCAGTAGAGTAATCAACATGATCACGCCACTCTTTCAGGACAATACATCCATTGAGTTAAAAAGAATGTAAAAGGTAAATTTAGAAAACAATGTTCCGCAAAACCGAAAGTCCTTCCAAAAGTCAGGTCAGAACTCTCTCTCTCTCTCTCTCTCTCTCTCTCTCTCTCTCTCTCTCTCTCTCTCTCTCTCTCTCTCTCTCTCTCTCTCTATATATATATATATATATATATATATATATATATATATATATATATATATATGACAAATCAATTTGAAGATTAGTTGTTTTAACTTTCTTATAGATTTTTTCTAAACGTTTAAAATCAATTATCGTATTGAGATGTTATTTGGAGAGGACAAATGTCAGATTATAACCGCATATTACACGCCATTAAGATTCAAGAGTAAAGTCTAGCTACTAACGTTGAGTTTGGTGTTTGCTATTTGTTAAAATGTCACAAAAACATTTTCTATTTTGACATTGATTTAAAATTTAAAGCGAATATCTTGAAATATGCCATTTCTTAGTATAGTGAACCTTATAACAAATAACACTAGATGTCAGTATAGTTATAAACAAAGAGATGAAAAGCTGAATTTTACAGTGTCTAAAGAAAGAAAATTTAAGTTGATATATTGCTGTTTGATGTATTAAATTTTTATAAGACCGAACGAATAGTGGAAAAATTACGGATCTGGCGATCCTTGATGACAGAATGATGAAAAATTAGAAACGTAGCAATAGAGGAGAGTATGAAGCTTAACAAGGTTAAAGTAATCTAAGCAGTTGTTGCATTTGCTAACAAAGCATGAAAACAAATGATGAACTGATAAATTAATACGATAAAATCCCGAAATTATTTCTTATTTATGTGCACATACAGCTAATTTATGTTTGGCATGTCAAAACTATATAGAAATAAATATGGTTGCTTGCAAAATAGAACTAGATAGATGGATTTAACCCAGTGCAGTAAAAAAAAGAGTGCTAGATGAAACATATTAAAAGTTTTGACCCTTTCATCAATAGTTGTTCATAACACTACAGGACACTAACTAATTTGACATCGAATTTGACATATTTATAGATGTTTATCTAACAATAGAAAAATCCTATATAAAACGTGCTAGAATAACTGAACGAGAAAGACAACACGTTGACCGGCTGATTATACTTTACCATGATATTCATAACAATTATATATATATATATATATATATATATATATATATATATATATATATATATATATATATATATATATATATATATATATATATATATATATATATATATATATATATATATATATATATATAAGGCAGACTTTGTTCAGACTGTTGTGATCATATATACATATACATCCCTGCCAGAATAATAGCGGCAAATACGTTTAATGATTTTAATTGCCCAAGAAAAGTTATCATAGCATACAATCTTACTGAACAACAATGATAACTCATACGATATACTGCAAAATGAAGGCTTAGTTGTAATTTCTACAACTGTCAGCATTAGTTAATGATCAGATATGATATTTATTGAGCTCAAGATATTGAATCACTCGTGTCTATCCCATTTTTCTAAGGGCAATAACTATCTATAACAATTTTATTTGTACCATTGTGAAAAATCGAAGGTATGGTAAGAAATTTACCTACTATATTTAATTTTTCACGTACATATTCCGTTTGTAAATGATTTAGACAATTTTACCCTTTGATGGTATTTAATATTCTAATATTAGTGTTGTCTTTGAAAGTATATATCAAATCTCTAGTCCTATTTAACTAACTGAAACATACGTGGTTTTGCTATATATTAGTGTGACATCTAACAACCATATGTTTGTACTAGACAGTGATTTGCACATATTAATAGGTTGATCACTGACATATATTACATTTATTAACGATATGTTATGATCAACAGTTTGCAAGAAAGATCTGACTTTCTCTTTAGCAGGTATTTCGTTAAATACGTTTTTGATAATCCTTCAATGTGCATGGCAAGTCAAAGTATGAAGCGTCAAGCTGAGGTGCAGTACATTGGTAAGGACTGGTGATTTCTCGTTTTAAAACATAGCGTCATTGAATTTTATCAAATTTGAACACGTGATGTAAAATATAACGTTGACTTTATCATCCGGAATTTAGATTGAACACATAAATGGGAATTGGATTTTCTTGCCTAGATATATTTTATCTTTATTTACTGCTTTTGCTCAATCTCGTGGAGTTTATGGCGTTACCTCTATCTTTTTCATATTCATTTTCTCATCTGTAATACTATTTTAAAATCATTGACATTACACAATATTATTTTAATATCGTTTTATTACACAACCGTTAGAGCTCTATGACTTTGCATTTCATTTTTCGATTTCATCTATCAGTTTTTCTTTGTTCCATCTTAAGTTTGTATGACCGAGTGTGTCTCAACATTTTTAGTACAAATTGTTCGTGATTTCATTTTTCAGCGGTGCCACGTGTCTAAAGAATATTATGAAAATGGATTTTAAACATCTTTGTGCCTAGACAGTGTTATAGGTGTACTACATTCTACTTCATATACTTCGTGTAATAACTCTACCTTCAGCAACTGTTTGTGGTTGATATTGTCGGAATTCTTAGTAAATAAAGGTTGTATTGATGCATTCATTTTGCATGTGGTCAAAAGATTGTCCAAAACAAATGCATAACCTGTAATAAAATTGTGTGAAGCGCACTTGCCGTCATTCTGATTGCTGTCTTTCCAGGAAACTGAATTTGAAGCAGTTTAAATTTCCTCATAAGTTCATCACATATTATACGACCTTCGGTATCATTTATTTTGTTCAAAATTATATCAGTCAATCACAATGATTTGTATGTTTAAAAGTTTATCAAAATGGTGATGCAAGCTTCTTCATATTTTTGTAATGATATCTCTTTTCATTTATTTAGTAAGTTTGTTTATTACACTGTCAAGACTGTGAATGTATTGTAGTCATCTTATCAATATTTTCAAGTGTGGCATTTACATGTTATATCTTTATATATATATATATATATATATATATATATATATATATATATATATATATATATATATATATATATATATATATAGAGAGATAGAGAGATAGATAGAGAGAGAGATAGAAATATATATATATATATATATACATATATATATATATATATACATATATATATATATACATATATATATATATGTTTGTCTTCCTTATGTTTTTTAATTGGACACAAATCCATTGATCGTACAAGTTTAATTATATTCATGTACTGATCCTACCACTGTCATATTCAAGAATTTAGTAATCGTTTAAAATATAATATTTGCTTGTTGTTCCTTAATGTTTCTATGTTTTGAACTTATATTGTTATTTTAAAGGTATAGCCGTTTTAGCAGCAACAATACGATTGTAGTAAAGGTGCTTTTGTTCAGTCATCTTAAACTATAAAATGACATACAGAGAATACTTTGTGACTCTTAACTTGTCTTTAGGTAATGATCTAACAGGGTCATTATCAATAGCATCTGTTTTTTCATATTTTAAATATTCGTTCAGTCTGTTTAAAGGAATATGCGATTTAAGATTTTGATGTTGCAAGTGTTGATCCTACCACATTTGCTTTAGAATCTGAATAGCAGTGTTCTGATTTATTACAGAAGAAATTTAGTTGAGTACAAACTGGCATATTTACCGGCATCAAATACAAAATTTATTACAGTAAAAATTTAGTTGAGTACAAACTGGCATATTTACCGGCATCAAATCCAAATTTATAACAGTAGAAATTTAGTTGAGTACAAACTGGCATATTTACCGGCATCAAACACAAAATTTATTACAGTAGAATTTTAGTCGAGTACAAACTGGCATATTTACCGGCATCAAATAAAAAGTTTATTACAGTAGAAATTTAGTCGAGTACAAACTGGCATATTTACCGGCATCAAATACAACATTTATTAATTCCTCCTGCTGCAAATGATTTAATCATCTTCTTGTCAGAGTGTATTCTTTCAGTGTCATCGTCATTAAATGTAGCCTGTCAATCGGCATCTTTGTGAGCATTGTTTTCCTTTTATATTTAAAAACATCAAATTGTATCATATTCTCCGACAAATCTAGATCTACCCACAAATTTCCTGTTCAAAGCTGTAATCATATACACATTTTCTCTGGACATTAATACAACTGCTTTTAAGTTAAGCCTACGAAAATGTTATATCACCTCGCCAATAAACTTGAACTCAGGTTAGTGTAGCTTTATTCCATTATTTATGTAGTGTAAGATAAATGTGTCCTCGAAATCTTTTTATATTCTGACTGACCCAGTATGTTATAAATTATTTAGAATCAGAAAAATATTTTCCTGCTCCCAGAATTTGAGAAAAAGGTTTTAAAGCAATTTGATTCCTCCATTCATGTTTTTGTCCAGAAAGTTACCTTGCTATACATTCTTCACATGTGTTTTTCTCCCGAACTGACTAAGGTTTTCTTCACTTCACTGGCGACTATGCGCTGATGCCTGGCTTGTCTTGTTAATTTTAATTTATTTTCAAATCAACATCATAATATATTGTTCAGGAACATTTTACTCTTTTTTTAAAATTCTCTCAATTCCGTTGGCCGAGTGATGTCTTGCTGTAGATTTATAATCAACAAATTATTCTATAGATAAATAAACTTTACAAATTTTTATTTTAACTTAGTGCCACCATGTCGTGCAGTCCTAATAATTTGTAATATTTTAATGTTCGCGTAACCAGATGCAAGATATTAAAATACTCAATTTCATTTTTTTAACTCTTCCTTTTTGCGCTTTTCTAATTATTGGATTATGTATTATTTCAATAGGTCATATATACCATACAGATTGCCTACAATGTTCACAAGTATTGTGCCATATTGCGTTAGATTAGATCTAGAGAGAGAGAGAGAGAGAGAGAGAGAGAGAGAGAGAGAGAGAGAGAGAGAGAGAGAGAGAGAGAAAGAATTCCGGCATAAAGATTCAAGAACATTCAATTCATCTTGTACTATTTGATAGATAAATGCAAAATATGCAAAATAGTATTACTGTTATCTCATAGTAACACAATGGAGAGACAGCGACTGCATTTATATATGCGCTAAAATATTTGACTTGATATATGTCAAAGTAAAGTGCAATGAGTATGAAGTTATTTCCAGTATGAAGTCTTTAAGATGAGGTTGATAAAAAATGAGTTCTCACCTATCATCGACGTTGTTGTGGGATCTGAAAACGAAAACAATATGGATTTCTTGTCACAGCTTGATTGTTTTTTGTTGTTTCATCGTTTTAAACTGAATTTTAAAATTTGAAATTTGAGCAGAGTCAGTTTTTCACTAGTTTCACTTTTCTACAAGGAGACGTACGAGGATGAAACATATATATATATATATATATATATATATATATATATATATATATATATATATATATATATATATAACATATATTTTTTCTGTGATTAGCGGAATTCTTTCAGGATTTAAGATACACTAAAGACACGAAAACGTATCTATTCGTGTCATTTGAATATAATTGAAACTTTAAATTATCTGAAATATGTACAAGTTTATTTAATCTTATTGCTACAACTTTACAAATTATAGTGACTTAATTTACCTGAATGCATACCTTTCATATTGCAATCATCCTATTTATATGAACTCGAATACCGGCAGCTCTCATCGAATACATTTACTAACAACTTTTTATTTCAAGTTTAACATCTATACTTCAAGTCATACCGAGACATGACTGTAGCCTGCATGTTTTGCTTTCTTGAGAATCCCCGGTACAGTTATTTTCTTGAGGAGCACCTACTGGCAAGAAATGACACTTTCTTGTCCGTGTCATTGTTCCATTATCACAGGTGTTAGAACAACTACTCCATGCATTCCAGTCAGTCCATGTACCATTGGCTATATAACAAAAATACAAATGTATGAGCGTCAATTCCTTTAAAAAACTAATTTATTTATTTTAATTTCGAGACGAAATTATTGTTGGCGAAGCAAACAAAAACGTACCTTGGGTACTATTTTTGTTGCACGATATATATAGTTTTGTTTTGTCCATAGATATTATTTAAATGTAACTTTAATTGTTAAGAACATAAAATATTTTCATGAAAAACCTGGATGTGTGATGAGGAAATAAAAATTTAACAGCTATATTGAACGCCAGAACATTCATGTAAGATTGAATGGGTATTAAATAAAATATGGTTTTATTAATTCAAACAACTGTAGTTACTTAAAAGGTTCTTTTAAAATTTACGTTTAAGTCATTCTAATTTAGTTCATCAAATGTTACCGAAATGAAAGTTACGTTTGAGTTCATTATTAATGAGTTTCACAGAATATTATAAGAAATATGGCTGAACTGGCAAATTGTCGATATTAAAGAATTTGTGAACCTGGACAAAGATTCTTGGCGCATTCCTGAGTCTCTTGAAAATTTCCTGGACACAGAGTCCCTTTCGCTGCTGGTTCGGGGAAAGTACACTCCCTCTGTCTATGCTGAACTGCAAAACCGCAACTTTGCGAACATGTGGACCAAGATGACCATGGGTCCCAGTGGCCATCAACTGTAACATTTCAGTGTCAATGACTTAGAACCTTTCATTAACATTTTATATCATAGTTATATTCTGTATTTAGAACATGCATGTGAATCATATCAATTTCGCATAATATGATTGTGTTATCAGTATCGGAAGAAAGCATGATTATCTCCCGTTACTGATATAACAATCATATTATGTGAAATTCTAGTACCCACGATATTGATAATACAAACATATTATGTGACATTCTAATGCTACGGATACTCATAATACAATGTAGTATGTGAAATTTCAGTACTCCCGATACGGATAATGAAAACTAGTATACGAAATTCCAGCAATCCCTATACGGATAATGAAAACTAGTATGTGATATTCCAGTATTTCCTATACGGATAATGGAAACTAGTATTTGAAATTCCAGTACTCTCTATACTATGAATGCAAATTTAGTAAGTAAAATTCCAGCACTGAAATACACAATAACTTGCAAGGATGGCTAGAGACATACAAAGTTATTGATTTTCTTATCTTTAGCTTCTCTGCCATATTTTTAACACACACGCACACACACACATCTATGTATTATATGTATATATGTATAATGGAGCTGGGTCATCTGTTTGAGGTTTGTACCAAACATTTATGAGAACATTGGCTAAGTATAACATGCTCGAAGTTACTGTCAATTATATGCTCTATAATATGTTTTGGGAAACAATTTACAGTTACTGCACGCATATTCATTTGCATGAGACCTACTGATATTTGATGGGAATAATAAATTATGTAAAGCAAATGAATGTTTTACGAAGATCTTGCTGTCTGCAAGTAATTATATTCGCCATTAGTCAGTACATATTTTCTTATTGTAGACAATATAACCGAATCAAACAGCAATAAAATTAGAAACGAAAACTGATTACTGGCGATCTCTTTGACTCATATTTATAAAATCAAATCATTAATAAAATAGGAAAAATATCATGCACAATAATGGAATAATACTACACACATATTAGAAACTTAAAATTTGTTTGAAATTTTCGACTGTTAAACGGCAAAAATTTGATTTCTTCAACAACCTTATTAATATAGGCATGAACATCTACAATTAAGTTCAAATAGTACACCCACATCCACACTCCCACCCACACTCCCACCAACTTACCAGACACTCACACAAACACACACACACACA
Organism: Potamilus streckersoni; assembly: GCA_016746295.1. Classification (NCBI taxonomy): domain Eukaryota; kingdom Metazoa; phylum Mollusca; class Bivalvia; order Unionida; family Unionidae; genus Potamilus; species Potamilus streckersoni. Next base: position 446,916 of record JAEAOA010000355.1, on the reverse strand, counting down.
CACATATATATATATATATATATATATATATATATATATATATATATATATATATATATATATATATATATATATAAAATGGCTAAAATGAACGGTAATGAAGGCATTCATAAATAGATATAAAGCAATGCCCAGCACAAACGCACAACATAAACTCATGTATACAGAAATTTGTTTCGCAAATCCACTTAATAAAATTCGATTAGCAAAAATTTTTAGAATTAACATTTTTATTTATAAAAATTTTATAGCGGTCTTAAAAATCAACGTCCTGTTTTTTTACTCGTCCATACTGACAATATCTTATCATCTATTCAGCAAACCAGTAAATTCCCTAAAATAGATATGCTGATGTTAATCTATATAAAAGAACAAATAAAACAACAACAAAATGTATAATTTAATGGGAAGATCTGAAGATTATGCGCATATATGAAAATGGCTTATTCCGTTTAAATGAAAATAAAATGAAACGAAACATCCCTATGATTAGATCTCAGAAAAAATATATGCCTAGCGAATATACGATATTATTACTCTTTAATAATATATATATATATATATATATATATATATATATATATATATATGTATATATATGTATATATATGTATATATATGTATATATATATATATATATATATATATATATATATATATATATATATATATATATATATATATATATATATATATATAAATATATATATATATATATATATATTCTCACCTGGGCATACGGAGTGACTACATGTTTGTGTCTCCTTGGCGCTACCGGAACAGTTTTTACCATGGTCGGCTCCAGTATTTGGGAATATGCACGTTCTTTCTCTGTGCTGTGTGCCGTTTCCACAAGTCTGAGTACATACAGTCAAGTTTGACCAACTTGACCAGACACCGTCCACTTCGAAAAAATAGCCAGTGAGTATTTAAGTTTTTTCATTCTTGTTTTTTTCTTTTCATTTGATCTAGTTTAAGAAGCAATGAACTAAAATGGTATATTAATATGGATTATTCACACGCCGATTACGATAGTGTCCCCATTTTTTAAATACTTCTAGCAATATAATTAATTACTCGATCACGATGCCAGTACGATAGTAACAGAAATTGAGGAACAGACATAATCGAATATAATATAATTTATAAACGGTATTATAAATAGCTAAATTATCTTTAAAATTAAAAATAAATGAAATTCACAGAGAGGGAAGAAGAGAAACAGAAGCTGATTGAAAATAATTTTTATTACACCCATTATTGTTAAGTTAATGCCGTTCAGACAAATGTACAGTCGTTGTATAAAAATTCCCAGCTAACCAAAAACAAGATACGGCTTACCACAGCCATATAAAAGGCAATCTGTGGCCGAAGTATACATAATTAGCCGTCTATCAGTTATAAGCGGAAAGTTAACAGGTAATTATAATCTCCAAATGGGACTGGCGAACATAATGTATGTTAACCTAGTTTACCCTGATCAGGGCTCTATTATACATGTGAAAAAGAATTGATTAAAATAAAAATGCATGAGAGAAATAGAAAAATAAGAAATGTAAAGGCAATCGAAATTAAGAGTTAGTTACCATAGATATCAGGTTAGCGCCCACATTTTAAAAAGAGGCATATCAATTTGTTAATCAATTTTAAAAAAAATTGTTAAAAATTAGCAATGGCCATGAAAGCAATAGAAGTTATTATAAAATTATGTACTGATTGACTAAGCTCGTGAAATCTATGTTTCATTGCAGGTTCAATATAGTGCCAGCAATGATGTGGTTAAGGAATGTAACTCATAGGATTAAGAGTTGGTATCTGAAGCATATAGACAGAGATTTCGAAGTATAGCAAAGAAGCTGCACAGACCCATGCAGAATGTTTAAGGAAAAAAATAAAAAATATTTGATAGTTGTTGCTCAGCCAAGAAGGTTGATCAAGATCACATTTACATTAGAAAACTTATATTAGTTGAAGAGTTCAAGAAATTTGTCCATAGTGACGTCAAGAGCAACTTTGATGAGAGAAAGGTCGACACTTTAGGAAATGTTGCTCATAAAGATCACACTTTAGGAAATGCTGTTCATATAGCTGATGACTATCCCTTGACTCACAAAATTTCGTTTGTCATTAAGTCTTCATCTCTGCAAATTGTTTGGTAAAACAGATCAACTGAGTTACACATACACACACAAACACATACACGTCAATGGTAATAATCCATTTTAGCAAGTTCCTCACTAACAAGACTTAAAAAAAAGTTGCCCTGTAAGACTTGTATCGCACAATGAGTTTTCTACTTACACATAACATAACTGAAACAAAGAAAAACTAGTTTCTTAGTGATCTAATCAGGTGCTGTGAAAATGAAGAACCCATTCATGGAGAGTGTAATAATTCTTATCCCTTATGGTTTTCAAGAAAATTCTATTCTCACCAGATTTTCTTACAAAAAAGGGCACAATTAACTTTTGATTCTGAGGTAACTCAGTCTCACTATAATTAATTGAACCTTTTAGAAATTACCACTGAAAAGTTATCGACTGAAAGAAGTAATGAGAAAAAAATTTCTCAACCGTTCGATTTTCAAAGAGAATCTATTCTCGAATGATTGACATTCAAGAGGCCTAATTAATTTCTCTTAGCATTTGAGAATTTCAATAAAGCAATGAATACCACGAATTAATACTGCTGTTTCTTAATACCAAACTTTAGGAACTCGGAATAATATCGTACCTGGACACAATTTATCCGCACAGGATTGGGTCTCACTAGCATTTCCCAAGCACGGCAATCCTTTAGGTGCATCAGTCTTGTATTCACAAGTTCGATTTCTTGTACGCACACCACCAGCACATGTAGCGGTGCAGATGCTCCAATGGCTCCACTCATTCCAAGCACCATCCACTTCAATAAAAAGAGAAATTAAAAATGAAATATCACATTATTTGCAAGAGGGACTACAACAAGTGAGTTTAGATAATTCTTAAAATCAGGGATTCAAAGATTGAGTAAAAGTGCCAAATTCTTGTGTAATACATGACCACAAATATTGTTAATAATATTATAGATTCCATTGACATCTTTGGATTGAAGGCGAAATTAACAACATATCCTCTATTTAGACATAAATTGCAAAATCGACTGTCAGATATATATATATATATATATATATATATATATATATATATATATATATATATATATATATATATATATTCAAAGGACTAGTTCCTCGCAAACAATCTGTTTAAAGCCCTTTTAAGTTTAATGTTAATAAATCTACGTTTATATGTATCAAGCTATTATAATTTTTGCTTGCTGTTCCTTGCAGTTCCAACACATCCTGAAATTCTGAATGTCCAGGCAAATATGACTCGACTTCATCTTGAACGTATTCTTGGACATGATTAGTGTATAATTATTAAATTTGTTTAAAGCTATAGAAATTACATATCCGGTTGTCATTAGATTTAAAATCACATAGACTGAAAAGAAAATAATGTCCATTTGTCTTACCTGAGCATCGATGCATATTACAAGGCTCTGTGGAATTTCTCGGTTCCTCACAATCTTTACCATGAGCATAGCCAGGATCGAAATTACAAGATCGTGATCTTGAGCGTGTTCCATTTCCACATGAAAGAGAGCAGACTGTCCATTCTGACCAACTTGACAATATACCATCCTCTGAAGTTTGAAAACAAATTTCAATATTACTTGAAAATAAGTCCCTTTTCAAGATTACTTGAAAATAAGTCCCTTTTCAAGATAATTTGAAAATAAATCCCTTTAACAGTTTTATTCACTATCAATATGTTTCCAAAGTCTCCTCCGGAATATGCCAAAAGTGTAGTTATCTGAGGATCGTCTTCTTTTTGCCTTGGCCATGACGGAGATTCAAAACGTTATTGACTAACAATATGATTCCACAGTTAGAGAAAATAATAGGATTAAAACACAATCTTGAACATCGACGACAGCTAAGAGAAAATACTTTTGAAAATTTGTTTAATTCCTGGCATGTTCCGGAAAAGTTTTGTCAAACAGTATGCATCATATGATAGTTAATAAGACTTCCAGGAGACCTCCAAAACACATCTTCAAAAAGAAACAATGGTAAAGACACATGATGAAAAACAAATTGATATACTGGCCGTAAACATTTTGGGTTTGTTTGTTTATGTTTGTTTGGTCCACATGAGCTTTGGCAATGGAAGAAATTTGTTATTTTTTTTTAAAACAATCTGATTAACTAATCCTTCTTCAGTGATGCTGCATTTGGTGGGGTGTCATGTCTAATACAAACGGTTTAGTCTTGATGTATTCACTAGAAAGCTGTATGTATTCTTGATGTATTCACTAGAAAGCTGTGTTTAGTCTTGATGTATTCACCAGAAAGCTCATATATCCGAGATAATTTAGTTAGAATCTTTCATCATTAATGATAGAAATAGCATTTTGCTTACTAGAACTATCCCCCTCCCAAAAAAGAAAACATTTGCCACTAACTACAATCTCTCTCTCTCTCTCTCTCTCTCTCTCTCTCTCTCTCTCTCTCTCTCTCTCTCTCTCTCTCTCTCTCTCTCTCTCTCTCTCTCTCTCTGCAGACATTTGTGAAGGGCTTAGGGTAGTTTATCGATGAGAGTGTATATCCATATCCTACTGTAGAATACATTTATCAGTACGAAAGTATGTCTTATGACATTTGATTTGCTAGGTCATTAAATAAAATAACATTTGCATTTTTTTCTTTGCGGTTCGTTTTTCATTTGTTATTGGATACAAAACTAAGCTACAAATATTTACCTTTACTGGAAATGGAAACTCGAAGTTTAAAGGCAAGTGAATTACGTAAAAGAAATTGAAAAGAAGGAAACTTAAATAAAACCCGAAATCCCTCACTAGAACAGAGCCCTTGGAAGCAATCCTTTGACTCTGAGTTCTGTCCATGGCAAGGTTCTCCTTTAGGGGCCTTGGTATCATATTGACATTTCCTGGTCCTGTGCTCTGTACCATTACCACATGTCACAATGCAACTCGACCAAAGTGACCATTCAGTCCAAGATCCGTCCACTAAATTCAGACAGAAACGTTTCAAATTTAATGACAGAATATAAATATTATCAGTCACCAAATTGCAATTGTGAAACAACAGTGATATATGTCTCGGTATGTGTGCGTGTGTATGAATGTACATTTGCAGATCATATTGAATGAGTTTACTGAGATATTACTAGAAAAAATTCATTTATTTCTTAATTACCAATTCTCTTATAACATGGCTTTAGCAACTTCAGTGAGATTTCACGATACGATATGTGGTTCCCAGTTTAGAGTAGGCAGAGAAACAATGCATGTAAATGGCCTCTTAAACCTAGAAGTATTCCAGTTAGGAAACGGGATATTGTTGTTGTTGCTGTTCTGGGGCTTAACGCCATTTTTCAGCACACGATAGGCTATACATGGCGGCCAGTATTAATGGTGGAGGAAGAAACCGGGAAATCACCGGAAAGAACCACCGACCCACGAGAAGCTACTGGCAAGCTTTCTCACATATCCACATTTGCCAAATCTTAGGTGAGATGGCAGTGATCCGTAACGAAGTGCGCTTCAGCCCATTTGGCCAATTGTCCCCATCCCTCAAAGAATACCGTGAAATAGAAACCATCATGATAATGGTATTAAATTCGTTGAATGATTTCTCGGGAATTTATGTACATTCTTTGCTAACGGAAATTAATGTAGTACCCTTAGATATAAATTATCGAAGTACGTTCCAAAAGAAAATCAAATGAATTTAAAACCATTATCAGAATTGTAGCAATTTTATGGTAGAATAATTCATATTGTTTACAAAAGAGATGTATCTGTCTCAAATTAGATTTGGATATTAATAATATAATTATATTTATAATCAATTAATCACAAGTTTGACACGTGTCACATATGCCATCGTGGTGGCCGAAAAGGATGTTTTGAAAGATTTTTGAGCCAACTCCAACACTGATCACATAAAGCACCAAAGTTATATCGGAAGCACGTAGGTATTAATAATAATTCTTTCACATTTTTGTTGCTTTTGGGGTATAACCGCCAGTTTTCTGTTAACAGTTGAACGTTTTTAGATTACAATTATATGCATAAAATAGACTTTTCTAAACCCTTTTCTTAACTTTATTTTCCAAAAATGTGGATGACAAAACGTTTTAGAAACAAAGTTCTTGTATTTATGATTGTCTTATGCTTATGAAATCGAATTCTCGTAAATGTTTTTATATAAATATCTCTTCAGTCAGTGTCACACGGCGGTCTTTATCTTTTTCCAGGTATAGGATGACGCGAGTTTCATATTTAAAAAAATAAAACTATAAAAAAAATTTTAAAAATCGTAGCTTCGTGAACTCACAGCAAAGTGATATACATACATTTTATACAGGCTTTTGGGCAGTTGTACCTGATTTATCCGGGATGTAGAATATGGCAGGTTCTTAAGAGACTCAGATCACTAATTCATTTATGCATATATCAGTGTTAACGTTTGGAGAAAAAAAAATATACACGTGTGCACTGGATGGACGGTATATAATATGTATGCTTCTTAACTGGAGTAAATGCTCACTTTTTGAAAATGAAAAGTAACTATTTAGCATAATTTTTCTGAAGATGAACGTCCATAATGCGCGAAAAGCAAATATTCAAAATCGCGGGCTTACACAGGCAGAAGCTATGCAGAAGTTCAAGTCACTGAATGTCCAATGTCCAAAATATTATGTATGGTAACTAGTGTTCGACCATTTTGAATCTTGCACCCTACTAATTATTAATAAATGACCGAGTCCTAAATGACTCTTAACGATCGCTTGAAGTTCTGGTTGGAACGATTAACATGGTGGCCAACATTAGATTGTGTGTATATAGCCGGTGGAAGATAAAAAAAAAAACAACAAACTAGTCGGTTTGCACACTGGTGAATCGTGTTTGCACGTGGCTGTGTCTAACTGATTTCACGTGCCAGTGTTTCACTGGGTACAAGTGCGATGGAGATAGATGCCACATTAATTACATACGCGGTCTTAAGTTTAAAGTAGAAACTTTAATATGTGTATTAAAATAAGTACAGAAGTTAATTACCAGAATATATTTTCAGTACAATTTAATTGCATAATTTTCAAGTTAATTCATTTAACAGTCTGCTTGTTATTATGGCTTTTCTTCAATCCTATTAAACAAATATCCTTACATAAACTGACTATAATTTGATGGATTGATTTTATTCGATTAGTAGTCAGTATAGCAGACTTCAACCTGTGACGATAGAATCATGTGGAGGTAAAACGTGTCACGCTCAAGCAGATTGTATCGATGGCAAGTGCCCCTGCAACAGTGTCTACGATGGCGAGAGACAGTGCCGAATTAGATTTCAATCTAATCCTTAGACTTACTACTTAAAAGCTGATGTTTTATATGTTAAATAAAAATATAAAACTCTATTTAAGCATGTTTACTCTTCAGAAGTAATTCGTATCAATTGCACGGCGCCCAAAATGTTATGAATTAAACTTTATTGGTTTGACATAACGGTAAGGATAATCATCTACACATCTACAGAGATAAGAAAATCCAAGCCTTTGACAGGAAGCAATCACATAAAGAAGCTATTTTTAACTTAGTCCTGGATTATGTTCAGCTTTAGTTCAACACGTGTCTCGATGACGCGTCGCATTTCTGTACAGTTTATTTTTAATATTTCAAGTTATTTATAGTTATTTATATTGATATGATTGTATAGTTTAAATGTACACATCATGATCATTTATTTTAAATATAAATATAAATGATGCGAAGAAAGCATACATAAATTATGGATCTCAAATGGGTAATGATTTAATATGTAATTTATGAGACAAATTGAATAATGTCCAGCTTGAGATAACCTTAGCGAGCAAAAGCTGGACATATTCAATGAGTTTATTAAATTTACACATAGGTTTTGTTTCAATAGTTTTTTTAGATAGAAAGAAGAACGAATGATTTTGTTCATTCAGAGAGCCTTTCATTTATTGTGCGTAAAAAGTCCCAAACAAATCTGTACTAGTATTAATGTTTAAAAAGTAGATTATACTTTTCGTTTAAAATGTAAGTCAAAGAATAAGCGTCCTTACGTATAAACAGAACATTTACACAGACAAAATCATTTTTAAACACAGAATGTCCAATGCTCGTGATGTCACATTGTTTTATGCAGTACCAGTTAGAATGCAGTATAATGCAGTTGACGGTCTATTCTTACGTAACCTAACATGTCACGTTTACAAAACATTGTTTTTATTTTCATTTGAAAGAAGGTGTCCTGGATTCATTTGACTTGAAACAACAGTTTACAAAATGTATAAGTTAAACAAATTTAATTTAAAGTCGGAAATTCATCACATATTTAGCACATAAACATGCAGTTATTGGATAAATTTCTGTCGGTTTGAAGACCGGTATATATCAACGTTCTTCTGTGAACAGAGATGAGTTTATTTACTTCTGTAAGTTAAGATTTAAACAACGCTTTTATATAGGGTGGGTTTCATGCTTCAGGTTTACTGCTTTTCTCCAACTCCAACCTGATCATTCGCTATGTACTGAGCAATACGTTTAGTTTATTTGCTGATGTTGTTCTTTTCTTGGGGTTTAATACATTTTTCATGTTATGATATATTATACATGACATAACAAGTTCCTGTGGTGGTAAATTGGCCATATTTAGAAAGACGACACCATTTTCACCAATTCCTTTCGTAAATCGAATAAAAAACGATTGTTTCCAAAATGTTTATGACAACAGAATATTCCAAAATGTGGAGTTAAGAAAGGTTTCCCCACGATCGCAACCAATCAATAAAGAGAGTAGTGCAAATTAAGTCAAAGTATAACATTATTAACATTGATATGAATGTCTTTCAAAAAGATAAAGTGAAGTTGACATACTGGACAAAATATAGTTTAAAAGTTTCCAATTCATCATTTTTCTTGTATCAAAATTATTACTTAGCTTGGGTCTCTCAGCTTATTAGTAGTATCATCATTCGAAACATCGATGTCATTTATACGGAACATACCTCGAATGGAAGCTTACAGTTGATAATCCAACCACCTATTTTATTTACATCGTACTTGTTTGGTATACCATTTATGCTGTTTCAGGTCATTCTTTCTCCATGGACAGAAAAAGATAACCTCAAAAAGAATTACTCATTCAGTTCGGGAAATAAAAACATAAAACAACCCCAAAATACCCGAAAAATAACCAACAAAATAACCAACAACAAACAAACTAACAAACAAACAAACAGAAAAACCCCAAAAAGTAATCTGGTATAAAGATTGTCCTCTGATAATGTTTCTTTCAATTACTTCACCGAATCTGGCAGAGAGGCATATTCTCCATTTCAGATTCGTTGAGGATTGAACGAGGAGGTTCATGTTCTGGCTAGTAGCTGGGTTAATTTTAACGATGCCTGGAAGCACATATTGAAGGTAACTGTTACAAAACAATTTGGACATATCCTATCGTTCAATGCAACAAAGGCTCAAGTTATCTGTTACAATAAGAGATATGTTGGTAGCCTGAAATTATGGGTACGGGTATTTTGACCTGAGAGTTCATTTTCTTACCCTCTGGGAGTGGATGTTTATATATATATATATATATATATATATATATATATATATATATATATATATATATATATATATATATATATATATATATATTAAATATCACGGCACAATCTTGCAATGTATTTTTAACAACATCATATGTGCAGAAAGATCGGTGAACGTATTTAATTGTCAATACAAAACAAAATGATTCTGAGTCAAGAAATAATAACGAATCCTAGAAGATAAAATTAGTTTCTCCAAACAAATAATGTGATAATTTATATACTATTATCACCAAATTACCTAAGACAACCTTTCCAAATGCAAAATAGGATTTAAACAAAAACAAATAGCATAACTAATTTAGACTCTTTGAAAGAATGTCGAATTATCTTTCTTATTTGCAGCATATTGCAAACTCTATGTGTGTTTGTATCTCTCCCTATTATATATATATATATATATATATATATATATATATATATATATATATATATATATATATATATATATATATATATATATATAAAGAATACAAATCATATGGCGAATAACAACCCTCTCAAGCGTACTGGATCCACCAAGGGATCACGTCTGTCAGGGATTAATTAAAATAGATGCAATAAACTGACGACGAACAGTACGAAACTAGTAACTAACTAGCCTAAGCGCTTTCGACTCTTAATGAGTCTTTTTCAAAGGCAAATACAAAACATAGTTACGACAAACAAATAAACACAAAAACGTTGCGTTTGTAAACCTCTACATTTCTATCTTCACATGTGCTAAAACTATAAATACAACCAGCTTGTATAGACTAGTTGCGGAAACTGAAAACGTTGTATACAAGCTGGTTGTATTTATAGTTTTAGCACATGTGAAGATAGAAATGTAGAGGTTTACAAACGCAACGTTTTTGTGTTTATTTGTTTGTCGTAACTATGTTTTGTATTTGCCTTTGAAAAAGACTCATTAAGAGTCGAAAGCGCTTAGGCTAGTTAGTTACTAGTTTCGTACTGTTCGTCGTCAGTTTATTGCATCTATATATATATATATATATATATATATATATATATATATATATATATATATATATATATATATATATATATATATATATATCATTAGTAATGAAAAATAATAGTTTTCTCTATTCTTTTGTTTCATTGTATGCATGTGGCTGAATATATGCGTGTGCTGTTTTGTGTGTATGGGTCCATATCTTTGTCAAGCTAGAGACGATTAAGTAGAAATCTCCACTGGGGCAAGTAATAGTTCGATGTTCACAGCTCTATGATGTCTGTAATTTGATACTGAAATTTCATTGGAATACAAACGTGATACAAATGTGAGCATGATAATATGGTCTCTGACATTAGTAGTTATAACTGACTTGAACTTGTAAAATTAAATCCACAATGGTATTATAAGATGATCAGTCCTACTAGGGGATTCATTGTAGAGATTTAGCGTAATGGTAATCACGAATAAAAATAGCTCAAAATACCCACAATATTTTTAAATCATCATTAACTGTCGTAATGGAAAATGTCACAAAAAGTGGTATTATAAGATGACAATCAGTCCTGCTAGCTCGTGTTTGTTGTCAATATCTGAGATCAAAAAATAAGTAATATTTCAACAATTGCTTTTGTTGACACTGCTCTTTTCGTCATTTTTTTAGTAGTAAAACCTTCCTGACCAGAACACATTCATATTTAACATTAACCAGAAATTAATTTTGAGGAAATATTCAATGGATGATATTAATCCACTGTATAAAGTTACAGATTCTGTTAAATGTTAATAATAAGCGATAAACTTTACACGTGAAATTTTTGTTTCTGCAAGCAGTCATGTAAGCGCATACCAATACAGTACGCAGCAATAATTGTGATTCTTTCGCTTGTTTAAACTTGCCGTATTCGTGTAGCTAAAATAAATTTCAAGAAACAACCGTTGCATGCTTTGCAATGAAATACCCGCTTCTTCAACAGGGGCCCCGAGTGGCCGAGTGGTCTAAAGCGCTGTCCGTTACGGATCACTGCCATCTCACCTCTGTCTGCGTGGGTTCGAGTCTAGGATTCGGCGAATGTGGATATGTGAGAAAGCTTGCCAGTAGCTTCTCGTGGGTCGGTGGTTCTTTCCGGTGATTTCCCGGTTTCTTCCTCCACCATTAATACTGGCCGCCATGAATAGCCTATCGTGTGCTGAAAATGGCGTTAAGCCCAACAACAACAACAACAACAACCACTTCTTCAACGGACAAATCAGAAAGCGTAAGGCAGCTCGTACTCCTTGAGTATGCTAGACCGAAGACAAAAGAAGCCACTACAATATGCTTGTGTTTTGACAACTGTCGAGCGTTTTTGTGTCTTTGTTTCTCTAAATTCATAGAAACAGAAAGCCCGCCTAAATTCAGGGAGGTAATGTAGACTGTATGTTTGCGATCGGAATTTCACCTGGACATTTCAGTGAAGTTGAGAAATAACCTTAAGAAATACATATCAATTTAATGAGTTCATCGATTCATTACCTGACCCCATTAGGCGGAGTACACCAAATATTTTTCAACAGTAAATACCCAATGTTTATAATAATAATAATAATAATAATAATAATAATAATAATAATAATAATAATAATAATAATAATAATAATAATAATAATAATAATAATAATAATTTTCATTTCAGGTCAGTCTTGTTTTGACCAATTTATTTAAAATGAATGTTTAACAAACCTTTGAAAAGATTTTTTTCGCAGAGTAGTAGAATGTTAAAGTAGACTTTACCTGGACAGAGGTCTGTATGACATTCCTGAGAAGATGAATTAGTTCCATTGCAGTCCGTTCCGTGAGGATGGCCTTTCAGAAACACACACTGTCTGCTTCTAAACTGAATACCGCCGCCGCAAGTTTTGGAACAGGCCGTAAAGTTAGTCCATGCTGACCACGTACCGTCCACTGATCATTAATAAGATATGATATGATGTGCAATAAATGAATACCGATTGCTTAAAATTGTAATTATTACATTTAAAATTAAGATTATTTATGCATCATTATATTTTAGTATACTATTCTCCATGAATAAAATGAAATTGTAATAATCATATATCGTGGAATAAAATATTATCAATACTATGGATAGAAATAAAAGTTACAGAAAAGTTGACAAGTATTCAAGCATTTCAAAGTATATGTTGGCGCTTGAAATCTGGTTGAATATTGAACGATTTTAGACATGACATAAAACACAAGCTTTACGATTCACAACATCTACAACTTGATGAAAGGATCATATTTCTCTAATATTTCTTCTTGATTTTATTAATAAATGTGAAAGTTTATTTTTTTACCATTTCATATATCTATATAGATTCGTTCGTGAGTAATATTGCATATTCTAAATATTCGTTTAGACTGGAAAGTTTGTCAGAGGAAGACTGTAGATCAGGACAGTTATACATGTATTTAAATTGATAAATAACAACTAAAATTTTAAGGCATTTTTTCATGTTATACTTTTTATTTTTTATTCATTTTTGTGACACATTAAAAAAATCCACTAACCAGGGCACAGTCCGGCATTGCAACCAGTCGTGGTGGTGTTAGGACCGAAACATGTCGCTCCGTGAGGGGCCGCTGGATCATTAAATAGACAGCTCCTGTTTCTTGTATGAGTACCATTACCACATGACACAGAACACGGGGAATATGTGCCCCAATCAGACCATTTTCCGTCAACTAAAGAAAGTATGGACAATTAACACATAGACATATCGACCTAAATTTGCAGCATGTTTTCAGCTATTTTGCCTTGAAGCCTGGAAAGGTCTTGTCCATTTTAAAAGTCACAATGAATGCACCATATATTGCAAACAAAATTGAACTACACCTGCTCTGGTAATGATTAGTCCCGACGTCTTATTATCTTCTCCTAATTTAGTGCCAGATTGCCATTTAATAAGTCTATTGTAACGAACGAATTTTATCTGGAAGTTTTGTGATGAGGACTGTTAGCATCCTGAATAAGGCACATACAGATTTTATCAACATTACATGAGTTAACACGGAGACATGCATCAAGGTTATTCTTCGTTTAATAATATAGTTATGGGGAGAGTATGAAAAAAACCCCACAAAATCCAAATCCCTGGTTTTAGTATAATTTCTCAATCCATTTTCTTCATTTGTTTTTTTAATATTATCTCTGCTTGACCAAGTTACTTCGCCATTGTATAAGTTGAGTAAAAGTTACGCAATCAATGAAGTACCAATTAGAGAAAACATCCATTAAGATAATAAATTATTGGATCCGTGGAGTTTTACGGTCTATTTGTTTTATTTTTTTTCTTACTTACTTGGACAGCGTTCTGTATTACAAGATATCGACTCTTTGGCATCACCATGACAGGATTTTCCAAACGGCGCTGTCGGGTCATAATGACACAGTCTAATTCTCGATTGTGTCCCATTTTCACAGGACTTACTACATGAAGACCAGGCCTCCCACTCAGTCCATATACCATCCTCTGAAGTTATAATTTGGAAAGTAAAGTAACTGATTAGTTTTATAACTGTTTTGGTATAATGGTGACCTTTTGGCAATCCATTATAATATTTATACATGGAGGTGATGATGGCAATTCACTCAGAACGTCTTTTCCGTCGCAGTTAATTTTAAATGTAAATTAACTTTAAATGTATTTAGTGCCCATTTGTGAACTGCTTCAAAGTCTGCTATCATTATTACGTACCAAAAAAGTCATTATTGTCACATGCGATGTTGCCATTTTCAACGTGAATGTTTACTACTACTACTATTACTACTACTACTACTACTACTACTACTACTACTTCTTCTTCTTCTACTACTACTACTACTACTAATAATAATAATAATAATAATAATAAAAATGATAATATTAGTAATAATATAACGTACAGCACCAATCTTTAGAAACTCTAAAGGCTATACAATATTAGATAAGACATAAAAGACAAGATTACGAATGTAAAATCCATGAAATTAAAAAAAACATGATGACAATAATTAAAGAATATACATTGTTATTAAATTCTTTAAGTCTGTTCTTGCAGACAAAATATATGAGTTTAAGAGCATTCTTGGATGAGGACACGTTATTCTTGTGTGGAAAATCTATAGGCATTTCATTGCATGTAGCTGGCCGTTGGTAAGCAAACGGACGTTTACCGTATGATTTCGTTTTAACGGTGTAACAGTGGGAATACGAGTGTAGGGCAAGGAAAGTAAATTTCTTGATGGAGTGTACAGTTGGGTGAATTTAGATAGGTATATTGGACTGGATCCAGTCAACAAAATGTAGCATAGCCAGCGGATTATATCTATGGTTTCGATCGAACACTTAGCCAATGAAGGTTACAGAGCAAGGAGCGGCGTGCTCTCAGTTCTTCGCACTCTAAGGATATTCCAAGCAGGCGTGTTTGTGCTCTTTGAAGTCTATTTAGTACATACTGAGACGAACCAGATATATATGAATTGAAATAGTCCAGTCCTAAAAGTACGAAGGATCATACAAAAAGAATTAGTTTCATCAGCCAAAAGAAAATTGAGAATGGCGCTGATGAGTCTCAGCTCAAGATATGCAGCCTTGCATATGTTCTTGATATGTTGGCAGCATGGGAATATACTGTTGATACTGATACCAAGGCTTCGTACTTACATTTTTAATTTAATATTGGCACTAGTGATACTTATTGCTTGAGGTAAAGGACGTAAATGAGAAAGTCAATGCTTGGTGAGTAGAATGGCTTCAGTTTTATTATCTGCAGCTTGCCATGTGTCATACATGACTTCATAGAAGATATGAACCTCACTACACCTTGGAAGCCATTCTTACCTTCAGCTGGGTAGCTTTGTTAGTATATTTGAGTTTCGTCAGCGTTCAATTGGTGAGACAATGGATGTAGACCTATGACATTTGAGAGCGGCTGAGAGTATTGAATGAAGAAAACGGCTAGAACAAAAGTCATGTGAATCACCAAATCATAGATTGACATGGCTGGAATGTTTCCATTTACAGACACAACTGGTGTCCTTTTCATTAAGTAGGATTTAACGATGTATTGTGAGTACTAAATACATGCTGGAGACGGTGAAGTAATATGTAAGAGTATAATGTGTCGAATGTCGCAGAGCAGCAGGGAGGGTGAACCCTACAAATTGGTCTCAAGCAAACACATCTAAATTTAAAGATTCGCACGAAAAAAATGTAAAGAAGGTCTCAATGACGTCAAACTGAAACCTCTAACTGATCGAGATTCTCTCCGTAGCGTTAGTTCGTGCAGTTACTTCGCCGTTGACGCTTGTGCTTATAAAAATTTTTGAGTGATTGTTTATATGATTGTGCATGGAATTTTGTTAGCCCACCCTCCCTGCTGCTGTAGTTAAACCATTGCGTAAATCAATAATGATTGGTTAAGCTTACTTAGCGAGGCTAACTCGAGAGCGACTAAAAGCAATCAAGAAATATTTACCTGTCCCTGATTCTTTCAAAAAACAGTTTCATACGTGCCAAGAAACACAAGAAGAATTTACAGTCTGCAGAACAATTTTTTTAAGCCTATCACTGAAACTACTAACCGTATTGTTCCTGAATTAGCGGATACATAACTGCTAAACCAGCTAAAATACAGCGGAGAGAACACCCCCCAATTTTTTTATTACTTCCGGAGAAAATAGCTACTGCAATGACAACACCGGAAATACCAGAAGAAGATCAAGCGGAAGATGTTACTCAACAAGATTCAAAACAAGTACGAGTCAGTGTTAATATTCCTGATAAATTTGCTATTAATTACATTAAAGATTCCCAAAATATTAAAGATTTAGCTTATATTGCTGTTAATTATTATAATAATCGTGATCTACATTTAAAATCTGAATACGCTCACGATTTTGTAAAATCGCGAAATTTGGTAATAGATATTTCGCATATAATATGACGTTGATCAAGTTCGAAGCGATAGTTCACTTCATATGGAATATCTTCGGCAATCGATGAGTAAGTAAAGCGTTCGCAATTATCATTAGAATAATGATATATATTTCTACAACGACTAAACTTATAATAACAAGAACTAAATCAGCAAACACAGCAACGACTATCATTAGTGTAACAATGATAACCACGAGTAAAATTATCTACATCAAGCGATGAAACATTTTATTCCCTTCCATTACAACCATCTGATATCCCTGATTATTCATTGGGTTCTGATAATGGTGCATGCGGCAGCGGGCTACCAATGAGTGGTATTAATGCTCGAGGAAGTGGTTTTGTTAATTTTTCCAACAGCATCGTAGCTGACGTAGATAGATTAGAAGTTCTTGTTGGTGAAAAACGAGATGGTAATAATTCTCCAGAAATTATCAATGAAATCCCATCCGTTTTTCAGCGATTATTTACAGGTGACATCATGGATGTTGCAGTGCATCGGTCACATATTAATGAAATTATCGATGATTGTCCGACTAATTTACTGATTAAATAGTTAAGTAATAATTATAATAGATGGTCATACACACTGCTCAACGATGACCAGCTATGGTCAGGTTGGTAAATTCAAGATTATCTCTATACAAGAAATTCTACGGAGATGGATGGATTCGGAGATGTTGTTAGTTATTTTCGAGGATAGCCCTAAAGGAAATACCGATCGCAAAGCAATTAGGCATGAAAGCTATTGATATTGTTCGTGAAAAAGGTATCCGTACTGTTGGTAACATTAGAAAAGCATTCTCTGCAATAAAGGATAGACTAGCACGATTAATGCGACGAAAACCTCAGCCAGTAAAATTACCAGCACTGAGGTGATGCCTGCAAGTGTTAATAAAATAATAAATCAAGCCGCATATAAGAAACTGCCAGAGTTAGCCGAAGAGGGGAAAATATAGTAGCAAGTCTGATAGCGGGAAGTGGATTGCCTCGAAGAAAAAAACTTCTCAAAGTGGCCTTTGTATTAGGCGATGATCAATATTATAAGCGATGTTTAAACTGATATCCAATCCCGCATTTGACATGGATGAAGGTTGAGTCTGTGCGTGGTTATTAATATTAATCTTACGATGCACGGCAACAAAATCAGCGTTAGCGAATTGAATTACAAGTTCAAGATACAAGTAGATATTTCTTGCCCGCTGAAGCATTTATTGAAATAAAAGGCTAAATTGTCAAGGAAAACATACAAACATACAAAATACGAAGCTGATATCAGCGTTGGTTTTGTAAACAATAGTATAAAAGCGTTGTTTGAAAGTGCTATACACAGGATCGACGGAAAGAATATTGAATCGGTTCCAAAAGATGATGACGTAGTTAATACGATAATTGGCCTAGTAAGAACAGCGATGATTATTCAAGAACAGCTGGTCTATCAATGATGATTACCAGGGATACTTCTGATCATCATAACTACGCTCCATCTGATGCTAGGCGACCAAGAAACTTTGTCGGTAACGCCGATGCTGACGTTACACCGGTGATTCATGGTGTTAATGTAAATTTAAACTTTGGATTCACATCACATTGAGCAATGATGCAAGTTGGAAAGAGAACGTTTTCTTGCGCGATTTCATTATTGCACATTTTTTGATAAAACGTTAGAAAAGTTCTTTTTTAGAGCCAAGCAATCAGTTGTGTTAGTACGAAAAGAAAACGACAATTATTCAATATGGCAACATGCCAGTGATGCTGGTAAATTTATTCTGATAAAGCTTTCATTGTAGATGCCAGTAATGACGCCAGCAATATCTGAAGATAATAGGTTACTCGCTTTGATGGACAGCGGCGGCAAGACGACGTTGTGATGGTTAACAACAACAGTATATGCTGTTAAAAGTACAATTAATGGTTTATTTAAGTCGTTAATATCATCACAACAAGGTGTTTCTGTAACGCTACATATATTCGTTGTGCTTCAAAATGCTGCACAATCAAATGATATTTGACCGACTCGGTCTTTCATAAGTTTCATTGGGAATAAATAGACATCAAGAACCATTGGATGATATTTTGTTATATTTTGAGTTAAATCATGTAACACTCGTGTATCATCTTCTGATATCGTTTATGGGACGTGATCTGAATATTGATACTGGTTTACAAATATCACAGCTAGTCATTACAATGCTGTATTCGATTTATTTATTATTTCTTGCTGGAGCATTTGGATTTGATTTAAAACATCGGTCGTTGACATACATTTTTGAGCTCGTGCGACGCGAGGAGCTATTACTAAGTACAGGGCTATCGCTGTTATGTTATCCGATAAAACAATGCTCATGGAAAGTGTTGGTGGTCACATGAGAGCTATTGATGCTTCCGTAGAGACTATACAAGCGCTGACATAAGTCTGTAATGACTGCATCAAATTTAGAAACCAGAAATATATCATATATGTCATATTATCATGTACGTGGCAGTCTTATCCCGGGACAGATAAAATTATTACAATCACAGTTAGCTGCACGATACGGAACAAAAATGTCATTAAAAGACGATCAAATGTCCTGAGCAAATAAATTATCGTTGAATAAGCATAAGTTTATAAAATATAACTAAGTTAAGCAAGCCAATAATGGAATACGAATAAATCTTTCCGTGGGCGCGAACATAAAGATGCTATTAAAACCAAAGAAATGTTTCCGCTTTTCGCAACTATTCCATCATTAATAGCCACAGCTGACCTAGTTATTGCTAAAGCTGATGAGATAGCTGCAGTTGGGAAAGCTGCTGAAATGGCTCCAACGATAGCAGCAGAAAACGAATTTATAAAAGAAGACGAGGTCACGGTCTGAGACTTCCGTGATCTCAATCGTCCACTATTGGATTCAAATTTAGAATTCCAGGGACTCGCTGATTTCCATATCTCTAACTTTGATTTGTTCTATGCTGCTGCGCGATTGCGGATAAGGCATTTTAGAGATGTTTTTATGAGTGATGAATTACCGAAAATTCCAAATGCGTCAGAAACAGGTATTATTAATCTTGATACAAGTTCTATAAAAAGTACTCACTGGGATGCAGATGCAATTGATCCACGTGTAATTGTTTATTTTGATTCGTATGGGGTGGCGCAACCTGTAGAATTTATTAAATATATCGGCATATTTCAAAATATTCCAATCGGGCAGTCAACGCTACCAACACAATACATAACGGATCCACCAATATGAGGCCGTGAAGCATTAGCAGTACTTGATGTTGTGTCAAGATCAACGAAACCACCTAATAAAGTTGTGCATGAATATGCCATCACCAGGCATAGCCACGCATAAATGCTTTAAATAGACAGTACATAACAATGGTATATATTTACGGACGATCAGCTAAACCATAACCTCAACAGGCACCGTCCTAAGATTTACTCAATAGAGTAATACGGCAGATCAATGAAGAATTGTCTAAACTGCTGATCCAAAAATTTGTTATATTTCAAACCGTGAAGGAAAATTGAAGACGAGTAATATTTCCATTAACGGTATTATTATTTGGAATCGATTATTGCAGGTAGGTCTTATTATTATGTTTGACAGGGAATGCAAACTGGTTCCTCGTAACATTTCTGCGGTGTCGATCAATTATAGCATAAGTGAACAAGTGTTAAGAACCGGTGATACCATGAGCGGCGTGCACAACATGAATACTAATAAATTACCAACACAAGAGAGCCTACGGATAATCTCGACTCTGCAACGAAAAAGTATGTCGATGATAAAAATATTTCCAGTGACAACTTCGTTAGTTATCGTCAATGATGGAATGATTGTACTTAGTCTGGTTTTGCTAAACAAGTACAAACTGTTTCTAAATTTTCGAAGAAACGTGAACAAAACCATTACTTAATTTCTATGAAGTGCACCAATCATTAATATAAGTCTCATCGACATAAATACAAAAATCAACGATATTATTAGTGGAATTCCTAATATCGTTAAAATATCAATCTGATTAAGATTCCTCACGGACGAGCTAACAATATCATGTACACACTATCATGAAAATCATCGACGTGGACACTTCAAAAAAACTATATCAAACATACCGCTGAGGTCACTGATGTGTATTTGGTTCTGAAAAGTTCAGAACCTTTATTACATTTCCATGGCGTCATTCGACCAATGATTTTCGGAACTGTATCTGTAGATCTAAATAAAAACGCCGAAGAGGAATTTTTGTTGGAACCCATCGATAACAATTTAGCAACATCATCCAACTGGTGGTGAATATAATTCGCAGCTGAAACACCTCCGTTGTCTTAGACAACGACTTAATACACTATAAGGATAGATGTTCAGGGATACAGATATGGTCAAGTAACAACTTGGCAGAATAAATTAAAAATCATCGACGGTTAAACAGCAAACAATATCGTAGATGTGCAACCCGTCGTTGATATAATGGTTTATCCGGTTTCCGTGATAGTTACTGGATCCAGCCTAGTATTACCAACGTTGATGAAGGCGCCGATCGTTATAACAATCTTTGTTTCATCGTCAGCGTTGATCACTGATATATTCAACATAATCTTAAAGATCAATACGAGCAAGAATGAAAAATTGAGAGAGTTCAACGACAGCATATATCAAACTGTAATCTTTGATTTCATAGACACTTAAAGATGGAATAATATGCGATGAAGAATTTATTGCCGCAATAAAGATATAAAAAAGCATTCGACTATAACTTCAGTGACGCGCTTCAGCGCCGTCGATGATTTAAAACAATAATGGCATAATGTCTTCCTTCATTCAGCGATCGCAGAATTATGACACCATATCGTTGATAACACTGCTCCGTTAATAGCCACAATGATATCGGCGAGTTCAAATTCGCCTGAATGCAAAATCAATTATCCAACTGCAATATCAGTGTCTGAGATAGGTATAGCGCAATTAGGGGTTATTATAGTTGGCTAGAAGAAGTTGTCTGTTCGTATGTCTACGTAAAACAACACGTGTCTTGTTAGAGGAGCTAATTTTCCTTCGTTTTCCTGAATAATTTTATTCCTGGAGAACAATATTATTGATTTGGAAAAAGACATTTTCACCAAAATCTTCTATATTGGAACGGAACAACACAAACTGTGCTTTATTGTGTAAATTCTGGAATTTTCTGTTAGCCTTCGTATGACGTGGTCATCCGTCATTTTGGACCGAAATTGAACTGAAATTATGATCGATAGTTTCCTATACACGATCTAAGCGAAACCTGTTACACATTCTACGAGTTGGTGTTGTTTTTTGTATAAATTATATATATATATATATATATATATATATATATATATATATATATATATATATATATATATATATATATTATCAAGTAGCTGTCTCTTCTCATATTTATTATTGCTTGCAGAAGTTAGTGGTAATAATCCGTTTTATTACTGATAATTGCAATACAACAGGTATTGTCGTCTAATTGTAGTATAAGTCTCTCTAGTCCAGATATATCAACCCTGTGGAAGTGTTAATTGCCGACGATATATCCTGAAACAAAATATAAAAATCCTCAGCCGTGATATTATATTGTACAAATATAGACCGCAAGCAGACGTTATTGTGCTATGGAAGTAACTGGACTATTGTTGATCCATGCATTACTAACACGAATTTATGGGGGTGATAGTGTTACTATGTTTTAACAAAGCAGAAAGGGCAAAAATGTATAAAATTACATAATTTATTCAGAATCAGGGAATTATTATCGGTTTTCCGTGATTATGAGCCGCTGACACAAGGTCACTCTGCAAGGATTTTCATTGATCTGAGGCCTGTATGACGGACAACAATATATATATATATATAAATATCAAGAATTATTAATATACACCAAAGAGAACAGTGTTATCCCTGTATTCTGTAGTAGAATATGGTTAAAAGTGGGCATAATTAATAGTTTAAAACAAACAATACTTTCATTCGGGTTAGAAAAATTAATTCGTAATCTACGGAGTTTCGAACCCAAGAGACTAACCTGACAGCTTTTTATCGCAATATCATTTTAGCTCTCCGTATGTTTTACTACCACAAGCTACACACAACTGTGTTTCTCCTCTGATACCATCACCGCATTGCAAACACGGGTTTTTTTCCTAGACTCCCTTAACGATTGCTTTGCATGTTTTAGCCACAAAATTCATTCACAAATAATTTATTACAATGAGATTAAAATGCAATGATAAGTCACAACATTGATTGTTTGTTTGAATTATTATAATATAATTAAAGTTTAAATAAACATATATTTGCTTTAAATATAGTATGGAGGAATTAATCAGATTATATGCTATTTAACCTTCCAGTCAAAGATGCTCCAAAACCTAAATTTAAGTCTTCGATGCATGATTTGTTTTTGTTAAATAGCGATATAATTGATCGTATTCGAGAAGGTAAAAAATAATTTCGCAATGATTGCACGGCTCATGCTTGGTCAACGTTCAGAATCATGAACGACACCACTTCAATTTTTTTTTAAATTTAAACCATCTTTCATTTTTAAATCAAAAGTGTGTATTTTATTCATTTAATTGATGTGAATAAAAAAAGAAACTCAAAAATGGAAACCAAAAACTTATCAATATCCAGAGGTGATGGTGAATAGCCACAAAACGCACAGAATTACATTTCGTAGCTGACATACTCCTAGATATGTGAACAGTTCATTCTCTCATTCAATACAGTTGCCTGTAGTCAATCTTAATTCCTTCCAAATGGTAAATATATGTATTTGTATGTAATATAAATGATACATATAGAAAGCGGATCATTTCAATTCAAAATTACTAACTTGGACAGGGCGTGGTACTACAGTTTTGCTGTACAGTGTTGTGTCCAGTGCAATTCAAGCCATGTGGAACACCAGGTGGGAAGTAACATTTTCTACGTTGATATTGGATTCCCGTGCCACAACTCTTCGTGCATGGGGACCATTCTGACCAGGGATCCCATATACCGTCAACTTGAAACAATATATTACGACTGTTAACCATTTATATATATATATATATATATATATATATATATATATATATATATATATATATATATATATATATATATATATATATATATATCATACAGAGATTATCTAAGATGTTACTAATATAATATTATTGATTTTGTTTTACTTGTTACATGTTTTACATCTGCATCCAATTTTTATGTCCATGTGTAAATCCATATCCCAAGTATCTCGACAGTCATTCAACTATTTTCATACTTAATTAAATAGGATTTACTTTTGTTAAATTGATCGAACGGTATTATTACAAACAATACTATCATACAGTTTAGAGAAATTAAATTCATACTATACGGAGTTTCGAACCCAGGTCCGCGACTAAATGGCACCCATCGCCTTGCCTGCACGCACCAACACATATACTTTCACGACTAAGCACGCATCACCAAAAAATGATGGCACTGAATCGTTATGTTGTTATATAAGCTCGTGCGTAGCAGACACACTCGAATGACGATCTAGTAATTAATACTCATATATATATATATATATATATATATATATATATATATATATATATATATATATACACACAGTCGTTCCAGATTCATATGAAAGAAATCAAGGTATATAGGATTTTTGTATTACAAATAATTATAAATATATACCAGACAGAACAGACGGTGCTATCCCTGGATTCTATATTAGAATCTTGATATTAGTGGGCAGAAATAATAGTTTAATACAAACAATACTATCGTATCGGTTGGAGAAATTAAATTCGTACTCTTCGGACCTGGGTTCAACGTACCATGCAAGACTATTACCTATCTTGACTGAGCGCTTTCGTCTCTTAATGAGTCTTTTTCAAAGGCATACACAAAACAGATAAGACAAACAAATATATCAACTTTCTGGGGATACTGGAAAATATTTGTATATACTCAAGCTGATATACACTAGTTGAAACAATACATTGAACGTTTTGTTTTTCCTGTAGATAAAGACATGTAATGTTCTGCAAGCATGTGGAAGGGTTTTTCTGTTTTGTTTCTTTGTCTTGTCTGTTTTATATATGCCTTTGTAAAAGACTCATGGGGATACGAAAGCGCTCAAGCTAGTTAGATATTAGTATGCTCAGTTCGTTGTCAGTTTGAAGGAAAAGAAATCATACTGGATATGCCGCCTTAGAACATTGAAACCAAGCGGTCTAAACCAAGAAGACTAGAAAATGAAAACTATGCACTAGTAGAAATTAATATTTTCTAAATCTTCTTAGTATCCTTCAATTTTTACTATAAGAATAACCGGTATAAAATCAAATATCCGGGATATAATCTGCGTTACATAAATGTACAAAAAGTAAAAATAAATGTCGCTTTGGCTTGTAGACTTTTAGGGAATTATACACCATTTTCAGTTTCCGCAACTAGTCTATACAAGCTGGTTGTATTTATAGTTCTAACCCATGTGCAGACAGCCATGTAGAGGTTTACAAGCACAACGTTTTTGTGTTTAGTTGTTTGTCGTATATATGTTTTGTATTTGCCTTTGAAAAAGACTCATTAAGAGTCGAAAGCGATCAGCCTAGTTAGTTACTAGTTTCGCACTGTTCGTCGTCAGTTTATTGCATCTATTTTTATCAATCCCTGACACACGTGATCCCTTGGTGGACCATATGATTTGTATTCTTTATATATATATATATATATATATATATATATATATATATATATATATATATATATATATATATATATATATATGTGTGTGTGTGTGTCTGTCTCTGTGTGTGTCTGTGTGTTTAAGTATATATTTAAATTCCATCTTAGAACTTAACAGGCGCAGCCCTTCCATTATGCATTTTTAACCATTTCTCAATTTGACCTTAATTACATTTTTAACCCAACTTAATTCAGTAGCATTTACCTGGACAATGGTTGGGATTGCAGGTTTGGATCTGTCTTGCTTCCCCGCTACAGTTGTTGCCATGAGGGATTCCGTTTGGAAAGTAGCAGATTCGATCCCTTAATTGTGTTCCATTTCCGCATGTCTGAGTGCAAGCCGTCCAGTTAGACCATTCTCGCCATAGGCCGTCGACTACTCGGATTTATAATAATCAATTGATATTAGTTTAAAAATGTTCTGTGCTTAATATTTTTTCCTACACCTTTGCACAGAGCACATAAAATAGCTTCAAGTTATGTTCAAACGTAAGAAAGTATAACTCTACAAAGAGCAAAAACAAGAACAACAACAATAATAATAATAATAATAATAATAATAATAATAATAATAATAATAATAATAATAATAATAATAATAATAAAATAATAATAATAATAATAATAATAATAAGAAGAAGAAGAAGAAGAAGAAGAAGAAGAATGAAAGAATAGACAAAACAATCTTTTAACAATATAATAAAAATCTCACAGCAAGCTTAGTACATGATACACCATCATTTACATTAATTTATACGTTTAAGATCTACTGAAGATGTTTATAAGATTTTGTGTGAAATAAAATTAATGCAGAAATAAATTAAGCATTGGATGATTTTATATTATTAACCAATAATGTAAAAAGTACAGTGTAATGACAAAAACGATGTTTTCACGTTACAATTTTATAGCGGATAACCATAAATTAAAAGCTGTATTTATTGAAAGCTTTGGAAAGTTATCGTTTCCATACATTTGTTTAAATTGTTATTGCAGTAAAAAGTGTAAACGAGACTTTTGTATTTAATGTGAGACATGAAAGGTATTAATGGCTGTATTTTAACACTTTACTGCATTTAGTGCTGTTCCTTCTCCATGACAAATGTAAGCAAATAAAGAAGAAAAGAAAATAACACAAGTAATGGAGCCAGATATATTATAGCTGTTAACAAGAAAGATTGCTAAACAAATAAAACAACTTTTGTCAACATGCGTGTACACGGAATGACTGAAACATAAAATCGGAGAAAAAGAAAATTATGCAAGAAATGAGTCTTAAAAGAATGCTCATCGAGATTATGCTTGGATTTATGACATGTATCAAGATGAAAATCGTTACCAGGACATAAATTCGTATTGCACGACTGATGTTGGATTTCTTCCCCTGTGCAATTGTGTCCATGAGGCTGGTCTGGAGTAAAATTGCATTTCCTTATCCTGGACTGTGTTCCATTTCCGCAGGTTACAGAACACGTTTGCCAGGCACCCCAGAAGGACCAGACACCATCCACTGAGAAAGTAAATCAATCAAATATTTTCTTACCGGAGGAAACGGCGTAAAAGAATGTTATGCTGTTTACTACAAACGTACAGTCTCTGATATATAACTGTGCTATATATATATATATATATATATATATATATATATATATATATATATATATATATATATATATATATATATATATATATATATATATATATATATATATATATATATATATATATATAACTTAAATCTTTACAATGTAACATCAAAAATAAATACTCATAAATGTAATCCTTTTGTTTCTGAATATAATCCAAGGTCTTAGTCACATCTCTTCAATATTTCTTTATAATTATTTGAACAAATAAGAACGCTGTAGATAGAATTAACTATCTAACAGTTTGCACAGCGAGGAAGGTCACACTCTCCTTGGATATACAAACATAATATACTTCAACACACTACGATTATACCCAACTCAGATCAATTACGGAGAATGCCTTACCCGGGCAGAGGCCCTCATTACAGGTCTGAATTTCATGGCTTATCCCAGTACAGTTGTGTCCATGCGGACGGTCTGGAAGAAATATACACTGGCGATCTCGGGTATGTGTTCCATTGGAACACGTCATAGAACACTGTGACCAACTGCTCCAAGTTGTCCAAGTCCCATCCGCTAAATGCAAAAATTGAAGAAACGTTCGAATGTCCACATTATATACAGTGTGTGCGTGTGCGTGTGTGAGTGTGTGTTCGTGTAAATTAGATTATTACAAGTTTCCAGACATACCGCTATGATATATATACTATCGAAGTTTATAGTGACGTCTCGCCATAGGTCATCATAACTTAAATCTTTACAATGTAACATCAAAAATAAATACTCATAAATGTAATGTGATACCTACTGCATAGAATGTCGATAAAATAAGCATGTATGTATTTTCGGGCTCAGCAATACCGTTCCTCAATAGTACAGTACCATGACCTTAAACTTCTTTATTACCGGTGGAATTGCGAAAGGTTGTTGTACATATCCATTAGCTAAAACTACAAGTACAGTCTTTGAGCTCAGCTCATTTCCAAAATTTTTTGTTTCCCTTAAATGAGAAGCGAACGACATTGTAACGATCGGTATCTGAATGCGTTAAGGAAGCACCATTAGATCTTCTATGTTGCATGTACGTTGTCCAATTCCTTGCTATGAAATCACAGCCACAGATCAATAAATATTCGTTAAGCATGATGGGAATGTTTTGAATAAAATGTTTTTTGAAATGATATACTAAATAACCCAATAACCCAACCCTAAATAACCCAATGTTTCGAAATAATTTCCGATAAAAATCGAACGTTTTGGTGAAGCAGCAAATGTAACTGCTTGTATGTCAAAACAGTTATCAGGATTACAGCGATGTATTAATTCATTCATTCATTACGGAAATAGTGGATAGAAAAAAAATTTTGTAAACATTCCAGTCTTTTTCTCTGACCAGCATTAATGTTCAAATAAGTAATATCGTTCAAAAACCTTACCCGTGGCTAGATAATTATGTTATTTTAATCACTGTTATTTTAAAATGCTGTTGCAGTACAATGGCATCCTCGCCATTATTTTAAGATTCACCCATAGAGTTTCATATTAACCATTATTGCATTTTCGTTCAGATGTTTATATGTTATGACTGGACAGATAATTTTAGCTTTTTGTTCTCTTTTTATTGGTATCATGTATTAAATAGAACTCTCTTTTACATTTTGCCACATTGCACTGAACGTTTTAGAACATGTCAACAGGTACACGTATGTCCACAATGTCTACGGATACCTTACTAGGGTCAGTATTCCGTCTTAACAGAAACAGCAAAAGTATTTCTTCTATGCCCAATTATTGCATAATTATTTTTCTTGGCAAAAACTAATTTTACAAGTTTAAATTAAGTTTGTCTGCAAATGACAATTAGAGAAAAATAAGTATTGAATTCTTGTATGGATTCATTGCAACTTTTAATAATGTCATTTTGATGTACTTCTTCTGTAACTATCCACGCACCAAGCACACGCCTAGATAGACATAATTTAAAGCATGACGAATTTCCGCCCTACAAAATTGTATCTATGTCAGTATAATTTTATAACCTTAACATAAATACCTGGACAAAGGTTACTATTGCATTTCGTTGCTTCTGATGAGCTTCCGTTACAGGGCGTACCATGGGGAACTCCGTCAGGGTAGAAGCACGCTCTTGTCCGTGAATACTCCCCGGTATCGCACGTCTTAGTACACGCTGACCACTGAGACCAAGATGTCCATACTCCATCAACTTTTCAAAATTAAAACCT
Organism: Potamilus streckersoni; assembly: GCA_016746295.1. NCBI lineage: Eukaryota > Metazoa > Mollusca > Bivalvia > Unionida > Unionidae > Potamilus > Potamilus streckersoni. The sequence goes on along the minus strand of JAEAOA010000355.1, from coordinate 417,693 downwards.
ATCACCAATGAAATGTGCTACAATAAAAAAAAACCTCTCTCTCTCTCTCTCTCTCTCTCTCTCTCTCTCTCTCTCTCTCTCTCTCTCTCTCTCTCTCTCTCTCTCTCTCTCTCTCTCTCTCTCGTGGTTAATAATTTAAACTACCATTAATTATTTAGTTTAGATTTTTGCGTTCTATTTCATGATGCATTGCATAAAGTGTCAATCTTTGTTTGGGAATCGATTAATTGTGGATCATACTAATGTAAAACAGGCACACGAATGCAAGCTTGAAATCGGAATCTCATGCTGTGTGGTATTTAGTTTATAAGAGGTTATTAGAGGTACACTACCTGTAGCATTTGCGCGTATAAGAACCTTTCAGCTGACAACGACTAGTTGTCTTAAGGTCCTTAGAAATGTGGAATACATGGGCCTGAAGACAGACTCAAGTAGTCAATTCACTCACTAGTGAGACCACTTGCAAATAATGCTTCATTCAATATTTAATATAATTTTTAATAGTTTTTCTTGGCCTTGACAATTTTTGTTTGTTACGAGCAAACGTACAGTTTCTGATTAAACGAAACGTTGGAATAATTTCATCTCAGTAAGTGTTGTTGCATTAAGAGACGTGCTACAACAATATACATCTTCGTATAAGTCGAATCAAACTTTAAACAATATAGGCCATAGTCTACCGGTACATAATGTCAGTTGATGTGAGAGATAAGCGAGCATATACGGTAAAAGTTGTTTTTGTGTTTATCATGTATATAGATAGTGAAATTCAATTGTTATGGCAACTGAGATAATTGTAAAGATGATTAAGATTTGCATGTAAAAGTTTCTTTTAAAAGATTTTAACATCAATTCACTCGGATGTAAATCATTCAAATCTAAACCCATCATACCTGGACATGCATTGGTATTACATCTAAAAGTTTCCTTTGACTCTCCTGTACAATTTGCTCCATGCGGGGCGCCAGCCATAAAATCACAAATTCTAGATCTAGTCCTTGTACCGTTCCCACAACTCACAGTGCACGGAATCCACGCTGCCCAATCAGTCCATTTTCCGTCAACTTCGAGAAAGATTCGATTAATTAATATCTTTACCTCTACTGATATTTGACTGCAGAAAATTTCAATAAGAAACAAATGGCGCCAGTACAGCGTAAATATTTCGTAGAAAATAAGAGACGTGTATTGTTCTTTTATAGGCTTTCAATATTTTCCTGGCTACTGTGTTGAATTTTGATTATCTGAGAAATACACGTCAAAATATTCAAACATTTCTAATGGAAACAGCTATTTTAAGCATTTAATCATTTGGTGAGGATAGGAATTGTTCTTAACGTCTGATACCTACATCATAAATGAACATAAAAAATATTACGTTTCCATAATTCGTATTTTATCTATCCTCTTTTAATAGAAGGACTTCATTGAAACTATCATTTTTTAATGAAAGGACGTTCTTGTAACTCTCATTTTGGAAACAAAGGACATCTTTGTAACCTTTAGAATCTAGCCTAAAAGTTAATAGTATATTTTCTAAGAACTATGATATAGTCTTACAAATTTCAGCTTTACGATTTGACATAGAAATATATCATCAAATAAATAATACAACATCAGGATGGCATCTGACTGCAGCAAGAGGTTTCCTAAAACCCGAATTATAATAAGCAATAAAAAAACGATAATGATCGCTCAAAATATTATATTCTTCCGAGCTTTCAGACACAATACTTTATATCTCAAAGGTTATTTGTGTGGAATAATTGAAATTAAGTTCAATTTCATTTGTAATTTTGACGAAATAGTTTTGTTGCCTTTTAACCTTTATTTTATAAACAGAAATGGCAGAACATATCAGATAACAAAACTCACATTTTCTAATTTATGGTGTTTGTCAACATGGGCGTTCGATGGGACAGCGAAACGTTTACAAGTTTTGTATAAACCATATCTCGGAATTTAATGAACAGTTCTGACGGAGTTAAGACACTAACTTAAACATATCTATGTAGTGTGTTGTCGGTTTTAATGGCAATTTTAGGACATTATTATCTGTATCACACTGAGAAAATGGGAGTAGAGTGCTTTTCCGAGAACGTACAGGGGCAGGACTGGATGGGGTATCGACCTCTGGATTACGATTGCTACCCTTTATAGCTGAACTACTGCGCGTACTACAATTTAAAATCATCTAAGTGATAGTTAAAATTCTTTTCTTTTTTATAATTAACAAAAGATGTTTGTTGGGTGAATCGCATATTTAAAATGCTAATAATAATAATAATAATAATAATAATAATAATAATAATAATAATAATAATAATAATAATAATAATAATAATAATAATAATATAATCATGTTCATCATCCTCGTCGTCGTCATCATCATCATCAGCAGCAGCAGCATCATTATCATCATCATCATCATCATCATCATCATCATCATCATCATCATCATCATCATCATCATCATCATTCTAAACAAACCTGGGCACGTTGAAGGATTACATGTTCTGTTTTCGTGACTGGTTTCGTGACTGTTTTCGTGACAATCATTTCCGTGTGGAACTCCGTCCGGATACTCGCATGTCCTAGATCTAGATTGTGCTCCGTTCCCGCAAGATTTAGAACAAGAGTCCCAAGGCGTCCAGGATGACCAGCTTCCGTTAACTAAAGGAGAACGAAAATATGCAAATGAAAGTGCTATTATGTATTATTCTAAATCATCTACCAGAGTCATATTTTCTTTTTGCTAGGTTAAAAATGTTGACTAGATACAAAAAATTAAGGTTTTAGCAATTAACTTATAATTGAATTCCTTTCGGTAAATGGTTTCACTATTGCAACGTATATGATATTAAATTGCTTGCGGGTAAGTTTTGAAAGCCTTTTATTTCATTTTTGTTTCATTGTATTTTATTGCAATGAATATTTTTGTCGGATTCGGGATATCTTTTTTCAGTAACAATATATATTCTTATAACAAAGTTTGTTTATTTAAGACGAAGAAGTATTACGTGAGAATAATTTTATATTTACATTAGTTCGTCTTGGCCTGGTAACTGTAAAAAGGAAGTTAAATGTTTCGTTAGTATTAGGGGCATACTTAGCGTTTTCACTATGTGTAATCAAAGTTTTCTACGATTGGTTTTTAAGTGGGGTGACACTGACGGACGTGCCAAAAATTAGTGTAGTAAGAGACAACATAACCAATCTCGCGAGACTTGAAATGATGTCTGGGATTTTAAATACGCAATCCTAATATTTTTCAGGCAAGCCTATTCTAAAACCTTGAAGGAATAAAGTGTATTTTTATTTATATGATTCCAGATTGTTTGTTCTTCGTCTGATTTTTGGATTTAATGATTTATTTCCCTGAAAACTAAATAAATTGACTTTTTTAAAACAATTCTGAAATATATTCATGGAAATTTATTCTGGAATTATTCGGAAACAAAGACTGTGATTCAAGTAAGGAATTCTTGATATTCATACATTGGACTGCATCAGTCATCGCCTTCCATATTTGTACGTTGTCGGGACTCAAACCTGAATTCTCATAGGACTATTCAGTGATAGGACTTGTGTTTTCATTCTAAGGATCAAAATTTCGATTATATTCAAAAACTGTAGGTCCTCTTTTCCAATTTTTAAATTGTTGTCTAGGGAAAAAAATTGTTTTGTTAAAACATACGAAGCATGTTGGCTTTCACTCTTTTCTTTGTCACTGAGCACGAGCCCTTGTCACTTAACACTATGTACTGTTTAATCCACAAAGCTCTCTTGACTGTGCCTTCTAAACTGTAATGCTAGTTACTACAATTTTTCGCTTTCAGGAGAGTTTGAGAAACATACCTTTGCAAATGATAATGTTCTTATATTAACCCGGTTATCTTGAGCAAACGTTTGCTATGTAATTATCTGATCAATTTGAAGTAAATGCAGGGTGAAAGGAACATCCAATGTGAAATGTATTCTACAATAGTAAGCATATATTTGTGTATATGAATTAATTTATTCCAATCTAATCACTCGTTGGAACTATAATGAATAGAATTATACTGGTCTACATGAGAATGCTTCCGAAATAAATGTAGTCAAACATTACTAGTTATGAGTCACTGATAACCAAAATGGTGTTTAAAACTGTTGATTGGCTTTAGTTTTAAAGACATGATATCGAGTTAGAATATTCGACCCTTGACATAGGAATGGCGGAAGATACGTGATTTTTAAAGAGAAGTGATCTCAATTTAACCCAGAAATGACCAAAATACATGTTAGACTGGACCTGTAAATAAATATATGGCTGGGTTTGGACAGTACTTGCTCTTTTGGCAAAACAACGAATGCTGCAATCTGAAGCTGGTATTGCGTCATACATGCTATGAATTACATCATGTTATTCGTGGAATTCACAGATGATGCAATCATAACTAAGCTTACATCACTATGCTTAACAGATTGCCCTATCTCAGCTTTAGAAATCATACAGTGTTGTACTTTCTTATTTGTCAGTGTTTGACTTTGCAAAGGGAAACATTTCTGCCTCCTCTGAACCCCACCTCATAAGACAACGTGAAATGAATGAACTTGTCAGAGGTTTGAAACTATCCAAGAGTAAAACAGAACACTTTGGCTCCAGACTACAATAATGAAATCATCTGGAAGGATATCTTAGGGTTTCCATGTTCCTTAACCGTCAAAAGAATCTTTTTCGATTCTTCTTCATGGAAAGTGATGTTATAGCTTACTACAACATCGATGGCATCCCTTCAAATCTTTCATGATCCAGATAAGTGCAGTCTGTTTATTGATTCATCGAAGACAAGACTCAATAGGTTTTGCTGCATACTGACAATATTTTGCCATCAATTCTAGTTGATTGTGCAGTCCATATCAAGGAAACTTTACGAATACATGAACAATTTTTGAGGTGTATAAAGTGTGACCAACAAATCTGGCAGCTTTGTGACTATTTAAAAGTTCTCCCTTTCTTGCTTGGTCCGCAGACTGGATACACAAAGAACTGTTTTGTTGTTTATTTTAAATCAGCGAATGGGATAGTTGTGAGAGAGATTCCGACTTCATCAACAGAGTATAGCCACTCCGACAGTCATTGGAGCCTGGGAGGAAAATGTCCAGCATATACCACTTGTTGAATCAAGGAAGATTTTGTTTCAACTCTTGAACATCAAGCTTTGTCTGATGAGGAAATTTGTTAAAGCTAAGGACAAAACACATCCAGCTTTCAGGTACTTTCGTCGAATGTTTCCAACGTTAGATAAAGATAAGATAAAGTAAGGTTTTCTTTTTGGTCCTCAGATTCGTGAACTTCTTTGAGATGATACATTTGACCTTGCACTGCAAGTAAAAGAGTGGTAACACATTTTCTCGGAAACAAAAGGCAGATAACTAAAGGGAGATTGTGGAATACCTCAAGGCATACAAAACGCTTGGTTGCAACATGTCACTAAGATACATTCTTTGCACTCTCATCTAGAGGTTTTTCCATCGAACTACGGCGCAGTGAGCGACTAGCACGGCAAGCGTTTTCAGCACGATATTGCAACAATGGAGAAATGATTGCACAGAAATGGATCTAATCAATGCTTGCAGACTATTGGACAGTGACACATGATACTCCATTTCATGAATACAAGAGACATGCCAAGTAGGGTCGAGATACTGAATAAGAGCATATATATATATATATATATATATATATATATATATATATATATATATATATATATATATATATATATATATATATATATATATATATATATATATATATATATATATATATATATATATATATAGTTATTTTGCCTTTTGTTTCATAATAAATGTTATTGTTTAACCCATTTGCTATTTTAAAATGCTTGTTACATAAACAGGACAGGTGACATATTATCCTTTAAAGCGACCATAAATACATGAAAAGACCTGGGTTTCAATTTATGATTAAAACGCTACTATTTACACAATATGAATAGACGTAAAATGTAAACGTTAAAATTATTGGAAACAGTAGCTAATCAGATATTTTAATTGTTATATTTGACTTCAGCTTATCAAAATCCATAATAAATCTCTGCTAGACCAGTGTTATAAAAGGTATGTTTAACTTCTTACTTATCGACAATTGATAACTGACTTCGATATCTCTTCTGCGAGTACCGTTTTTCTTTTTGAAAGTGAATAATCATATTTACCAGGGCACAGTCCAGATGTGCAAGAACCCGTTTCTTGTAAGGGACCTGTACAATTTTTCCCCCGGGGATAATGAGGGTTAAACTGACATTCTCTGTTCCGGGTATTGGTACCATTGCCACAAGTCGAGGAACACCGCGACCAACCGGTCCATAAGCCCAAATGACCATCAACTTTAATGAAAATAAGTAAAATGTACCTCAGTGAAATGATGAAATGGATACGCGCAAATCAAACCAAATTTTAAGTGACATATTCTGAATGGTTAGATATAATTCTCTTCGTTATGCATATATTTGCGTTTTGAAACAAATTAAATTATTCCTAATAAACTACGTGCAGCATTTATATTTTTTATATTATGATTTGAATAAAGAAAGAAGAATACACACACATACACATTTCTCCCATGTTGTCTTTAAATGGTTACATCAACCATAGAATATGTTTTTACACACACACAAACACACACACAGAGCTAACTCGTATATAGAGTGTCTGAATGTGCTATTATTCGTCAGTAAAGAACTTGAATACGTAGGATGAAACGTTGTCTGGTTGGCTTATATATAACATTTAGTGAAAACAGCTCAGAGAAGAAACGAAAACATTACGTTTTCTTTATTATAGGAAAACAAAAATATTAATTAAGTAAAGGTCAATGTAATGCAAGAATAGTGTATGTCATTACATTTGTGTAGTCCTTATTACTATTGCTGATATAATACTCGTTACTTTCAGTCATCGAATGTATATATTTCGAGCATTTATTACATTTCACGTGAGATTATTGCAGTGACGAATGTACTCTGGAAGTTCACATGCTGCCGACTGATTTTCATTAAGGTTGATGAAACCAGACAACCCGAAGAAAACCAACTATTTTAGGAAGTAACATATTTCATAGATAGGCTTCTTCACATTTTGTGATTGTCGATGAGAAAACATGACAAAATTAACATAAAATCGTTCTTTATATTAACCAACCCTAAATTTATTGGAATAAGTAATTTATCTGTCTGCATGCTGAGTCATACATACATACATACATACATACATACATACATACATACATACATACATACATACATACATACATACATACATACATACATACATACATACATACATACATACATACATACATACATACATACATACATACATACATACATACATACATATTGTTAGTATTTTGCTTCTCATGTGCTACACATTCCAAACCAATGCATTCTGAATTAAAATAGCCTTACGGTAATTTTTAAAATTGATAATTAAGGATCATTTAATATGTTATTGTTTTAATCATTCTTAAAATAATAATTAAAATATTCAGATGGCAATACTCTTTTTCTAATTCGATGATAATCACAAAAAGTCGAACTTGTTTATAAGCATAAAAGCTAGATTCGCTTGCGCAGTGGTATATTTTCTTCACAAAAGCACACTCATATATTCGGCAAAGTACGGAGAAGAAAAACTGTTCACATCGCATTAAGACTAGATTACAAAAATCAATATTCAATGATGCAGCTGCTTAACTTTAAGCTGTGTTCAAACAAGCACAGTAAAAAAACGTTGTCTGCTAGGATACTGAAAACACTTATATAATTTACATTACATTATGTTAATAGCCGAGCTCATATAAGACTGTGTTTCGGCTCTTGGTAGAGATGAACATATTTTCTATTATAACTGAATAATATCTCACTGCTTGTAGAGCTTGCTACGTATTATAAAGCATATCATTTTGTCCGCAAACAGAATCTGCAATTTAAGAAAGGTTTTAAACTATATGCAAAAAAAAAAAAATACGAAGCAAACCATTGTACATCACTCCAAAATGAAGTCTCATGCAAAAATGGCCTAAAATAATTTCATATTCGCGTAATAGAAATGTTTAAATCGCAGCATGATTGAATAGATCTGAATTTTATTTTTTTAAAAAGTAGCTTCTATCAAAGAATGGTACATAATGATTTCAGATATAACTAGCCTCAGTGGTATAATCTATAAACATCGTAGTGAGAATTTTACAAATAAATTAAGAAATACTACATCAATGAGGTTTGACAATATTATTTTCATATAATAAAAGTTATATTAAATTGACCAAATATACCATTTCTGACATTAAAAGTTATGGTACCTGCAAGACGTTAGATTAGATAATACGAATCTGCAAAAGGACAATATTTCCTTTATGTAAATGCGTATTAGTTTAGAAGGCAATAATATAGAAGGGCAGAATTATCATATATACTTGCTTATAACTCGACAAACTGCATTATGAGCAGCTCTTTGTCTGTGTTGCAGTAAAACAAAGAACATACACCCTAATCTGCAGGAGCATTATACCAAATCAGACCAGGATCTGCTTTGGTTGCATTTAGTATATACATTAATCAATTTGAAGGCTCATCGGAGGCTGTATTTGGAAAGTCCTAATACTTATAGACAATTCAATTCCAATATCTGACGTCCTAATACATATAGACAATTAAAGTACAATATCCGACGTCCTAATACGTATATATATATATATATATATATATATATATATATATATATATATATATATATATATATATATATATATATATATATATATATATATATATATATAAGTCCAATATCCGACGTCCAAATATGTATAGACAATTAAAGTCCAATATCCGACATCCCAATACGTATAGACAATTAAAGTCTAATTTGACATCCTAATACGTATAGACAATTAAAGTCCAATATCCGACGTCCTAATACATATCAACAATTAAAGTCCAATATCCGACGCCCTAGTACGTATCGACAATTAAAGTACAATATCCGACGTCCTAATACGTATAGACAATTAAAATATCTCTATGACAATCAGTTTAGAAAAGTGGACCTTTTATATAACTTTCCAGGTTTTTTTTGTTTGGATGGTTTTGTTTTTTTTTTAACAACAATCAAAATGTATGCCGTTTGTAGGTGTAATAGTTGCAGCAATGCTGTACATTTGGTTTATATTCAAACGTTTTCGATGTTTTAATTTCTTGCTTTCGCGCTTTTTCCTGGTAAGTAAATGTATTTTTAAGTTCATTTAGGTCTGATGGGTTCCCCAATTTCTAAATGGCATAAATGACACCGATAAGGTCTTCTGTTTGGTCTGATTTTAATGTTTTCCCCATTTTCTCAAGATACTTGTCCATACCTTTTTAAAAATTTAATTCTGCTCAGTCTATTGTATACTTAAAACTTTCTTTCTGACCTGTAACTTTCAAATAAACTAATTGTACGAAATTTGACGTTACATCGTATATTAGTACAATAAATGCCTGTGCAGTTTGTGATATGTTTGTTGACTTTCTTCCAAAATGTTTTCTAATTCCAGATGTTGTACAGTCTCCTTCCTCCAACGATATGCCGTGTACATAATTTAACGTTTGACTCGTTGCCTTGGGCATGTTCAATAGGACCATTTCACTGAAGTGTTTGCTTCTTCGGAGCTGTGCAAGATTCCTGAAGTTTTTTTTGTAAATAGACAAATGCAACATTTTCTAGATAAGCTTGCTATATTGCAATCGGCTGGTTTACCCTGAACATGAATCAAGTCTTATATGCGTATTGTCCACAATAAGTGGATTCTAGTAACAAGTAATGATAATTATGTGACAGTTCGTCACTGACACTCTTCAACTGCATGTACCTATGATTGATATTGCAATAAACTCATTTTTACAGAAAAAATGAATGTTGCTAGATAAAATAATTCCTCTGATAAAGCATAGTCGATATTTTTGAATGTTTTGTTTTTAAGTCTTTTCGCAATTTGTACGCTACTTAAATTCTTGCAGAAAGTAAATAATATCGAGATTCCTTCTGCATTCTCCAATTTATATAATTATATTATTTTAGCTTTAAATGTGTTGGAGGCTCCTATAATGCAACTGGCTAAATTCCAATTTCGTTTACATTTCTGTTTATTAGAAATATATTGTTTTGCATAACCAAGCCAATAAAGAAATGTAAGTAGAAGTAATTTACTTATTATAGATTTAAAACAAACCAAATTATCAGATGAGGTCTCTGTTATAATCAATTGTAACTTGCCTTTTTTCATTTTTGCATTGACTTCGTAGTTACATTGTTGCACACCCATAATTGTGACAGATGCCTCTTGTATGTAAGCTACAATAAGCACATTTGTCACTTTAATTTTATTAATATTGTTTCATTTTCGTATGCCTTGTAATTCTGCGGAGTTTATATTTATTTATATAATGACCGCTGCAAACAACGATGTTGTCAGTTATAGAGAAAACATTCACCTCAAACAAAACTGCGACCTGCAGGCCTATTGATAATTAAATACCACGCTACATAGACGCCCGCGGCATGGGTCAATGCGCCTGCAGTATGGGTCAAGGCAGGATCACAAACACACACGTGTGTGTGTGTTTATATATATATATATATATATATATATATATATATATATATATATATATATATATATATATATATATATATATATATATATATATAATCATGCAAATGTAGCTGAAAATATGTCACAAAATTCTGGTCAAAACGATTAATAACTATTAGCTTTAGCTTTATACGGCTTCTATTACTAACTGTCCAGGACGTAACTGACTTACCCACCCAACCTCCTGAAAAAGTCCTGCGTGGAGCAAATGCCACGCTATAGTAGTAGGCGAAAAGGATGATTTGGAGCAAGACCCCTTTTCTGCCCTCCTAACAAATACAAATTTCCCCCCTCAAATCCCACCCCAAATGAATTTCACATAAAATTGAAAGGCAGATCCAAGCGCAAATATAATTCTATAACTTTAGACAGATGTTGCCTAGCCGTTGCATAATCTAAAAAAGTATATATATCCATGACAACTGAGTTAGGCAACTGCCTTTGTCATGCGGAGATATGTTAAACTCAATCACGTGCTGCACTTTCACTGGGCTAGATCAGGTAAGTATATTATTCATTAAGTTTAGATAATGTTTCATACTTTCTTTGATAATCTGTTTCATTCTTGCTGACCCTCATTGGTAGAATATCCGTTAACATACTGTCAATAATGCGAAACTCACGTATCAAATTATCTATATCATTTTTACACCTCGTAAATAAGACCGGATCTGATCAAGTAAATTTTTGTAAGTGATATTAGCTGTTTTGCAAGCATTTCGTTTAATTAAAAGTCAAGGTTCAATCTTTTTATACGCTGTTGTAAGAGAAACACCTACACCAGATATGATTAGCAAAAACGGGTTTAATGATGTTCCACTTGAAATTATACTAGAGCTGGTCATTATCAACGGTAGATATGATATTACTCGAAGTATTTTGTTATAGTATTTGTAACATATTTTTACACACCAAAGATTTTTATGATAATATTTGTAGTATTGTATTAATGCGTCCACATTTTGTCTTGGAATATCTTTTGAAATTTGATTAAAATCAAGTATACTTGTTTCATTATGATATTAGTTTACATAATTTCATGTTTGGTTAATCCATAATAAGAGCTGGCTGTTCAGCTACAAATTCCAAACACCACAGAAAAATGGTTAATTTTAAAGTTTTATCAACTGGTTCAAGTGTAAATTCTTCTTCAGAATTGTTATTTGTTATTACAGATAATATTCAAGATGAGTCATCATTTGGATGACGGAATGAATTTTTTTAAATATTTTAAACTTTGCACTGCTAAGCAATGACTATTTATACACACCGGTAACTTCCCCTGTGTGTTTGATATAATTGTTTTTTGGTGTCCACCCACTATAACCAATATCAACAGTATACACAATATTTTTAATCTGCTTGTGAGGAATTTTAATCATACTCGTTTTTTTCAACAATACTAGGAATTCCACTGAAAATATCATTGAGTTTTGTGTTAATATTAGCGAGTGTAATATCAACATTTGATGGATTTCCAAAAAATTCATTTTAAGTGTGTTTATATTTCTGCGAAAACTTAAAAACGTGCTCACGTGACCAAGAAATTCATTTTTGAGCGCGGTTATTTCATTGCTGATTGGAGTTTCTTTGTCATCGACATATTTGTTTGTTACAGCATCAAAATCAGACTCTGGTGTTTTAAGGTTAAAAATGGCATTATTTTTCATGTTGATAAAAGCACGCATCATACCACTGTTGACTGACACGTACTTTGATTCATGATCATCAACATACTATTTTTCCGCAGCGTCATTATCTTCGGTTGGGCTTCCAAGATATGTAATCTTGTTCTGGTTCATAGCAATATTTCCAGTAAATACATCATCAGCTTTTTTGACATAATCATTAACTGACCTACCCGAATCTTGTATCTTACCTCGATTGTTAAAAGTAACGATATTGTTAGCAACCGCAGTAGGATTTCGTACAAGTACATCTGACAGTTGCACATTACTCGTCTTTAATCGTCCCTGTTTGTCATGGAAAACGACGAATTCATTTGGATCTTCACTTGCAACATTTAGTAAATTACTGATTTCATTTTTGAGCTGATCAAGAGTTGCATATTTAGATAAGTCACCTTGATAACCTTCTGTTCATATATCTCCTGCTAATGTTTCAAATTTTGTATAGTAACTCATTATTTACTGTCCTACATAAAATTATCAACAATAGTTTAATATTATATAAAATTATAACAACAATGGCAAAGTCGACAATATTAAACGTTGATACAGAGAGACTGGTGAAGCATAAAAATAACAATGAACTTCCTGATTGTCATTATCTTATTGTTGGGCGAACTGGATCAGGAAAAACAAATTTGCTTATGAACTTGCTTCTTGGTAATAATTTTAACTACGATAGAGTTTATATTTACACAATCAATCTACAGCAAGATACGTAAGAGTTATTAAGCGAATATAATAACAAGCTTCGTGATAATCTTAAGGTTGGTGAAGATTTGTTTATAATTAGACAGCCATAAGATCTTATTCCAGTTAATCAACTTGATGCAGATGAACATAAGATAGTAGTTTTTGATGATATTCCGCTAAATAACATGAAGATGAATAAAATAAGATCGTATTTCTCACTTTCACGTAATAAACAGTGTAATCATGGTTATCTCGCTCAGGATTTTTATAATGTTGACAGATTTATTCGGTGAAATACGGGTTGTTTTATATTTTTTCCAGGACTGGACAATGTTGACGTTAGAAATATTGCGAACGAGCAATGCAGTGACGTGACAAAAGATAAATTTATTGAACTTTATCGTAATGCTACGAAAAATAAATACAACGTTTTCTTATTTGATAAACTTACAAATGATTCAGCTAAAATGTTTCGCTGTTGTATTAAAAGATACTTACAGTTAAACTTGGTTTAGTTTTATAAAATTTATAATAATAACTATGGACAAAGGAGAAAAATATAGGAAAAATATAGACGATCTAATAAAAAAACTTGCTCAATCTCAGGTATCACTTAAGCAAAAAAGTACAGCAAGCACGACGTGAACAAGTAACTGCTACAGAAGCAACAGCTACAATTTGCAAACCAGTTTCTGAAGTACTATTTGGTAAACAACCTGAAACTAAACCACTATCAGAAGAAGAACTTAAACAACTGCAAGAGAAAGGTTTGGTTGGAATTGTTAAAGAACAACAAGAAGCAGCTGCTGCAAAATTTGTTACTAGATCTGATGAAGAAACAAGAAAACTAACTGAGGCACTTACAGAAAATATCGCTGATTTTGCTGCTAGACAAGCTGAAACAGATCGGTTAATAAATAATCCGCTGGAACTTGAGCGAAGATTGGCAGAGTTAACAACGCAAGGAATAAAAAATATTTGTGACAAATTTATCACTAGAAATAAATGATATCAAAGAGGAGCAAAACGAGTTATTGAGCTTACTGTAAAGTTAATGGAATTTAGAGAGCAAAGACAGTTTTTTCTATAAAAAGAGCAAATGATGAGACAAATGATAATTAGTATAATGATTTTTAACGATAGAAAATATATAAGATATTGATAATATAAATGAGTGGACTGATGCAGAATATCAAGCATTAATCGATAGATTAGATGAAATAATAAGAGACAGAGATGCTGCTAAAGATGAATTAAACACGGTTACAGAAATTGAGAATATGTATCCACTTTATAATAGAATGAGATATGGTGTCATTGCTCTCAAGTTTGAAAGAAGAGCAACAAATAGTAGAGCAAAACATTTTGGCAGGGGTTGAGTTTTAAAAGGAAATTTACTACACTCGATAAAACACGTGTAGAAAAAAATAGAGAAGAAAAAAAGGAACTGGTGTACAAATATTTACATCAACTACTGAAATGATAGGTAAATAATATTATTAATATCATCTAAAGAAGCTGTGGATGCTAGTCTTGAAATTGATAATGAAATCATTGACATACTTGTACATCTAAGATCGAGCGGATTATTAACATCTGACGAATATGAAACTTTACACCGCGACTTAATTTTGTAAAATGATTTAATATACAAAATGTCAACATTATTGCTAGTGAGTCTGCGAAAGAAAGCGCAAATTTTTCATTAAATTATATTCATCCTATACAAATAGATCTTGCAAAACAATATGATATTGGATTAATTTCTTGTACTTGCTGAAATGTTATGCCTATCGTTAAAACTGATGTTATTGATCAAATTTGGTTTACTATGATTACAACATCTTAAATATCTACAACAAACGAAATAAACATTCCACAAGGGGCTTATAATATTACTGATCTAAACAGAACAATCAAGGAGCTCATAACAAAAGCTGGCGGTGTGGCTGATAATTTTGAGTTGGCAGCGAATTATAACACATTGTGAGCTAGGATAACTTTAAAAAATATATTAATCGGTCTTGAAACAAGAGAAAGAAGTATTGCACAACCGTTAGGATTTACTGAAAAAAGTTACAGTGCTCTTGATCAGGCTATTACATTAGACAGTGAACTGGCAGTAAATATAACAGAAGTAAATACAATATTAGTAAATTGCTCTATTGCTTCTGGCTCTTACACATCAAAAGGCAGCAAAGGTGAAACTAGTTACAGTTTCTCACCAGAAGTTCCACCAGGTTCTCTCTAGCAAATAACTCGACGACATATTATCTCTTATCCTTTAAATATTGAAAATCAAATATCAAGTATAATGATGCAGTTGACAGATCAATCTGGAAAATAGTCGCATTTAGATAATGAAATTTTAACTTATTTACATCTACGCGAACAATAGTAAACATATTTTCTAAAACAATAAAAATTATACAACATCAGATATAATGAAACAAGGAAAAAAATTTTATCGAAGAAATATAGTAGGAGGATTTTTTTCAAATATATCTACTAAAGTTATTGAAAATGGCCCGGGTATAGTGCGTAAAGTTGCACCAATTGCTCTTGACGCAAGTAAAGGTTTTGCAACTGGGGCTGCATCTGCCGCTGGGACTGCGGTGGAACGAAAAATATCCGATAAAATAAAAGGAGATCCACCGACTGTATCTGAAATAACACAAGCTATCTCTAAAATCGCTCCAACAATAGAAACTCAACGAGCTATGATAACAACAACAAAAAACTATTATCACCAAAAGGCGAGCAGATCATACAAAAATTAATATCTAAAGTAACAGCGCCGCAATAAAATTTTATATAATCTAATAAATAAAAAATGTTGCTTAAAAATTATCTCGATTTAACAGAAACTCATGACATTGACAACGATGTGACAGAATTTAAGTATGTTGAGTATCTCGATGAAAATGCTAACGAACCAAATAAAGCTGGTATTAGAACATTTAATACAAGAGACGAAGACGTATTTCTACTGCCACATAAGGCTATGTTAGAAGTACGTGGTCAGATTATGACAGTAGCCAATCCACTTGATGCAATTGCAGTTGGAGCAGAAGTAGCTCTTATAAATAACGGCTGGTGTTTATTAAAAAGTGGTAGATATCAACTGGCCAATCAAACTTCAGAAGATATTTCAGGTCATCTACAAGTTGCAAGTACAATTTTAAGTATTATTTCGTTTACCGATGATTATTCGAGATCAACTGCAACAAACATGATGCGGTTTAAAAATACTGGATATGGTACACCAGCATATACAGAATTTATACGAAGGACATCAGTTGCAGCTGGAGCTGATGCAGCCGGAAGTGCAGTAAATGTGAGAAATTTTCTTATTGCTAATGCTGCCAATTTTGGTATAGCCGCACCTGCTACAAGAGTTTCTCTTACGGCAGTTTGTAATAATCTTGTTATAACACTACCAGCTGGTGATGCAAACGGTACTGCAATGTTAAATTTAGTTAACACTCATATATCAGGTTTAAAAACTGTACGTTACAATGAAGGTTATGCTAAGCGAAGAGCACTCGCAGCAAGATCACGTCAAATTACAATGATGCTCCACTAAGTATGATTTTCGGCTTTTGTTGTGATCATGATAAAGTATTTCGCGGAGTAACATACTCACATTTTAGATCGAGCAGAACAAAACGATTGCTTGTTTAGATCTGGAGGGGTTGATGTACAGTTTATTATAAACAAACTTGCTCAATGGATGCCACGTATAACACCGTCGATAACTAAAATGTCAGAATTTAATAACACACTCGAGAAGCATACAAACAGAATTTATTTTAAGCAGCATACAATATATCAAACAGCGGTTCCAAATACTACCGACTACACGTGGTGGGTCACAACAACATCAAGAGAACAACTGCCGAGACAATTATTTGTCGTATTTCAACAGCAAGCCCGACGAGATAACCAACAACAAAATAATGCAATATTTTACCACGCTGATGTCAGACTGATATACACTAAACTAAATTCAAAGCGATATCCAGAACGAGCTATAGAATGCAATTTTGCTGATGACGCTAATAAAAATATTACCCGGCCGTACATGTACCTGCTTGACGCAATGCAAAAATATCAAGATGTTAAAGATGGATCTCAGATATCAGCAGAGGAATTTCGTACACTTTATCCTATATTTCACTTTGATAATATGTAAACATAGCGAGCGAGCTGTAGACAGCACAGCTGATATTGAAATTGCTTGTACACTCTGAGCGGTTCCAGTAGCGCCGTTATACGTATACGCATTAGTGATCAGTGATAGATTTATTACGGTAGATTCTGTTGGAGGTAAAATTACAGTTCACGTTTAATCTACAGTTGTTACATAAAATGACAAAATATATTGTAAAAGAAGTATATTTTTCTGATGGTCAAGTTAAAAATTAGCAACTGCTGTTGCAAAGCGAGAAACAATTTCATTAAAAATCAACCCCAATATTTCTGATGGGGTTTTAACAAAATTAATGACGACAAAAAAATCAAGTAAACAAATATAATCGTAAAAAAAAACTTTTGTTTTAAATTTAAGTGCTGCACAAATAACAGCGCTGGCAAAAAAGGTGGTTTTCATTGTCCGGCATTATCAGTATTAGCTACAAAAATTTTACAGGTCTTAGGCACATTAGGACTTGCAGCACCGATGAGAGCAGTATCTGGCGCAACGAAAAAAGCAGTTGAGGGTAATGGTATCATTTGCGAATTGGAATAAAAAGATTGTGAAGTCAATGGCATACATTTTATGTAATTGATATATTATAATGCAACAAGGAAAAAAAAGCCAGAAAAAATAAAACAGCAAAATCGCCAAAACAAAGAAAACACCAAAATGCAATCAAGCAAAACAAGGAGGAATTATTCCCTTCGGTCCACTTTTGGCGGGACTAGCGGGAAGTCTGCTGCCAAATCTTTTAGGAATCGGACGTGGTCTAACATTTCCGGGAACACGAACACCCCGCTAAGTAATTATCATATAATTGATAAGTTAAAAGCAGTTCTGGATTTCAGGAAGTTTATTCTAAAGATGAACTCGCTGCAATAGAAACGTTGTCAGTTGTAGCTTCATGTAATATAAATTTGCAAGATTTTAATGACGGATCCGGCAAACAATGGGTAGCAGTTTATAGTAATAATTATTTTTACTCGTTTGGACTTCCTCCAAGCGATTTAATGAAAAAAATATATGAACCAAAATATAAAAAATATATTATTCGTCAATTCAGCTCCAACCTGTTGGAACTTCTGCTTAGGGATATTATTGTGTAATGTTTATGTGACAGATGTCTCGGAGAAATCTTAATTTTTTTATAGTTTATTTTACAGTTTGACAAGCATCCTTCTCACGCAATGATGAGATTGCAATTAATTTAATCAAAACTTCCAAATATAACAATGTCAAAATATTGTCTCAAGTGTAGAACTAAGACAGAAAATATAAATGAAACAACAGAGGAAACAAAAGACAACAGGACGGTGTTAAAAAGTATTAGCGCAATCTATGGAAAAAGAAAAAAATGTTTTGAAAGAAAATATCACTGGGAGATGGCTGTCCTGATATCGTTAAGGAGGTTATTTTAGTAGACGACTAAAATACAGAATGATATGCAACTGCGATTCTGACAGAGATGTATGTCTTGAGCAAAATAAAATAGTCGCATACTGTCAACGTTGTAACAATAGAGAAATAATAGGTAGAGGTATAGATATACACAAAATTATTGGTAAATTACCAAACCCAAAGGGCGGTTGGACTTTGCCAGGTCATCGATATACTGGACCTTACAATCAGAAAGATCAGCAACTAGATGAAAAAGATGATCCGTTGCCAGGACAATAATTTTATAATCAAGTGGATGCAATAGCGATGCGTCATGATATCTGTTATCGTGACAATAAAAACTCGGAAGCAGATTGTGATAAAGTAATATTAGACGAATTACGTGATATGGAGCCAACAAACATGAGAGAACGTTTTGATAGAAGATTTGTTCAGGGAAATGATTGGAACGAAATACAAATTAGGACTTGGAAAAAAAATTATACGATGATACAATGATCTTGCAGTCGAACTGCTTAGACCTAAAAAAAGGTTTCCGAGACGTAAAGTTGTCGCTAATGCCGTAGATGATATAATGACAATAGATTTGGTGGATGTATCCAATCTGACTCAGTTTAACGATAATAGAAAGTATTTGTTTAACGTCATAGACGTTTTTAGCAAACACGCTTTCAGTGTACCTATTTCAGATAAGACAGGTACTTCAATGACTGATGCGCTAAAACAAATAATAACGAATACAGAAAGGAAACCAATAAAATCTATACTGATCATGGAGCTGAGGTTTGTTTTTTTTTACAAAAAGTTTGAGCAGTTTCTAGAACAAAAGAAATAAAAAATACGTTACAGGAAACGATGGTAAAAGCGTTGTTGTCGAGAGATTTAATCGCACGCTAACCGAAAACATACACAAACATTTGACAGCTATAACCACCAACAGGTACATCGATGACCTTTCTCAAATCGTAGACGAATATAATAACACGAAACATCGAACCACTAAACTATTGCCAATTGATGCTATTAACAATCCAATATTAGCAAATGAAAACATATACCGCAGTCATAAATTTAAGGTTGGTGATAAAGTTAGAATTTCTTTGACAAAAAAGGTATTTGAAAAAGGATTTACTCCAAACTGGAGCGAAGAAGTATTTGTGGTTGATAAAGTACTTTTAACAATACCTGTAACATACGCGTTAAAAGATCTGGCAGCAGAACGGATCGTAGGTAGTTTTTACGAACAAGTACTACAGAAAACTGAGCAGGATGTTTTCGTTATTCAAAAAGTGATTAGGAAAAAAGGCAATAAATTTTAGTCGAATGGCGTGGGTATAGCAATAAATTTAACAGTTGGATTCCAACCAAAGAAATTATAAAATAATGTTATTATAAATTTCCACGTACTTTTGTTTGACAGATTAACATTTTATCGATTTACATAACGATATTGTCTGTGAACGTCAGAGATCGTCACCAGATTAAAAATCTTGACAAATATGAAATTGAATTTGATATTTTTCTGTCGGCCTGGAATTTTTGATGTTTCAGAAAGGTTTGGTCAGCTGCCAAAACAGTTGTTGTTCGGCAACGGTAAAATTAAATTTCATAATTCTTTTAGCAATGTAATACTTGGCATTATATTTTCCAGTGGTTGGTCTGCTGTAATTAAATCTATCAATAACGGTGACTATTTCATCATCGTCAGATTCGTTGTTATACATAATATCATCTTCGCTAAACCAACAGATTTGTCTATAAAATTATTGTTAGTAATTGTAATATTTTATGTGATGTTTTCGCTGGTAAAATTATCACTAGTGTCTTCTGCGAATAGTTCAGCGAGTCGTTTCATCAGATCCATGTTATAATATATTTTTATCTAATTTGTTGTAATAAGATGACTGACGAGGTAAAATATAACCAAAAAGTTAAAATAATAAATTACAAATAGCTAGCCGAAGCGGTAAGAAAATGCTTGTCGGTTTATAGTGTATACTCCGTTGACGTTATTGTAATGCAGGGTGATTCTCATAAAATATTATGAAAGTGCTTTAACGACGCTAAAATTTAATCGTGATGATGTTATAGCATTTACGAATCATTGTTTGACTAAAACCGAGCTATCAAATATTTTTAATCATCATATCTGAATATAATACTAGCATCGTATTCTCTTGAAAAAGTTGATCTTGTTACTCTATCGGCTAAAACTTTTAGTGATCTGGGATTTATATTATATTTCGCCTCAGCTGTAATTGATTTGAATTTCATCTCCTCGTCCGTTTCGAGGTTTAACGAATCAAGAGGTTTCGCTGGACATCTAAAATACTACCATTACCACCTCGTTCATTTTTCACATTTTCCTGCTGCGTAACTAGTTCTAGATTTTCCAATCGATTGTCTGTTTTTATGTTACTGATGTGATTAATAACCAGACCATCGGGTATACATCCGTAAAAAAGCTCGTAAACAAAACGATGACCATGATAACGAACATGATCTGTCGATGTTCCTTTAACAGTTGCCATAATATATCCCATATTGTTCATGTAACCGAGCATTTTTTAGTTTTTCTGTTTCTAATAATACCATGACTATTTACTTCGTACAAATCAAAGACTGGGTGCGGCTGAAACTCGTTTTGCAAAGACAAATTTTTAATGTCATCAGTGACTGAACCGTTTACATGATATACACACTGTTCCTCTGAAATATCTTCTTGGAATAACGTGTAGATAAATCTTTTCTAAACATTGCAATCCACTCGGCATTATCTCCATTTACACTAATCTTATAACCCGCTGGCATTAATTTGCCAACGGATATTCCAGTTTTGATGTCAATAACCGAACCTAATGCATTTCCAGCATATAGGTTGTACTTTGGGTGAACTTGATAGACCTCTTGCTCACGTGCGCTTGTCATGTTTTGTGACATTATACTAATAATAATTTTATAACTTTAATTGATTTTTCAACCCTAGCGCATGCGCCGTTATCAATAAAAAAATCAATTATATAGCACACTGTAGTATAGCACTGTTGAAATTGCATTACACAGCCAAGAAAAGACTTATGGGAGAACCTGATAAAATAGCGACTGCTTTTGCAGGTTTTGACAATAGTTATAAATTTGATACTCATAATGTTTTAGTAAATTTTACTGCAACAAATCTTTACCACCTGCTACAGACAACTATAAAACATGAGCTTAAAAAACACAAAAGTATAAGATTATTAGTACAATATCACGTGATATTTTCAAAACTACTTGTGACGGCAGAATTGACTGACAAGGAAATTACATATCCTTACATCAACGCAAAATCAAGACGTGTTTTGCTTGTAACTGATCTTTTATCGCTAGTTAATGAAATACACCGATAAATTTTAAAAAAGAAATAGAGGAATTTACCGAATTAGGTTCAGGTTGGAAGTTTGAAATGATCAAAGAAATTTTGTTTCACACGATGAAATATGACGCATTACGCGCTAGTTCGTATATCGACCTGCCACAAAAAAAATGTTGTATAATCATAAAAAAACATCGATAACAAATGTTTCCAATGGGCTGTTCTTTCCGCGCTATTTCCAGCAGAAAAAGACGCATGTCGTATTGAGAAGTGTATTAGTTACGTGTCAAGATTAAATTTTAAAGATATTGACTTTCCAGTGGCAGAAAATCAGATACCAAAGTTTGAAAAGCAAAATAATATTTCGATTAACGTTTTCGGACTTGACGAAAAAGAAAACGTCTATCCGAGATATATTTCAGAAAAAGCTTCACAATCGACTATAAATTTACTGTTTTATAAAAATCATTACGTTTGGATTAAAAACTTTAACGGACTAGTTGGTGGACAGTATAGTAAACGAAAGAAGAAAACGTTCCTTTGTTATTGCTGCTCGCACGGTTGTACAAACAATGAAATATTACAAAAGCATTTGCAGTACTGTAGTGATGTGCAAAGAATAACAACGTCATCTATAAAAGATAGTCCGTTACAGTTTGTCCATTATAATCATAAACTAAAAATTCCCTTCGTCATATACGTTGATTTCGAATGCTTACTTCAACCTGTACTTGGTGTAGAAAATAATCCCAACCAATTGAGTACGAGGAAAACTCAAAATCATGTTCCGTGTGGAGTAGCTTACAAGATAGTTTGTTGTACTGATTTGAAATTATCTAAGCTAATCAGATTATATCGAGGTAAAAATCCAGCTGTCTGGCTTCTCAAACAATTGATCAGTGAAGTTGATAATATTACTTATCGTTTGAAAAGAGTAACACCAATGATTAAATTAACACCTCAACAAGAATCTGATCACGAGCAATCAGAAATCTGTCAAATTTGTGAAAAAGCTTTTGACTCTGACACAAAAGTACATGACCATTGCCATTTGACCGAACAGTACCATGGAGCGGCTCATGATCTATGTAATTTAAAATTTCACGCTCCAGATTTTATTCCAGTTATTCTTCACTACTTTCGAGGATATGATCTTCACAACTTTCGAGGATATGATAGCCACATTATCGTGGAAGTTTTTGGTGATCCTGACGTAAAAGCTCGTCTAAAACTCGATAACGTTATCAAATGCATTCCAAATAATTTTGAAAAGTATATGTCATTTACGCTAGGTAAATTGCGTTTTATTGACAGCCTACAGTTTATGGCACCATCGTTAGATGAGCTAGTAAAAGGTTTTAGTAAATTTGATAACCTAAGAGACTGTTTTGGAGATAAATTTAATCTACTGACTAAAAAGTAGTATTTACATAGGAATATCTCGACGATTGGAGTAAATTTGATGAAACATCTTTACCTGACAAAGACAAATTTTACTCGCAACTGAAAAATGAAAATATCACAATGACGAGTACAAGTATGCACAATATATCTGGAAAGAGTTTGATTGGGAGACGTTTGGTGATTTTCACGATTTGTATTTGAAAACTGATGCTTTATTATTAGCATATGTTTTGGAGAGTTTTCGTGAAGTGAGTGATAATAATTATGGACTAGATCCTTGCTGGTATTATTCTGCCTCGGGGCTGTCATGGGATGCTCTGCTAAAGTTTAGTAAGGTAAGGTTAGAATTACTGACTGACGTTGATATGTTCAATTTTATCGAAAAGTGTATCAGAGGTGGTATTAACGTGATAACGAAGAAATATGCTGAAGCAAACAACAAATATTTGAAAGAGTAAAATCCAGATGCTTCCTTTGAAGTATATAATTTATCTAGATTATAACAACTTATATGGTTATTGTATGGCAGAACCAATGCCTTTTAGTGGATTTCATTGGATCACAGCTGATCGATTTCTATCCACTACAGAAAAAAGATACCCGACGATGTTTCCTACTTCGTTGAAGTTGATCTCAATTATCCAATTCGCTACACAAATTACATAACGATTATCCTTTCTGCGCGGAATCGATGTTCAGAGATTATAGTTTATTATCCCAGGAACAACAAGCGTCATTATCAACAAGACAACATTCCATGGTCAAAAAACTAGTACTAAATTTGCTTAATAAACGTAATTATATTTTGCATTACAAAGTTTTAAAACAAACAGTCAATGCTGGTCTCGTGTTGAGAAAAGTTCATCGTGTACTAAAATTTAATCAGTCGCTTTGGATGAAAGGTCACATTAACTCGAACACGTCAAGAAGAGATGTAGCAAAAACTGATTTTGAGAAAAACTTCTTTAAACTGATGAACAATTCCGTTTTTGGTAAGACGATGGAGAATATTAGGAAACGCTTAAATATCGAACTAGTTAATGATATCAATCGCAGAAACAAACTTGTGGCAGACGATGATTTTGTGAGCATGAAAATTTTTAATGAGAATTTTGTTGCGATGCAAAGAAGAAAAACAAATCTAAAACTAAACAAGCCGATCTATGTTGGAGCTTCTGTATTAGATTTATCAAAGTGGCTAATGTACGATTTTCATTACACTTTTGTTATAAAGCAGTAGCCTGCTAGTAGATTATTGTTTACTGATACAGATTCGCTCGTATCTGATATCGATTGTGAGGATATCTATCAGGATATGTACAATAATCGACATTTGTTTGATCTTTCCGATTACACTCGTGACAATAATTTCAGGAAGACACAAATAAAAAGGTTAATGGTAAGTTTAAGGATGAAATGAACTCGAGCGTTATCAAATATTTTATCGGATTACGTAGCAAAATGTATGCCGTATTGTTAGACAATAATAAAATAACGAAAAAAGCAAAAGGTCTGCCTCGCGATTTTGTTAAAAAGTTTATGAAATTTGAAGACTACAAGCATGTGCTTGATGGCGGTGTTAGTTTTATAAGATCTATGGCAATTCGGACAAATCATCATAAGCTCGAAACAGATGTTATTATCAAACGCGGATTGAGTAATTTTGATGACAAACGTTATTGTGAAAATGGAGTATAAACACTTGCACTTGGGTATTGTCATGATAGATCTATACTCAACATTATCTTTTCCGACTAAAATTTTATCTAAACTAAAGAAATAATGCTTGAAAATTTAACAGTGACAAATAAGTACAGTAGCAAGATCAAATATCTATTGATGGACGGCAAACAGTTGACAGTTGCAATTAATAATGAAACATCAGGCATATGTTTTAGTGGAACTAATGACAGGCTAAAACTTTCACTTATCAGGTCTGATAACAGCGAGTATTTCAATTACCTCGAGCAATCGCATCAAACATTGCTAGCGGAATTTAAAAACTTTCACAGTTAGATCAGTCAACAAAAACATACTAAACTTACAATTGATCTTGATCGGTCAAAATATATTTTGTCGACAAAAATTATCCTCTAAGCAAACCAAAAATAAAAGATTTGTTGGAATCTCGTCGCTGTGTGAGCGGCTAAGTAAAGTATAGCCTCTATCATCGTGATAATGAAGAATTTCTAATATCAACAGTTAAAACAATAATAGTAGGTAACGAGGTATAAAATAATATACTTACCTGATCTAGCGCAGTGAAAGTGCAGCACGTATCTGAGTTTAACATATCTCCGCATGACAAAGGCAGTAGCCTAACTCAGTTGTCATGGATATATTTTTTTAGATTATGCAACGGCTAGGCAACATCTGTCTAAAGTTATAGAATTATATTTGCGCTAGGATCTGCCTTTCACCCCATTTGGGGTGGGATTTGAGGGGGGTAATTTGTATTTGTTAGGAGGGTAGGAAAGGGGTCTTGCGCTAGAACCCTCATTTCAGTTTTGTGTAAATCTTTTGAGGTGGGAGTTTTAGGACAGAGAGAGGGAGTAATTTGTATTTGTTAGAAGGACAGACAAGGGATCTTGCGCCAAATCATCCTTTTCGCCTGCTACTACAGGACGTGACTGACTTACCCACCCACCTTCCTGAAAAAGTCCTGCGTGGAGCAAATGCCACGCTATAAGTCTTGGACACACTAAACGAAGTACTAACAACTAATTATCTGAACCGGTGAATGTTGATGTTTGGGATCTAGTCTTAATGCTGTAGTGGCTCTTCAATGTATGTTTGTGTTTTCCTGTCTATAAATGCAATTACGTTAGTGTGAAAATAGTATTCTGCGTAAACTCCTACAAGTTTAGTAATGCAAATGAAGCTGAAGATAGATATCAAAATACATGCTGTTAATTCTATTCTTGCCTGCATTGAACACAAATAGGTGTGTATTTCGAAGCAATACACAGCCTACCTCCTGAGCACAACGATCTAAATGGTATTATTTCATTAATTTTCCTAGAGTATGGAACATTTGAGGAGACATGAATACAAACAAATAAACAAATATATAAAAATCATATATACGTGGACAGGGGTTGGTGTTGCAATTATCTGTCTGAGTGCTAGGACCCAAACATATGTGTCCATGCGCTAAATGTGGAGGATAGAGGCACGTTCTGTTTCTGTTGTGGGTACCACTGCCGCAAGTAGCTGTGCAACCAGTCCATTCTGACCAGGCGGACCAGGAGCCATCCCCTGTGAATTCAAACAAACATATATATATATATATATATATATATATATATATATATATATATATATATATATATATATATATATATATATATATATATATATATATATATATATATATATATATATATATATATATATATATATATATATAGAAGGCCATGCCTGGAATCATCTTTATCATAAACTGAATAATCCTAAATGGAAATTTGCAAGCGTCGTGGGTAAAACGAAATCTTGAAATATTGGATTGCATTTTTATTGTCACTGATATATACGTTGCGATAACATTCATGCTAATGTAGTAGTTAATTGTTGAAAGACATCAGAAAAAAATATTTGTTTTATAAAAAGGAAAATAGTAGATTTAAAAACAATGAGTAAAAAGTAACAGAAACAGCGTGCATCAAGTATAGTAACTGAAAAGGAGATAAAGCACGAACATTCACTAGGTTAATCACTGGGCGAGTTCCTAATAGCACCATATGTCGATATCGGAGGTAATTATTAGTGTTGCTATGCGTTCGCTTCTGTGCTTGTGTACTTGAATGTATGTATGTATTTATGTATGTATGTATGTATGTATGTATGTATGTATGTATGTATGTATGTATGTATGTATGTATGTATGTATGTATGTATGTATGTATGTATGTATGTATGTATGTGTGTGTGTGTGTGTGTGTGTGTGTGTGTGTGTGTGTGTGTATGTATGTATGTATGTATGTATGTATGTATGTATGTATGTATGTATGTATGTATGTATGTATGTATGTATGTATGTATGTATGTATGTATGTATGTATGTATGTATGTATGTATGTATGTATGTATGTATGTATGTATGTATGTATGTACGTATGAGAGAGAGAATATTTATACAGTTACAACTACTCAACTTTAAATCCGTGAAAGAAACTGCTGATTCTGACTCCTGCATTCAATACATTCAATTTTTTTTAACATTTCCTTAATTAGAATTTAATCAATAACTACAAATAAAATTCCTACGAAAACCGCCGCACTCAGCATCAATCTGCAGTCGTTGCCAACCAAATGTTAAACAAAATGCTTCATTTAAAATAAACAAAGCAAATTTTTAGAATCAGTTAGAATTCTGTTTTGGATTTGCTTCATTATTTTTTCACTTCATACAAAAAAATGTCAACGATTCCTAGTTAGCTATAGCAACTCTAGTCCCGTGAGTGAGCTCTACAGAATATAAGATCCAGTCCTACTGTAGAAATATTGTGGTGTATCGTGTTAGACCTATTGTACTAGTTTTGCTCTGTTTATCGATTTAGTAATATTATACTACTCCTGTGATGAGAGGCCCCGAGTGGCCGAGTCGTCTAAAGCCCTCTCCGTTACAGATCACTGCCATTTCACCTCTGTCTGGGTGGATTCGAGTCTAAGAGTGGGCGATTGTGTGGATATGTCAGAAAGCTTGCCAGTAGCTTCTCGTGGGTCGGTGGTTCTTTCCGCGGATTTCACGGTTTCTTTCTCCACCATTAATAATGGCCGCTATGTATAGCCTATCGTGTGCTGAAAATGGCGTTAAGCCCCAAACAACAAGCTACAACAAAAGCTCCTGTGATGTTTCGATTTAGTCCTATTGTACCTAATTCTACGGTCTATCGATTTAATCCTATTGTACTAATCTCGCAGTGTATTGGTGCATTCCTATTGTACTAATCCCACGGTAAATCAATGTAGTCCTATTGTACTAATCCAGCAGTGTTTCGATTTAGTCCTACTGTACTAATCACGCTGTGCATAGATTTAGTCCTACTGTACTAATACCGTCTTATTAAATCAGCTGCTTATGACGCTGAATCAAATGTACATATTTTTACAGGGTATTCTCTCTCTCTCTCTCTCTCTCTCTCTCTCTCTCTCTCTCTCTCTCTCTCTCTCTCTCTCTCTCTCTCTCTCTCTCTCTTAGCATTTACGCCCTTTCTATTGATTATAATATTCAAGTTTCTTTTACTTAAGTTCTATGGTTTTTTTACGATCTCAAAAAGAATGCATCAAATAGTTGAAGTTTAAATCGCAGATTACAGAAACTACGACGTGGTCAATATAATCCTTAAAATTGCACTAATGTGTACTCCAAGTCATTCTGTTCATAAGGTTTTATGAAGTCCCATCAAATCAGATAATTGTCATGCGCACTTACTCGTAGATATCTGATTTGTAATTTTTGCTTTTGTTATTTCCCTTTTTTAAAATGCTCAGATTTAGTAAAGACACCCTCATAATATGACTTGATTAATTGTTCTTAAAAAGTCTTCATAAATTTAAATTTGACACAGTCTATTTGTCGTACCTACCCAGATTCGTTGGTATTATTTGGAAATATACTTACACCTGCTATGGGAGTTTTGTTTTACCATCTATCTTTTTGGTTAATCCAAAACGCTGTAGTTTTTATGACTGTGATAGTCTTAAATTCAGTCTTGTTCAAGTTAGCTTTTTCACATCATAGAACTTTAACACTTTTAACATTTTATGTCAACATGTATTAAAGACAAAGTCACTTATATACATTAAAGGTTTAGATTAAACTTTCTTGAAAGAGTTAAAAAGTTAGTTTTCTTAATAAATATAACTACCTGTTGGCTCCGGTGTTGTCGTCGACGTCGTTGTAGCTGTGTAAAAATTATATGTAATCTTTTAGCAAGCTATCCATTTAGATATATGAACATTCAGTATATATATATATATATATATATATATATATATATATATATATATATATATATATATATATATATATAAATTCATACATTACATTACATACATACATACATACATACATACATACATACATACATACATACATACATACATACATACATACATACATACATACATACATACATACATACATACATACATACATACATACATACATACATTTGTTATGTTGGTTAAAATGGTCTAAAGCGAATTTGTTTCTTTAATTTCAAATTCAATCTCGAATGATAATTTCAATATCTGAAGTGTGGTATAATTATGGGGTAGTCATTGTGAGTAATGCCATCAGGAGACGCCATTTACTGCAGCTGTGGCCCATTAATTAAAGCAGACAAGTCGCAAGCTTTGGACCTGAATCGACTATTGTTTTACTGAACATAATTATCAGCTGCCCTATATCTATTTTCAAATTTTAAATATTTTTTTTTCTCCATGAAACTGTCTCATCTCAAAGTGTACAAGTTTTACAGTTATACGAAAATCTGAGAATGACCCACACGTAAACAGATAGCAAAACAGTTATGTCCATCTAGTATTAGGACTGGTAAGCCTTATGTCAGGATAATGTGACAGAGTGAGATATCATGCTACATGTCTGCGACTTGATGCTCTAGTACTAGACATCACTATAAAATGTCACACTGCAGATATAGTAGTCATATGACTTAAAAATTGTTAAAGCTACGTTAAAAATCATAATCACATCACTTCTTCCCTTCTTGCTTTAGCTAAGAAAAACGTAACAAACCATTCTCTAAAATTCTTGGACTGCATCCTTTAAATTGTATGTATGTATACATATATGTACGCATAATGGTACGTCAGCGCCAGTTCATGCAATACAGTACCGATTCCAACTTCAACAAAGTGAGAGTTAAAAAAAACTGTAGCAAAATCAAACATATAGTCCCATAAAAATAATTATATATAAACGGTAAGTATTTTAAAATTCTCTCAATAATAAATAACAGATAATATAAAGGTAAAACATAAATATAAAAGAAGTGAAGACTGAAAACATAAGTGCAAAAAATAGTGTCACAATTTTTTAAGAAAGAAAAATATATCTTACTTGGACATAAATCAGTGTTGCATTTTCTTGTTTCTTTACTAGTCCCCAAACAATCTGCCCCGTGAGGAACCCCTGGCTGGAAATGACAATTACGTGTTCGTAACTGATACCCTGTGCCGCAGGTCTGGCTACAATCGCTCCAGTTTGACCAAACTAACCACACTCCGTCCACTGAAGCAAAGGAAAATTATCGACACTAGTTTAGTTCTCAGA
This sequence comes from Potamilus streckersoni, assembly GCA_016746295.1. NCBI lineage: Eukaryota > Metazoa > Mollusca > Bivalvia > Unionida > Unionidae > Potamilus > Potamilus streckersoni. The sequence goes on along the minus strand of JAEAOA010000355.1, from coordinate 386,958 downwards.
CAATCTGGTCGTGATCTTAATTTATGCAATGCGTATTTCCATTTTCAGCATTCTATACTAGAACGAGACGCTGTTAAGTCAGACCGTAGGAACGTGTTGCTAGCTGCCTTGTCCACTAAAATAAACGTATCCATTGTTCATTTAAAAAAGAGAAAGCTTGGTTTTAGATTGAATTTTGACCCTGTTGAAAATGGGGCCAAATCAAAGTTAAACACTGAACATTTGACCTAAGAGCAGTAGAATATTATCACAAATTTTGAAAATTGACACGATTTTGAGTCAATTTGCAATTGTTCATTGGTTTAATTTTGCAGTGTTGAGCTACGAACCCCATGTACCGTGGTCAATTGATTGAATAGTTTAACATAAGAAAAGGACCAAGGACTTCAATTTTACCACTTGTACGGATAAATATCTCATTAAATAGTTAAGGCTGCGCCCAAGAATCCGTTGTTGCATTGGGTACAAGGGATAATTTTATGCTTACTTAAAATTACTGTAAAAATACAGACATACCCAAACTTTTAAACTTTCGCGTGAATACCGCAATACCACATGACCAATTATTTACATGAATGCATTTGAACCAACCAATATTTCTTGTATTGCACCAACATTGCCTAATTTATATATTTTTCAATGTTGCAAACTACTGATATTGATATTTTATTATTAACAGCTAAAGTTGGGCTGACAAGTCACATGTAACGTTTCTCGGATGCGTGTTACCTTGATTCTTTAGCAAGTTATACCGATAAAAAAAACCAAGGGAAATAATCAAGCAATCCAGTTAGCAATGTTTCCGAACGGTTCTATTGCCAGTTATAGGTGCTTAGCCCTAAATATCATTCACAACCAAGCGTTTAAGTGTCTGTATACAATCTAGATAACTGTGATATAGCGACTTTTACAGAATTGTTTTAATAAATCAATTCATAAATGCACGTTGAATGAACTTTGAAATATTCATACTTCACATATATCAAAACTACAAACTTTGGTCTCGGTGTATTTGATGATTCTGTCAATGCAATTATTGTTCCCTGTGAAATTGAATTTAGTACCATTTTCATTCTAGTTCAGCATCCTGGTGATGGAACGTATTGTTGTTACGTATAAGCGGGACGACTCGACAACATTCTACGCATCACCAAATTTTGCCTTAAAAATCACGAGAAAGTTAAAAGTCGCTAAAAGTATGCAATCAAACAAGGCACTATAAGACACCTGGGCAAAATTGATAACATGCAAGTCATTTAATACATTTAAGATGAAACCTCTGCCAGTTACGGTCTGTTGGGTTTACCGCATAATTGAAAAGAGAGCCGAAAGTCGTTTCATGAGTCTTTCGCACTAACAGCTCTACCAATTGGACGAAATTAATTAAAAACACATACGCCGGTGCTAATTGAAGACAATAAACCTTTTATCACATCCAATCATTTACATATATTTAGACATATTATTTATAAAGTACCCATCATGGGAATTTCTACCAGTACGCGATCAAAGCAGAAATAGCTGTTCTAACAACCGTCCCATTAGAACAGACCCAAATGACCTTGTTTTCCGATGCTGCAGGGTAGGAGATGGTTGAGTTAAATAAGAACTCGGGCGTGGACGTCTCTACGATTCTTACTAAACTCTATAGTGCAGCTGGCAGCAACAATATGGTGTTAGACACAAGTTGTACACTAAAAGACCATGGTGTGTTCCTGGAATTTATCGGCAGCTTTTTTGGAGCTTCTTATGCCTCATGGGTTATAAAGAAGCGACGGTACAATGAGTGACCCTCTACCGATCAACGATATCTTCATCAAACTTCATCACAAACCTACGCACCCAGTCGAACACAAGGAAGCAGCCAAGCACTTAAGCTTCTCACTAAATGTGTACCAGAGACACCAACAAAGACTACTTACTAGGATCCTTCTCGATGCTTGCTTATTTAACTTGGAAGTGGTGGCTTTCGGTAGCCTGTACATTTGGGTTGGTTGGTTACCAAATATATGTCTACCGCGAAGGCACTCTTCAGTGGGTATCATATATTGTGGTACTATACTTGATAGCTGACACTATCAATGTGTTGGTTAATTCATCGTCATGGAGAACAACAAAACTGTCACCGTCCCGGGCCGCCTGATTATACTTCATTAACCTCAATGAACAGAGCGGTGTTGGGGCGCGAGTGATGCACTCGATGCGTGTTAACAGAGTCGTGTGGCAGTAGCATAATATAAGTGTTATTCCAACAGATTATATGTGCGTGCACAGAGACTGACGAGAAATATATGAGGTTGAAGCCTCTCTGCAGGCAGATAGAGACCAAACGGGCTGACTTTTATTAGTTTTGAGCCCCTGAAGTTTTTGTATTCTCTGCTCAAATTCCTAATCCCATGATTAGCGCTGCAGTAGTCAATACAGTTAGCGGACGAAAATGGTCGTTAATAAAACAATCTGCACACATTTGTTTTTAAAGGCAGCTGAGTCACATTTTTTAATGGAAGACTTTACTGCAACTGTTTACTTAATACTTCTACACTGTTGCTTGAAAATGTATTATAACTACTCTTAACAGTAGATCAAGTATGACAATTTTTAATGTTAAAGTTTGTACATGGCGGACCTTAACTTTTGAAACTCGTCAATTACATCTACTATCTGCTTTAACTTATGCCTTAGATCTACATTCGTATTACTTAACTGAACAGTCATTGCATAATTCCATTAAACAAAGTAACCAATACCTCTGCCAATGTCTCCACCTGTTGCTTTCAATAGTCATATTTGCTTGCATATAGTATGTCCCAATGAACAACATCCTTCAATAGAAAACTAGTGTAGCTCCAGAAAAAACATTTTGAGCCCAAGACATTACTTCAACAAACCAGCTCTGTCTCAACAGACAGTCTGCACTGAATGAGATTGTACATTAAATGATAAAGATCAGTGCACGCTTGGATTGGCAAGCAAACAATTCTCTAACGACAGAATCCATTGCTTACATGCACAGTCTAGTGATAAGTCCATCACTCATATCAAAAGACATAGCTGATGAAATCGTAGCTAAGTACAATATACGTATGCTTGTATAATAGAGTAAACGTTTCTCTCATAGGCAAACTAACTGTGTCAAAAGTTTATATCGTTTTGTCATGCGTGAGACAAGTCGATATTAAAAACCATTAGGGACTTATCGCTGCGAGTTACGTCCTGTTACCATTCTTTTTTCGCCATTTATCCCGTAGTACAATTATGTATATAGACACAATGGTCATTAAAGAGGCAGGTCGAATGGTGTAGAACAATTTTTTTATGTTCCGGGGGGTTTCTCTAAGCTCTGGGAGAGGGATGGAGCCAGAGCTTCATTATATATATATATATATATATATATATATATATATATATATATATATATATATATATATATATATATATAATTCAATGATATATTGATCATTGATAATATTCCTTTCACACATGCCGTTGGCAGGGAGTGAATCCACGTTGGCCGAGGTATCTGGCATGTTCGCGTGACGTTTTAATCATGCCAGTGCTAGTTGGGATGTAGAGGGCGGCACTGTACTCGAATACTGAGTGATGTTAGTTGACACCTGCCATGCAGCAATATCGCACTGAGGCTGCAGCAAAGCGACAAACAAAAGACTGCGACAAAAATCTTCAACATGATATAAAAAGTTCGATAGCAAACATTTAGTACCGTTTTGTTGCGATGGTACCCTACTTTCTAGCGTGAATGTTTAATGGCTTTTTCGCAGTTATAAAGAAATAAAGGGGTATCTAGACAAAATATAGTCACCAAGCGACGAAGTGACCAAAACAAGCACCCGACATCATGCAACAAGAACAAGAAATAGGCTAGCAAAGATGCTTTATCGACATATAATTTTTCAGATTATGCTTAGATTTTGTGTCATTGTAACGTTGATGCTTTACAGCGATGTCGTTTTGTCGCTATGCAGCCTTGTCACATTGCGGAGTTTTCGTATTCCGGTTTACATACGTAATGTAAGTAATTTACATATGCCATTTGCAGTTCGTTAATATGCTCATTGCTTCTTCAACGTAGAATGAAAGGTGATCCTAGAACAATGTAATATTATTCCCTTCAGTAGTTTCTATTTAGATACAAGTTCACGCAGATTCTATATGCATTATATATAAGTAAGTTTTCCTGAACTATTAACCAAGAAATTATTTGAAGCTGGAGTGTATTTCCACTATTAATATTATTGGGTATTATGACTTTGCTCAAACATTTCCGATTTTATGAAATGCTCAAGTCAACATCAGATGACACGATAAACCACTAGCGCATCGAAGCAAAAAGGTATCAAAACATGCCAACAACCAGTGCCTCAAAGCGCAATGCGATAAGCATACATGGCCGAAATCGTCCAGTGTATCGAAGCACATTTAATTGAACACTGAACTTATGTTTATTGTCTTGAAACACTGAGCAAATCAGGCAATATAAATCCGCAACATGGTGGCAATGTAATGGATCATATAATTGACTCATGCTATTAAGTCATGTTATACAATATTTATATACATCTCATAAGAAAAGCAAACAAGTTACATCAAGGTATAGTAGTCCATAACTAACTCCGAGAGAGAAAGGCCGGTTGCATTGAAATCTCGCTCTGGAAGACCAAGCGATGTGAATACATATTATCACTATTGCTACTGTAACTCCAACTCACAGTGCTCTTTACTCTTTACCATACAGCACTGGAAAAGATGGCCCGTTGTTATGTGACGTTTATTAAGTTCGTTGAAACTCATACACAGAGGAAATTCCTATACTTATGATATGTCTATAAAACCTCGCATAACTATAACTAATTAGTCTGATAAATTCATAACTGGCAAAAAACATTTTCTTATGATTCTTGTGTGAGTGCTTGGGTCCGAATATTCTTTCCTTCCTTAGTGCGTAATTCCAATTAATCAAGAACGTGTAACAGCAGTGTATTCTACATCTGCCGAAAATGGTGGAGGCAACTGACTTCAGTAGGATGCTTTATAAGCTTAGTTCAGCATTGAAAATATGATCACGTACCAGGAGAAGCCATTGCGTGTGTGTTTGTGTATATATAAAATATATATTAGTACCATCAAGAACCGACGTTGGAAAAATTCTTATTTATGAGCCCATATCATTTGTTTTCTCCCCTTGGTGCGATCTCGCAAGGACGGTGTTCACATCTGAACAACTTGATTTTGGCTGAATTCGGTGGCTCGCCGCCAGATCCAATGAAATGCACATACCCGAAGTACTGCTAATTCTTTAAACCCTTCATTTTCAGCTTGACTGATTTTTTTTAATTGACATTTGTTGGCATCGCTTAGGTGCCGTTCAGTTTTACTGGGTGCTGTCTTTGTCGTTTTACTCGTGCTAGTCTTTGTTTGATAGCTGATAATACTTTACCAGCAAAATTCCACTCAAGCTTCCTTACGCGCTTGTGGTTGTTGTTTGACAGAAACAAGAACGGTGAGATATTTTTTTAATTGCCTCTAATCATTGTCAAGCTAGTTTAGGCGAACGAGATTCCATATTTAGTGCCGATTCACCAATTCTTATTGATATATCAGCGATTAAATTATGTGACCTGTCACCGTTATATTTTTACCAACAGGATGGGTGTTGGGGTAAGGACGACAGAGAAATTCGACACACACGGTCGGGGTGGGGGTGGGGTAGCGCCCATGTTAAGGGTCTAGGTTGATCTTTTTGCCTTATATGCAAAATTACCTTCACCCTTGTCTAAGTTGATGATCTCATCTTACTAAAAGAAATTTTATGCATATCAGTTTTATCCATTTTAATAGCAGCCTTGTGTTTGCAAAGGAATCTTCTTAATAAAGCTCTTTTCACAATTCCTATCTGCTGCAATGACAAAAATGTAAGGAATTCAAAAGCTTGAAATGTTATTATAAAATGAGCACGTGACAACTCCTGCCAAACAGACGCTGACGTTGAGCAGAAGAGAAACGAAGCTAATTTAGGATCACGAAGTAGAGGAGAGTTACTTGAGAATATCGTGTAGATACCAAATAACGTAATATTAATGGCAGATCCTTGTCGGCCTCTCAATGTCAGTTTTATTGCTGTCTGCTTGGAATAATGCATAGTTTCCATAATTACCGCATCGTAAAGGTAGTTCATTTACAGTACATAAAATTAGCATAGGGGTATGACAACATCCTCTTCATTGTTCATATTACCAATGCAAACAGCTTGCATAAATACCAATCTGTTTTTCAGAGGAACATTATCCTGTAGAGCTGAACCTAATAGAAAATAGACTCTATTTCAAAGCATGCATCTCTAATACAGCAATACATATTTTTAAAAGTGATTTTTTTTAAATCTGTCGGTAGCGTTAATTTTGAGAAGTTAGGTATTCTTCTTGCTGATAGGCAAAGATGATGTAAAGAAATGGAATGGCACAAAATCTATCATAAGTGCGGCAAGAAAAATGTAAGATGTCGATTGATCATCTTGATTCATATCTGAATATATATATATATATATATATATATATATATATATATATATATATATATATATATATACATATATACATATATATATATATATATATATATATACACATACATACATACATACATACATACATACATACATACATACATACAAACATACATACATACATACATACATACATACATACATACATACATACATACATACATACATACATACATACATACATACCTGCACAAGCTGCCTTGGTACAGGATCTATTCACTACACTCTGTCCAGTACAGTTTTTCCCATGAGGCAATCCGTGAGGGAAAATGCAAGTCCGCGTTCTGATTCTTTCACCATCTCCACATGTTACAGAACACTGCGACATCATGCTCCATGCTGACCATAAACCGTCAACTGCGTTATGAAGTAGAATTAATATTTGACAACCATTAGCATTGCACTGAAGTGTGTTGTTTGATGGTAGATAAACATCATATTGTGGCAATTAAAACATCCTACACAGGACTGTTGTAAAACAAATTCATTTGTATTTTCACAGACATTATGTAGTACTATTTAGATTTGATACAAAGAAACAAAGTTTATACCAATATGTTATGATAAGCTCATTTATATTTACTGGACTGGAGTAATGAAAAAGAATGCGAGATTATTTGCCGACATATCTTCAAAGAGTCTCTGACATAAATCTCTGACTTGGTATACTTATATTCAGACGTATCAAACAAAGAAACAACATAACATTTGGATATGATTCCGATGTTTTGTAACAAACACTGCAGCAGCAGATGTTTTATTGTTAAAACTAACTCTTTGAAATTTAAATTGTGTTCTATTGTGATAGTTGCTAAACTTACGGTCAGAAAAGCTATGAGCAAGTCAAGACGCGAAGACAGATGTCAGTTAAATCTGTGAGAAGTGTCACGTCTATGAAACAGAGTGAAGTACAATTCGAATTTGAGTGCAAGAGACGAACGTTGCTTTATCAACCAGAATAAGAGATAATTTCGTTATTAGTTGCGATCAAACCTTTGAGAAAAATAGATATGAAACCTAAACTTGAATATAAGCGGGTCAACATGTAATGTGAGTAAATAGTTTGAGGAAAGATCTAAGAAGAACCACTTTATACGAAAATGTTAATTCTTTCAGTGAACTATACGGAATCTTTGTTCAAAGCGATAGTATTGCAAAGTTGATGGAGATATTATTTTCTTTTTAGATGAAGAAGAAATTTGGAGGATAAGAATGTTTGCATCGATTGATTTGCTTGGTTCATAATCGGATCACTTGAAGCAATACTGTATATAGTACACATTATGTCAGTTTGGAAGTGTCACCAACATATACAATACCTGGACACGGAGTTGGGTTGCACGATGTTGTTTCTGAGTGAATGCCATCGCAGGGATTGCCACGTGGGACACCGTCCGTATAGGAGCAGTTCCTGGTTCGCACCGTTGTACCGTTGCCACAAGAAGTAGTGCACGTTGACCATGTGGACCAGGAATTCCAATGGCCATCCACTTTAAGTGAAGATATTTCAAGTTACAAGTCAGATATAGTTTTTAAAAGATTTGTTATGAGAGCATTTGATCTAACTTAAGCACCAATTGTTATACTGTTACAACCAAGGCTAATATAAGAAAATTACTGAGACCAGGAAAGGGGTAAATAATACCCTGTATTTTACGAATATCAATCAAGGAAATCTTGTGCGTTGATAGTGAATTGTCCTATGTCAATTTAGTTGATAGATATCATATATTCTATCTGTATTATATGCCTGATACAATAAAATGTTTAACTTTATATAGTATGAATTTGTTCATTCTTGAATATACGTCAACTTATATATACATGGTAGAAGTTTGCATTTAAATTTATATTATAACATATGACGGAAGTTGTAATTCATGCATACCAAATGTTGTTACGTCTCTTGGTCTTAAGATAAGAAACAAAAAAGATAGAATTAGCACGTGTTGCACCTGACAATACATAATTTAGTTCACTAGTCCAAAAGTACATAGTTCTAAGTAAATTCTAGTGACATTCCAAATAATTTAAAATAATGAATGTGCTGATATGCCTGAAGTCTCTTATGTGCTATTCACCCAAATGAAAAAGTGAACACAATAAAAAGAATGATCCTTCTTCAGATGTTAAGACAGGAAGTAGTACATCTTCCAGTAAACAATAAATTAAGACACAATAAAATGTCAGGGTGTAGGTCAGTCTCCTCAATAAAATATTCAATGTTGTCAGCATGTTAAGGAATGTTCAAGTGAAAATCCATGTGCTAGATTTAGATTCAAATAAACATGTTTAACTTCATTGATAATGATCTGAATATAAAATCCACGTTCCTTCAGATATATTAGCTACGTATTCTGATTTTTTTATGCAAAATAAATTTTCCTTGTCGGGTACATTATGATGTTGATTTTGGATAAGGTCAAGTACAAACTATGTATGTATATAAATATTATCATTATGAATAAACAATAAATAATAAAAATTCAATATACACAACATTATTTTAACAATAGATTTCCATTGAAACTAATTGGTGCATGTTCTTTGCACTGTCAATGCATGGCCAACCATTAAAGAACACTTAAATGTTACTGGGAATATTAATATTAAGAAGGTTTGTCGAAAATGATACTGATTTAATCGTGCAGTTTTACCAGGGCACACATCACTGTTGCAGCCTGCATTTTCTGTGGAGTTTCCAATGCAGTCCTTTCCGTGGGGATGACCACTTAAAAATAGACAAGAGCGCCCTTTATATTTGACACCTCCACCACAAGTGACCGTGCATGGTGTCCAAGCTGACCAAACTGTCCACGAGCCATCAGCTGTATTTAAAGTACACTAATTCAATACAAAAATAATATATATATATATATATATATATATATATATATATATATATATATATATATATATATATATATATATATATATATATATATATATATATATTGACTGATTGATTGATTGATTGAATTTTAACGGCGTACCAGCACTTTTAGGCTATTTAGCGCCATACAGTAGGTCATATTTGTAAAAAGGTTCAATATCGACCAGCGATATAGTAAAAAATCCATAGTAGATAAATATAAAATGGTAAATGTTGGTAACAGTTAAAGATATTGGTTCACGATCAACGGGAGATGTAAATGATGTATCTTGATGAAAAGATGTAAATAATAGTTGGTATTGGTATTAGTTAAAAATTAGTTTGGGTAAGGTCATAAAAAGTTACAGTTTAAAATAAAGATTTACTTCCTTTAGGAACTCTAAAATACTAGTGATTTGAATAGTATCAAAAAGTTCCTGCATGTCGTGTACATTATAGTATTTATCACGCGTAGGTTGCAGGTCTGAACACGTGGTCATAAAGTGTTTAACAGTAAATGGTACATTGCAAGGAACGCACTCTATATATATATATATATATATATATATATATATATATATATATATATATATATATATATATATATATATATATATATATATATATATATATATTATATATATATATTTGTATATATATATATATATATATATATATATATATATATATATATATATATATATACACATATATATATATATATATATATATATATATATATATATATATATATATATATATATATATATATATATATATATATATAACTGGTGTCTAGTCTACGTTTGTATGTGTGTCTGTGTGTCGAAAGTTTTCAATGCAGCATTCTCAGAATTTTAAGTTTTGATTCAGTCATGTAAGCTGTCTACAAACAAAACAAAGCAACGTTTCCGGTATGTTTCGATATGGCAACTTATTAGAATATAATTAGTTTATTGTGTCACAAATATTAATTTAAGTAATAGAAAATATCGGTTTCGTTTTCTGTAGTCCCTATTGGACATGCCTAAAAACACCCCTTTTATATATTGTACACATTTATAGATCAGCTAGTTGCCATTTGCATCTGCACTCCATTTTCAAAATTAACTCTAGTACTTTACGTAACTTAGAAAACTATGTTATTAGTGTTAGAAAAGCTCCCTTTTCCCAAATACTTTTCAGCAGAATGAATTAAAACACAGTTGTTCTTTTTCCACTGTTCCAGCTTAACCGAGGACTGTTTACTGAATAGGAATTACCTAAGCAACGCAAATTAAAACGTTGAAACACAGCTACAATTATAAGCATCTATTGATGCCAACTACTCTATCTATTAAACAAAACTTTCTGTAAAATAGACAAAATATTTGACAAACTATGTACATAATGCCTAACATAGGTGGCATTCCCTACTTGCACTGTACCTATGCACAAGTTCGTGTTGCAGAGCACGCTGTCAGTTTCGGGTCCAGTGCATTTAGCACCATGTGGATGTCCTGGAGTAAATTCACATGCACGTGCTCTGAAGGTGATGCCACCGTCACATGACTGTGTGCAATGAGACCAACTGGACCATTCTGACCATCTGCCATCCACTTCAAAACAAATGTGAATGGTAAAACAAAGTAATACAACAAATCGTAGTAAACACTGTAAACAATATAGCATACTGCAATAAATTAGATGTTACGAACTCACAATGGGCAATGTAGTGTTTCCAATGATAAACCATCTACTTTAATGATAGTCGAATGCCATGATTTAATTAGAGATATCACTTGTACATTAATTTAACAACAAGGAGGTAGCAGTAAAATGAAGCTAGGAAAGAAAGGACGTGCAAGGTGAGCACAGATCATTACATTTTGTGCACTCAGAAATGTATATATTATTAACAGTTTTATTGTGTAGAAATGTATTACAGATACCAACTAGTGTACTGAACAAACAACAAACATAGTGGTGTGACAAAAAATGAAACTAATAGAAAAACCACAGAAAAAACTAATCAAACAATGACAGTTCTAAACAGTAGTATTTTTAGATAGAAATACGACAAAATTAAAGAGGATATGATGTATATTAAAGATTTGGAAGGACACATCATGTCCGAAGTAGAATCTAATGATCTAATGAAGGCTTTGGGACACAATATTAAAATCTGTAATATCACTCATCTTTGTCCTTTTGTCTCATAAGCAAATCAACAATATACATCAACTGCAAAATCATAATGTGGAACAAGGTCGAAATCAAGTTGAGGATTGTTCATGATGAAAAATTTAAACTTAAATTTGTAAATACATTAATTTTTAATTATGCAGATTTAGTCATCATAATAGGGAAGAAGTTGATGAGAAAGTTGGATAATGTTAGCATAACATCTTAAAGTAATGATCTACACTCCAAATAACAGTTGTACTCTTTGTCAATTATGGAGTTATTTTCTATCTATGTCACTGTATTATCATAGATGCAAATTATGATACCGGCTGTATTAACAAGAAAATAATAAGGCACACAAATGCCATATTTTGCTGAATATTTTATGACGTGATCAAAAGTCTGACTAATGGCTGGATCTCATCAAAACATGTGGTAAATCGTATATTCTTACAACGATATAACAAAACTGTTTATATCCATTCATTGTTCTCTCAGCGCAGTTAACGTTAAACCATGTTAAATATATAATAAGCTATTGATAGTCAAGTAAATAAAAATGAAGATTGCCGTAACTTCATCAACATCCCAATTGCAGCATATTTTAGTACGCCTTGAAACCAGAATAAAGACGTATGACTAACCCCTTCATAAATAAACCATACCGCATAGAGTTTTTTTTATAGTGTTTCATAATGTACACGAAGCTGAGTATATAAACTTGTTCTAAACAAAACTGGCTCTACTGTTGTTGAGTAAAGTCGACATGGATAATATCAGATAATAGTTACTGCTATTTTACATATAAAATTTGTATAGGAATAAACAAAATTATTATATGCTCATCGATTTTCTCAGTTAACTTCACATTGTCAGAATCGTGCAATATTCACCAATATTGAACACCTTCATATTATATCCCACGTGCAAAGAAACTATTTTCTAACCTAAACAATTTTTTATGAATGAACTAAACCATATATTTCATAGACGGCCACATACCAGCGAATGTTTCATAGACTGACACATACAAACTGCTTTGGCACATTCCGCGTTTACTGTTATGATACAATGTTTCAAATTTAACTATATATTGACGCTATACAGGTTCCTCACAATAAAATGCAAGTTATACACATAAACGGTCTTATTTAGCTGTTAATAAAAATGGTCAAAAATATACTTACAATTTTACATCCTGAATTTCCTCAAAAAAATATATTTTCATAGGTCTGTAAATCGGAATTAGATGAGCAATGTCATGGGTTCTCAAGATTGATTACACATTTTGAAATTGTACTGTAATTTCGAGTATATTCCAAGGGTAGCTACATCCTCCTTACTGCACTCAATATGAAATAAACATTAAATTCCACAGCGTGTTTTCGATAATTGCAATGGAAAGGCTTCATACTTTTCCCACACTATGATCTGAATCATTCAATGACAGAAAAGAAACACGCATGCCGATGTCAACACAATTCAAAACATTAAAATGGCAGACTCTGCTGGAAACCGATGCAAGTCACTTCATGTAGATAAATCCAGACATTAATAAAAAGATTGCGTTGAATCGACAAATATACCAAAAGGTATTCATTCCAGATCAAATGGAAAAGTTGTTGCAATGCGTATTCATCAACAATATTACTCCAAATTTCAATTTTAAGTAGAGCAAGCACCATTTTCTTTCGAAACTTACGTCTAGCGCGCGACCAACTTCATATTTATCTATGCGGAGTTATGCGCTCATTTATAGTGTTGTGTAATGATCCATCAATGCTTATGTATTTAGTTCCGAATACGGCATACATTTAGTTAATTTGTTTCTTTTAATGTATGTCTGTTTATAGATTTAAGCCTTGGGAAGAATAATAAATGAGCATATAATAAAAAGGTTACTGTATTTGTATGGGAAAATATGAACTCGTTTTGTCGGAAGGATATACTGCACTCGCAAGGTCGTGCAGTATATCCATCAGAAAAACTCGTTCATATTTTCCCATAAAAATGCAGTAATCTATAAGTACAAGATAGACGTTTGACTCAATAAAATACTTAATAACTTCAGACGTTTGACTGTATACAATACTTAATAACTTCGCGCATAAACATTTATCATCTGCTGAATAGACACCCATAGATATATTTGTCTGGAAGGGGTAAGAATAAAAGAAATCATTTAACGAAACGAAATCGGAATATATCAGTTTTCTTTTATGCTATGGCGTCGGCGTTAAATACTGCTAAAATGTCATCAGATACCATCACACAATAATTTGGAAGAATAGCACATTGTTTTGAACGTTGTCAGGTAAAATTCAAGTACAGATGAAAATCGAACATATATTTGTTATATCAGTAGTTTTGCATAACATATCAGAACGAAAGACATCACACCATCAGGTACCGTAAATACAGATTAGACAAACTACATCAATCATGTTAGAGCAACTGAAAAAGAGAAAATCAAGTTGGCATAGTTACATGATTTTGACACGCTGGTCCTAATGACTATATATATAAATAGTAATACGATGTTGAAAATCACTCTTTTCAAGACTGCTATCATCGTAAACGGTCAAGCTAAAGAGACGGAAACATATCAATGAAAATGGAGTAACTTTATTATATGCACCAGACAAATTAATCGAACGCAAAGTCTTCACACTTACTTAGTTAATTCAATTCATATAATAAAAGACATAGTTCCAACTGTAAAATTAATTGAGTAATAAACACGAATTTAAAGTTGTCTTTTTCATATTGAAGGTGAATGGATCATCGTAATGAATGCGTGGATAACTTAGCGGAGTCTCGTTGCCAAAGCTGTTAATGAGCTCCTTCTATGAAGGTGGACACCATGTGTATGGTACAATCTGATTCGTATTGGACAATCAAATGAGACAAATGCAGGATTTGTTTGGTACTGTACAATAATCTTGAAGAAATAAGACGTTAGTGATAACGAAAAGTGAAACAATAAGTGATCAGCGAATCATACATTTTACGTTTAATAGATGGCAAATACAAAACGGATAGTGATTAAGCAAGGGCATATTTACAAAGATTCTAACAACCTGGCTAAATGTCAATAAATGACGAATTAGCACTTGAGATGAGCAGAGAAAGCCAATATTAGAAAGGCTGAAGAAAATTTCAAGACGAGCTTTTATCCCGGTTGCATTTTAAAAGTATATTTGTAGCTTTATGACTCTGTGGTCTTAAACCAAGTTTCAAAAATTAGCGAAAACCAATAACTTTTGTAAAATTCAACGTGTAATTTATTTTCCAAGCACACAGAATAAAACTTTGAAACGAACTTACACTATAATTAATTAAATCCCAAATAGTTATAAGCGTTCATTCAAAAGTCCAAATGTTTAGAGTTACAAAGGAATTATAGTGGCGATTCGAATAAATTTCGACTTTTAATGTGATGACGTAACAATAACTTGGAATTTGGTAATGTGTTAACAGTCTTGATATATCACAATGATACAATCCCAAATGTCCTTGAATGAATACACATCATTTCCAAGATAGCGTTTTAGTCCAAAAATCAAAGAGTCCATTCTTTACCTAAATAATGTTTCTCTAATTTACGCAACACTAACACGTATTGAACTTTCGGAAGTTAATGTAGGATTAATTATTGCTATTATAATTAGCCCTAATATCAAAAATATATCATAAAATTTGTTTCCAGAGAAGTCGAAGTTTAAATTCAAAATTGAAGCTGGACCTCAAACTAAAGTTAACATTTTTACAATTAATAGTTATTAATACGTAACCTATAATGATATATGACATATTAACTATGTATTATTTTGCTTACAAAATAATTGTCGTTTGTCACATATGATTCTTACAATCTGTAATGAACAAAAACAAGCAAGCAAACAATACAAATTCAATATACATAACAGATGCTTCAATATACATGCATATATATTTCAAGGACTACCAGCTAACTCGAGAGAATGTTATTCTAGACACAAACTGTTGTGTATATTGATAAGTGATGATAGGGTACGCTCTCAAGATTAAGAAACTGTTATGTACATTGACACATGGTCTTGTGTTAGTTATCAACATTAAGAAAATATTATGTACATTGACGAAACAGAATAGGGTATGCTATCCACATTAACAAACTGTTATTTACATTGATAAAGGAGTTTAGTCTACGCTATCACCATTAACAAACTCTCATTTGGATTCTTAATGATTGTAAGGTATGCTATAAACGCTATAACCCTGTTGTGTACATTGGCAAAGAAAAGAAATACAGCATTACCTCAGATAATTGATATTTGACAATTCGATTAATGAATTAAAAATGTCAGAACGAAAACAAACACTAGAAATTATGTAGAGAAGCTTTTTTGTGATGGCAGCAGAACCTGACATTTGCAAGATGAGCAATCCTTGATGGCAAATTAAACATTACGTCGTTTTAAAAACAAAAAAAGCAAATTAAACAAATTCATTTATTGTGAAATTGAGATGCGACAGTTCTATAAATAATATCAGAGGCATGCAAAGGGCTAATGTACAATTTCTATAATAAGTTCAGAAACATATGTGATATATTAAGATTTGATGACCAGTACGATGTAATATGTTAAAATTCGTAATTTCAGATTATGCTAGATGAAGCGATATTGTCAGTTCTCAGAGTATAAATGATCAACATTATCTAAGTATGCTGCGTGCTTTTGTTTGCCATCAAAATATCAATACAAAGTGCTACTGTACTTGGAAAACCTAAAACTTATTATTCTACAGGCAATCTTTTGTCAATGAAATATGTTATAATTTTGTAAAGCAAGACGTTTCTTTATGTTTTTTTTACCCAATCCAACTCTATAGTTTTCACAAATTTAGTAAACTTGCATGACATGATACAGGCGAGAAGTTTGTTTCAATTCTATTAGCTAGTATGCCTATGATTCTCTACCCAGTGATGTAATCATACAAGAAACGAGTACGAACATCATTGTAAGTCTTCTTTTCCGGGTATGTATTCGCTATTGTCTTCTCGATTTTGTCGTACACAGATTAACAGCATTTGCAATACCATCTTTTACTACGTTGATGTTAATCGTTGGGTTAAGTCCTAGTTTAAGCTAATCTTTTGATATGTGTAAATTCTTCTTATATTGAACAATAATGCTTGTTTTCATAACTTCGTTATTTGGTACCAGGTCTCCTTTGCCAAAACATTATAGATGAACTTTGCTTCTGATTTAGTTTACGGTTATGGAATCTTGTTATAAAGACTTTAGGTTTTGGAATTTTTCCGTCTCGAAATTAATAACTCCATTAGGTCAATAAATGGAAGTAACTTGAACTTGTTCCACTTAATTGCATATTACATAACTCCGAATGGTGTTTGAAAAATCATCTTACAAGCTGTTGATATATTAATCAGCTGCTGTCTTGCATAAAGATGCAAGTCTATCCATTGCCTTAATATTTTCAATGCTGCAATTAAATTAGTTGTTGCTGATTTATCACTGAAGTTCCACCAACGGTATCCAGAAATGTTATATTTTTGGGGTATTTGTTTTTTTTCTCCAATAAATGTTATGTGAGGTTTATTGTAAAACCTATTCTCTGCTGTCACAGAACAAAAGTTATCTTAGTTTCAGAAGTGCTTGGAGACAATATATTAAATAGACACAAATATATTTTAAAATGTAAATATAATTTGAAATTTTATTCAAATGCAAAATGGAAGGTTTAACAGATACTTCTGGTTAATTTCAAATAGTCTGTCAATAGTATGGATTAATAAAATCGTCATGACAAATAGAATAATGAGATCACTAAGCCTCAACCTGCTTATCCCTGATACATTTGTCTACGGGACCGATCTTAAAATAAAATTCATTTTGGAATAATAAGAAAACATCTATGTTAAACTACATAGTAAATAATGATGATGAGATCAGAAAATGGAGATATATGACGAACTAGTCTGTCAGAACTCTGCAGCCTATTTCGAAAATCTACTTCTTTCCACTATTGCAAAAAACCTATGAATGATGTTCTTCCTAAACTCATATATATATATATATATATATATATATATATATATATATATATATATATATATATATATATATATATATATATATATATATATATATATATAGATGCAATAAACTGACGACGAACAGTACGAAACTAGTAACTAACTAGCCTAAGCGCTTTCGACTCTTAATGAGTCTTTTTCAAAGGCAAATACAAAACATAGTTACGACAAACAAATAAACACAAAAACGTTGTGTTTGTAAACCTCTACATTTCTGTCTTCACATGTGCTAAAACTATAAATACAACCAGCTTGTATAGACTAGTTGCTGAAACTGAAAACGTTGTATAATTCTCTAAAAGTCTACAAGCCAAAGCGACATCTATTTTTACTTTGTGTACATATGTAACGCAGATTATATCCCGGATATTTGATTCTATACCGGTTATTCTTATAGTAAAAATTGAAGGATAATAAGAAGATTTAGAAAATGTTAAATTCTACTAGTGCATAGTTTTCATTTTCTAGTCTTCTTGGTTTAGACCGCTTGGTTTCAATGTTCTAAGGCGGCGTATCCAGAACGATTCCTTTTCCTTCCTGGTTTCGGAACTCCAGCTGTGGTTGTTAGCAATAGCGATAAGTATTATATCACTGAAAGTGTGGCCAGGGGAGGAGAAGTGTTCTGCGACCGGGCTTCTGTACAGCTTTTTTGTCATCCAATCAGATCTATGAAGGTTTATCCTTATGTGTAGCTTTTCAGTTTCTCCCACGTACTGAAGGCCAGAGATCTTACATGTGATGAGATAAATCACATTCTCTGTTTTGCACGTTTTGTTTGGACCATGTATGTTTAGTTTTTCTTTATTCACTGTGCTAGTGAATGTCTTGGTCTCTATCATATGTTGACAGGTTTTGCATCTTTTATCGCCACAGGGTCCAGATTGACTAGGTTGGTTTTGACTAGCGATTGTTGTTATCTTGGCCCTGACTAGGATGTCCTTTAGGATTTTTGGTGTTCGGTAAGCTACTACAGGTTTGTTCGGAAGTATTAGGTTTAGTATGTCTGACGATTGCACGGTTGGCCAGTGGTTTGCGATGATTTTACCTACTTTGGGATTGTCTGGGTGATAGGTCAGAATAAATGGTATCCTATCAACCTTTTCTTTCTGTCCATATCTGAGTAGGTCATCACGGTTTGTTTGTTTGGCCCTTTGGATTGCCTCCGCAATCAGGTCTTTGTCGTAGCCTCGGTAAATTAAATGTTTAGCCAGCTCTTCAGACCTTTCTAGGAATCTTTCATCGTCGGAGCAAATTCTGCGTATACTCAGTGCCTGGCTATATGGAATGTTCTTAATGCAGTGTTTTTGATGACAGCTGGTTGGGAGGAGATACTGGTGTTTGTCGGTTGGTTTCGAGTAGATGTCTGTGTGTAATTTGTTTTCCACCAGTCTGGTTGTTGTGTCCAGGAAAACATGGTTTGAGTTGGAAATTTCTGCCGTGAATTTTATTGAAGGATGGAAGTTGTTTGCCTTTGATATGAAGTCATCCAGACTTTCTCTTCCATACTGCCACTTCATTTCTATATCATCGATAAAGCGTACCCACTGGTATGGTGTACGCTCAACCGATGCTAAGAGCTTTCCCTCAAGTTTTCCCATGAAAATGCTAGCATACGAAGGGGCCAATTTAGTACCCATTGCAGTTCCATTGATTTGTAGGTAGTTTTCTTCATTAAATTCAAAGTTGTTGAGTTTTAGGACAAGCTTCAGGAGTTGGATTAAGAAGTGTGTGGGTGGATTGTTTACATTTCTTGTTTCCCATGCTTCGCTACATGCCTGTAACCCTTTGTTGTGCGGTATGTTGGTGTACAAAGATGTGACGTCTAAGGAAGCAAGTAATGTATCTGGCAGTAATGGTTCACTAGCTTTGCTTTTTATGAGATAATCTGTCGTGTCTTGAAGATATGATGGTAATTTGTGGACATGTGGTCTCATAAAATGATCTATATATTCTGAAATCCTTTCTGTGGGGTGCCCGTTACCTGAGATTATAGGTCTGCCAGGGTTTCTTTTTTGTGGATTTTGGGTAGAAGATAAAATCTACCTGCTCTTGGGTTTTCTGGGCTTAAGTAGTTTTTGGTTTGCTGGTCTATGTGTCCGCTTTGGTACGCCTCGTCGATAACATTAGTGATGATTTTTGCATATTCCAGCGTTGGATCATGGTCCAGTTTTTGGTAGAACCTAGCGTAACTTAATTGTCTACTTGCTTCACTAATGTAGTCTTCCCTATTCATAACGACAACAGCAGAACCCTTATCTGCAGGCTTAATTATTATGTCTGTTCTGCTTTTCAGTGAGTGCAGGGCATCTGTTTCTTCTTTTGTCAAATTAGAATATTTGTTAGTATGGTTGATATGTCTGGAAGTATCGTTTTCAACCGAGTTGATAAAGGCTTCCAGATTCGGAATTGAACTTTTTGGTGGGGTCCAGTTACTTTTCTTTCTAAATGTGGGTTGGTCGCAGCTTATATTTTCCTTTGATTTGTTTGGTGGTTGCAAGGCAAAATGGGCTTTGAGTCTTAGTCGGCGGATGAATTCTTCGGTGTCATTCTTAAGCTTCCCTCTGTCGTATGTTTTTGGACGGGGACAGAAACTCAAACCTTTCGATAAAAGTTTTATTTCTGCATCAGTAAGTTCTAAATTGGAGATGTTGAATACTGTGTTAGTAACAGTTGCATTAGTGTTTGTTACAGAGTGCTTGAGATTCTTCCTTTTGCGGCGATTTTTCTTCTTACGGTTGTTTTTGGAAGAAATTTCGTCAATTGAAGTTTCTTCACAACAGTCCTTTGGTTGTAGATCATGACTTCTAAATTTTCTATCTCTGACTTTGTATAGTTTCGAAGAGAGTCTTTGTTGATCTTTATTTAATTTGGAGTAAAACATTTTCAATTGTTCTTCTGTTGAGACGGAATTGAGCTGATGTTTTAGTTCTTCAATGGTTGCTGATTTGGCTAGATATTGATGATTTACGTTTTTACTAAGTAGGGCTGTGAGTTTCATGGAAGCGTCGTGAGTTATTTTATTCCATCTTTTGTTGAATCTGTTTGAACTCTTGCCAATAATTTGCGGTTTCACATGAATTTGAAGACCTTTAGTGACTGTATTTGTTTCGAGGAAATGATGCAAGAAAGTGTAATGATGCTTTAAGCGAATTAAAGCATCAGTTTCATTGCGTAAAGTTTTGAATGTTTTCTGTATTTGTTGAGACATCGTCTCCATTCTAAGAGATACGGCAACAATTTAAGTATAAGAAGGAAACAATGGAACGGATACAGTAGCATTACATAAATACAAGACCGAAAAGGGTGTTAGATCAAACCAAAGGTAGATCGAGCCATACGAGGTAGGTAATATAAAGAATACAAATCATATGGCGAATAACAACCCTCTCAAGCGTAATGGATCCACCAAGGGATCACGTTTGTCAGGGATTAATTAAAATAGATGCAATAAACTGACGACAAACAGTACGAAACTAGTAACTAACTAGCCTAAGCGCTTTCGACTCTTAATGAGTCTTTTTCAAAGGCAAATACAAAACATAGTTACGACAAACAAATAAACACAAAAACGTTGTGTTTGTAAACCTCTACATTTCTGTCTTCACATGTGCTAAAACTATAAATACAACCAGCTTGTATAGACTAGTTGCGGAAATTGAAAACGTTGTATAATTCTCTAAATGTCTACAAGCCAAAGCGACATCTATTTTTACTTTGTGTACATATGTAACGCAGAATATATTCCGGATATTTGATTCTATACCGGTTATTCTTATAGTAAAAATTGAAGGATAATAAGATTTAGAAAATGTTAAATTTTACTAGTGCATAGTTTTCATTTTCTAGTCTTCTTGGTTTAGACCGCTTGGTTTCAATGTTCTAAGGCGGCGTATCCAGTATGATTCCTTTTCCTTCCTGGTTTCGGAACTCCAGCTGTGGTTGTTAGCAATAGCGATAAGTATTATATCACTGAAAGTGTGGCCAGGGGAGGAGAAGTGTTCTGCGACCGGGCTTCTGTACAGCTTTTTTGTCATCCAATCAGATATATGAAGGTTTATCCTTTTGTGTAGTTTTTTAGTTTCTCTGACGTACTGAAGGCCACAGATCTTACATGTGATGAGATAAATCACATTCTCTGTTTTGCACGCTTTGTTTGGACCATGTATGTTTAGTTTTTCTTTAGTCACTGTGCTAGTGAATGTCTAGGTCTCTATCATATGTTGACAGGTTTTGCATCTTTTATCGCCAAAGGGTCCAGATTGACTAGGTTGGTTTTGACTAGCGATTGGCGTTAGCTTTGCCCTGACTAGGATGTCCTTTAGGTTTTTTTGGTCTCCGGTAAGCTACTACAGGTTTGTTCGGAAGTATTAGGTTTAGTATGTCTGACGATTGCACGGTTGGCCAGTGGTTTGCGATGATTTTACCTACTTTGGGATCGTCTGGGTGATAGGTCAGAATAAATGGTATCCTATCAACCTTTTCTTTCTGTCCATATCTGAGTAGGTCATCACGGTTTGTTTGTTTGGCCCGTTGGATTGCCTCCGCAGTCAGGTCTTTGTCGTAGCCTCGGTAAATTAAATGTTTAGCCAGCTCTTCAGACCTTTCTAGGAATCTTTCATCGTCGGAGCAAATTCTGCGTATCCTCAGTGCCTGGCTATATGGAATGTTCTTAATGCAGTGTTTTTGATGACAGCTGGTTGGGAGGAGATACTGGTGTTTGTCGGTTGGTTTCGAGTAGATGTCTGTGTGTAATTTGTTTTCCACCAGTCTGGTTGTTGTGTCCAGGAAAACATGGTTTGAGTTGGAAATTTCTGCCGTGAATTTTATTGAAGGATGGAAGTTGTTTGCCTTTGATATGAAGTCATCAAGACTTTCTCTTCCATACTGCCACTTCATTTCTATATCATCGATAAAGCGTACGCACTGGTATGGTGTACGCTCAACCGATGCTAAGAGCTGACCCTCAAGTTTTACCATGAAAATGTTAGCATACGAAGGGGCCATTTTAATACCCATTGCAGTTCCATTGATTTGTAGGCAGTTTTCTTCATTAAATTCAAAGTTGTTGAGTTTTAGGAGAAGCTATGATTTTATTCTTTATATATATATATATATATATATATATATATATATATATATATATATATATATATATATATATATATATATATATATATATATATATATATAATTATATATATATATTTTTGTATATATATAGATATATATATATATATATATATATATATATATATATATATATATATATATATATATATATATATATCAAGATAAACTCATATATATCAAGATAATCCAAATATATGTAAATTTTCATAAGAAATCAAATTATGTCAAAAATGCAATCCAATGTTACTGACAGCTATTCAAACCTTGAGTCATGCTCATATTGTTGCATAATCGGTACCAGTACAAGCAGCTACAGCTTTAACGGGCGAATATCGTACAAAAATGGTAACATCCTGAGCATCGGAAAGGTAGGTAAACGCATGAAATTATAAGATCTTAGACGCACAGTATATGTGAATCAAGTTCATAGTTTGGACCGTTCTAGCTTTATATTTTTCAGTAATGTTATTCAATACACCGTCATGAAACTGATTTGTTGTCGCTTTATCGCTTTTCATCGCGTTTGTCATTTTTATTGATGTTTTGTAGTGTATCGTTTTGCTTTTTGGTTTTGTCTCGGAATCATCCGTATTATTCCATAAATTGCTCTTTATCATAATTTAATAATACTGTTTCTTTATTACTAATTTGTTTCTATTTAATCTAATAGTTTGGCCTACCATGACCAAGTGCAAATTTGCGTATTCTGTTCCATTTCTTATTTATCATTATTCTTCATTAGTAGGCAAGCCTATGTTTATCAGTTAGGCAAATTCTTACAGTTTCAGAATAAATACACAAAGACGAGTATTCCTAATTACTTTGTTGTAAAAATAACAGTTGAATAATCATTTTCATTTGGAGTTAGCATTATATATATATATATATATATATATATATATATATATATATATATATATATATATATATATATATATATATATATATATATATATATATATATATATATATATAAATATATATATATATATATATATATATATATATATATATATATATATATATATATATATATATATATATATATATATATATATATATATATATATATCAGTCTACAGGAGTTCAAAGCCATTAAATTAGACTCAGTTTACTGGACAAGTTTACAATGATGAAACCTCAGAACAGTATCCCACTGTTCTTAATCTTTCTATATAACCATGAAAATTTAAGATATATCCACATATATGCTATAATTTAACTGTCTTTCACTACAGCAGAGACCTTAACAAATCCTCAGCTATAATTTAATATTAATTAATTAATTACATTACATTACAATATCCTCGTTTGGTCCCTGACTTGTTTGAATAAAACCTCACAGAGGTAGTAAGTGGACAGTCAATAAAATTAACGGAATATTCTGGAGTAGTGGCAATACAGAGCACGCCTATAATTGCTTAAAAGGTACATAGTTCGAGACGCATTTGAGATATGCATTTGTATGCTTTTATAACGAACATATGTGGAATGATTATTTAATACACAAATGGAGATTTTGTACAGCATTATAGAGTTATCATTACTCGTTAGGCATTTTATTTTTGTGGGGCAGTTCGCCTTTTGAAGATAATATGGTGCTTGGAAATGTAAATTTTAGGCAATAGCAATGTAGTTTGAATATTTTTTCTACATTCATAGTTTTCTAATCTCACTAGGAATTTGCATCTAGATCATGCTACCTCATTATTTGAAGAAAGGATGATTGATTTTATTTGACTTTCGTTGTTACCTTTTGGTTTTATTTTGGGTTTAGATGAGAGCCTTGAACGACAGTCTTCATATGCATATGTACTGAGTGTTGAAAATTCATTTTGTTTTTCATTAAATTCTATCTAAAGGGTAACCAGTAAAACCGACAATTTTCGTAACTTACTGAGTAGACATCTTTGTTCTGGGTCGAATAATTACATATAATGGTCAATACCTGAGCATAACTGTGTGTTGCATATACGGGCAACCTCTCCATCACCAACGCAGTCTGATCCTCTGGGGATGTTGTCTGGAAACACGCACTCTCTGTCTCTTGATTGTATTCCTCCACCACACGTTTTACTGCAAACTGTCCACATCGTCCAGGCTCCCCAATTTCCATCAACTTTACAAAAAAAAGTAAACTGCTTCTTAAATTCCTTGGCATGTTTTAGATATCTTTAGAGAATTGCTAAAAAGATGCCATATCAATCTTGGATCAATGCGTTTTTGTATAGTGGTGTACTATTTTTACATCACACATTTATTTACAGACTTGGAAAAACTGGAATGATCTCCCACAATTACTAGTCAAAGTTTAAAACAAACTGGAACGATATCTCAAAGTTATTAGTCGAAGTGTCCCCAGTAATACTATCCAAGGTAGTTGAAATAAGTATGAGCTCAACGATCCCTATAAATTCTAATCTTCATGCTTTGAATAAACGAAAATACTCAACACTTATCGAAAACAAGACAGGAACGGAAATCCTTAAGAAACGGAAAAGACTACTTCGATCAATGAGAGGTCTAGGATGAATAAAATGCGTTATGATGTCCTAGACTTGTACGAAGAGAACTGCATATCTCCAAACGTCTTGGCACCCATACTTACTTCCTTGCACTCTTATCAAGACCACACACATAATTTCACGTTTGGATGCAGAAATAAAAGAGAACGAAACTCGTTATAAGTAAAGATCATTCACCTTCAATATTTAAAGATGTTACAATCTTATGTATGATGCATGCAACCGCACTGATATGTCGCAACATTACCCCCATTGACGCAAAATGAAGACAATCGATGAACAAAATTAATGGTTTCTGCTTTTAAAATATGATTAAAGGTAAATTTACAATACTTGTGACAATACAATGTATCCAATTCACTCGTAAATTGCCCATATTGCCATTAGAAATACGTAGACAACCTCGAGCTGTCAAAATGATTCAATGAAGACTATTTAAATTGGATCATTCTTAATGCAAGTAAAGCGTTTATTCAACGCATGATTGCGTTTAAGCAAGTTCTTAAGAGGAAAGTGCATCATCATCAATTAAAGAATGTTTATAACCATTTTAAAAAATGCCCTCACTCCTATTTTGGAACTGTTGTTTATGATATGCATTTTGCAGAAATTGTAGTGATTGTATTTTAGGCTGCCATTTTCAGCGACATTTTCATTAAAATTAATTTAACGGAAATAAGTTACGCCTAGGGAAATAGCAATTGTTTTGTTATAAAAATATGTTTTTGTTGTACCTTTCAAGGGACAAGTTTTAGACTCAGGACAATAAAAATTCTCTTGTTTATATCTTCTACGCATCTTTCTATGACAAGAATTTACCTGGGCACTCTCCAAAAAAACAGTGTCTAGTTTCATTTGCTGAACCTGTACAATCATTCCCATGATCGTAATTGGGATCGAATTCACATGTCCTGTACCTCCTCTCAATTCCATGGCCACAGGTGTGTGAACACGAAGTCCATTTTGACCAATGTGACCACGACGCATCCTCTAGGAAGAAAAGACACTTATAGTTATATAATTATCTTTTGTCACAGAGTGAACCAGAGCTAAAATATTTCACATGGATCATCACAAAGAGAGTATTGAGTAAACGTAAAGACAAAATAAAACAATGTTGGAATGTCCACCACAAGGTCACAATACTAAATGGGGCATTCAGAGAGAGAGAGAGAGAGAGAGAGAGAGAGAGAGAGAGAGAGAGAGAGAGAGAGAGAGAGAGAGAGAGAGAGATTAATGGCAGCTAACAATATGGAAGAATAAAGAAAAGAAAACGTTACATCAAATAATCAAATACACGTAGAAAGAGAACAATTAGCTCATATCTTAATTATTAAATTTTGTGTTCGACAAGAAAGTCAAACTTAACTATTGTTATACTCATGCAAGTATCAAGCATATACCATCAAAAGGCATGTCACGAAATACTTCGGTTGGAAAGTTATACATTGTCCTATCGCATCAAT
This sequence comes from Potamilus streckersoni, assembly GCA_016746295.1. Taxonomy (NCBI): domain Eukaryota; kingdom Metazoa; phylum Mollusca; class Bivalvia; order Unionida; family Unionidae; genus Potamilus; species Potamilus streckersoni. Next base: position 360,116 of record JAEAOA010000355.1, on the reverse strand, counting down.
GTTCGTCTTTGCCAATGAACGGTGTAAACAGTTTAACATAAATACAATTTAATCTTTGAATATTAATGGATGCATAAGGCTACAAAACCAGACAACTCCAAATTTAAAATTTAGAGTTCAGTTTCATGGAGGCAAAAATGACTTTTCAAACGTTGAATCACATGTAATTATTTAACACGTAATAATTCACTCAAATGGAAGTCGAAGTGCTTTCTGCTTGATCACCTGAGTATGAAGATGTATATTGTGTAGATAGCCATTTTATTTAAAGTGTTCGAAGATGTAAACCTTACTCGCACATGGACGTGGATAACATGGCACCAGTTTGTAGTTAAGTCCGGTGCAGTCTGAATCAACAGCAGTACTGCATTGTCTTGTCTTTTCTCCGACCCCCGCGTCACACGTAACCGAGCAATGGACCACCTCAGCTGACCATTCTGACCATACTAAGTTTGAAAGAAGGCATTTAAGCAGATATTAATTCATACTGGATGCTAGATAGATTGTCAAATAGCACACACACACACACACACAAACATATATATATATATATATATATATATATATATATATATATATATATATATATATATATATATATATATATATATATATATATATATATATATATATATATATATATATATATATATATATATATAAAGAATACAAATCATATGGCGAATAACAACCCTCTCAAGCGTACTGGATCCACCAAGGGATCACGTTTGTCAGGGATTAATTAGTGTTATCGGATTTCAATCAGTTTCTTGTATGTTCTTATGTGGAATAATATGGTTTTCCTAATTGTGTTTTTTTTTTTAAAGAAAAACACTTCGGCACTAAATTGGAATTATAGCCATCAGTTCTTATATCCTTTATATTTCTCTCACTAGTCTCTTTAGAAATTAATTAAGCAATAAATGAGTTGCATTGCCTGAAATATGATATGTGTATTAAATTAGCATCGTGCGTGTATCTAGTTTGGATCCTTGAACTTTGTTTCCATTCCAACAATGTTATATCCGAAGAAACGAATTATGCAAGACTACCGATAGATATTAGAAGCATGAAACATTATATAATTTTGCCCAAGTACTGTTAACTTTTGCTTTCTCTTTAATATTACTTAAATATGGCATATAATAATGTAAATACAAAATGCTTATCCCACAATCAAATAAGTTGTTCGGAGGTAAATGCATTTAAGTTCATTTTAATTTTAAATTTGTTATAATTATTTTTTTTTATCTTCTTAAATAACTGCTTACCTCCTGGGAGTCTTGTCACAGTGGTAGTAGGTCTTGGTGATGTACTTGTTGCTGCAGAAATCAAATCAGGAAACGTATCTTGTATTTTGAATATTTGATTTGTTCTGAAATTGTCTTGCTCTCCGTATTTTTAATACCGACTGAGGCATGTTTTTGTATATCTTTCAAAAGAAACAAAATTGAAAATGATAGCCTTTAAAGTACATATACCAAAGAAGAAATATACGATTGATATTTTATCTGGAATAAAGACTATGAACCAATGCAACTCTAATGAAGATATATATTTGAAATCATCTAACTTCATAACTGTGATCTACTGTCATCGTGAACTAGCACACGGTAAATATTGCATCTATATTTTATCAGAAAGCAATTCTCAGAAAATGTTGATTTCATTATATCTTACGGTAACAAAATTACCTTGGCATAAACCCTGATTACATTTCTGAATTTCATGAATTGGATTATCACCGCAGTCGTGGTTCGTTCCCGTGTCACAAGTCCTTGATCTTGCTTGAAAACCTTCACCACAGCTAGAAGAGCAAACTGACCATTCTGTCCACGTAGTCCATGCTGCATATTATAAAATGCCAAGTTTATGCTTCTTCAACGAACATAGACATAGCAATAATCTACAAACGTGTGAAAATATAATATAATATAATGAATGAATTTAGTTCAAAGTAAACACGTTTAGGAAAAGAAAATTAATAAATAATACAACCCATGCATTCAAACTCATGTATAAGATTGTGCATACCGAATGTGACTCTTTTTAAATGTATAATGAAATAGGAGATGCATTTATTTCGAAAACTTTCTTTATACACGTTATCTTAATATTGGTATTTAGACAAAAACAAAAACGCAAGCACAAAATCAAGCACATGCATCAATTACTTTTCTTCACGCAGTTTCGATGCAAACCGCTGAAATTATATACAGCAATATATGGTACAAATGCTATCTATGAAGAGAGAAGATATAGTCATGGTCCTCACTAAAGGTACGCACTCTGTCTTACTTTAATTTTGTAATCTTAACATAATCTTGAAATATGACGTCAAAGGGTTTTGGGGTAAATACGGTTTATTTTAAATACAGCTATAAATGACTGAATTTACATTATATTCAGTTGTCTACTAGGTGGGATAGACTACGAAATCAGGATATAGATTGATGAATGCATCATACATTGGGGGTGTATGTATGTATGTATGTATGTATGTATGTATGTATGTATGTATGTATGTATGTATGTATGTATGTATGTATGTATGTATGTATGTATGTATGTATGTATGTATGTATGTATGTATGTATGTATGTATGTGTGTGTATGTGTATGTATGTATGTATGTATGTATGTATGTATGTATGTATGTATGTATGTATGTATGTATGTATGTATGTATGTATGTATGTATGTATGTATGTATGTATGTATGTATGTATGTATGTATGTATGTATGTCTTAATATTTACTCACTTGCGGTATGGCACTCAGCCAGTTCACAGACACTGAGCTTAAAATCCAATCCCAAACAATCGGACTTAATCCCTGAGCTACAAGTTCTGCTTCTCTCACCAATGCCCCTACCACATGTTACTGAGCATGAGGTAACCACGTCTGACCACTCCGACCAAGCTTGATATTAAAATAAAACTTATCATGGTGAGTACAGAAAAAGTGTGGAATACAAGAGCATGATGTGCGATGGTAGTGGGGAGCTGATGGGCTAAGTTGGTTTGGCCCATCCCTATTCGTCCAAACACTACACTTAAAATGAGCGTAAACCAAACGGAAAGTTTCCTAAAGTAACTTTTCTTTACATTTAGATGGTTTAAATTTTAAAATTCTAAAAATGCGTAATTGTCTAGGTGAGTTGTCGGCTCCAAGATCTATTAACTAAGGTCTATTAACCACGGTCTATTAACCTCCTTGTTTATGACAAACACACCCTCCTTCAAAAAACCAATAATTCTGGATCGACCACTGAGGGTGATCAATATTGAAAGAAAACGTTGGTGCTATAATATATTAATTACGTTCACTCGGAATGGCTTTAGCAACATATGATCAGATTGTTATGAAAACGTCAGTGAATCTAAGCACCATAAACACTTGAGAAAAAGATACAAGTAAGATGCGTTTACACCTTATATGATTTTGATGTAAATCACTTTGTCGTTTCTGTGCTTCAGAATTTCAGTGCGACAAATGTTGCAAAGAAAAGCAAGTTCACTTTTCTTGATATACGTGTATTTCATGAGATGATTATGCGACCTGTCCTGACAGAATATAGTTTTCTTGGACTAGGAATGCAATTACTGTCATGTTGTAGCAAATACTGAATTTGGTCCACATTAATAAAATGGTCAAAGCCTCTAAATAGTTTTCTTTTTAATAGTGTCTACTCTAAAATATATATATATATATATATATATATATATATATATATATATATATATATATATATATATATATATATATATATATATAGGTTGTTTTTGTAATTATTAAATATTTATTTTCCATCTCCATGATTATGCGTGTAATAGGCCTTACCCTTCCCGAATGAAACCACACAAAGTACAAAAAGATAATGAAGGCACAAAAGAAGAACGGTGGAATATATATATATATATATATATATATATATATATATATATATATATATATATATATATATATATATATATATATATATATATATATATATATATATATATAATATAGAAGGGATCAACAATAATAAAGACAGTATAGAACTAGGCGCAAAAAATGGCAAAAAAAATCCAGAAAATGGCAAATATCATGTGGGCCTAAGGTTGCTTGTTTAATATTTTTGCTTATAAACAGTTATTTGGAACAGAGAGCCAATCAAAGCTCTTTATACCCCCAACTCTCACTAATTACTGAATCAACTTGATGGGTGAGTTTACTTGTTTACGTTTAAAGAGATATATGTCAATGCCATTTCTATGATCAATGTTTACGTAGTATCTTACAGGGTTCAGCATCCGCTGTTAGAAACCTTTTCTCATTTTTGTTTGAAGTGCCATTATGTTCATCGCCTTTATTCACGTGGAATTGACTTTCAGTGGTTTCTGGAAAAAGAAAAAGCGTTTTTCTCACACGATAAAGTCTCTATTTGAAGGAGTTTGATGTGAATACAATTTTGGAATGTACATTAACCGAGACTGAAAATAAACCACCCTGCAAAATCAAGCCTAAAACACACAAATAAATTATCCACACAAACGAACAAGCAAGCATAAAACATACAAATATACTATCTACACCAAAGAAGCGAGCAAGCATAAAACATACAACATACTATCAGCACCAATGAAATGAGCAAGCATGAAATACACAAATATACTATCCACACTCACGAAAAGAGAAAGCATAAAATACGCAAATGTACTATCCACGCCAACGAACGATCAAGCATAAAACACAAACAAAATACTATCTGCACCAACGAAACGAACAAGCATAAAACACACAATATACCATATACACCAACGAAACGAGCAACCATAAACCCACAATATACTATCTATCCCAACGAAAAAAGCAAACATAAAACACACAAAATACTATCTGCATTAACGAAACGAGCAAGCATAAAACACACAATAATATATCCACACCAACAAAACGAGCAAGCATAAAACACAGAATATATTATCTACACCAACGAACAAGCAAGCACAAAACATACAATATAACATCTACAAAAACGAAACGAGCAAGCATAAAACACACAATATTCTATCCACACCAACGAACGAGTAAGCATAAAGGATAAATTATATACTATCCACACCAACGAACGCGCATGAAAACACACACACATACACATTAGTAATGGAGTGCATGTTGATAATCACACTACACTACATTCATACGAATGAACAAATTGAACAGTCTCTCTTTTCTAGAGATCTGTTTATTCCTGAGAAGGGCTGTATTTCGAGAACTCCATATTTACCTAGTTAATGTCGGCACCTCACAAATCTGGCCCTATATGCGCATTGCCTGCTCTAGTCATTCTCCCAATTCACATTTGTGATTTGAGGAACAGACGGAGGTGGAGCTGCTTCACTCTCCCAGTATTCCGTCTCTTTGACAATGGAGTCTTTCCTTTTTTCCCTATAGCACAACCGATGACGATGACGTGGTACTAGTAGTGGATGTGGCATCGGTACTGCTGCATGCTGCTGGAGGTGTTCTCACCTAAGGTTTCACCTCACACTGAAGTAAAATGAAACGTGAGGCAATATCTTTTCCACCTTCAATTTGTTCTTTCCTTCCTCCTTCTCTTCCTCAATTATTTCTCTTTCTTCACTGGCCTCCTTCGCCAGCTCATCTAAAAGGCCCATGACATTCCATGTTGGTTGATCTGCTACTCAATTTCTTTAAAGTGAACTGGTTCAGAATGGTAATCATACAGATGTGCATTTGGCCTTTTTTTCGTGAAGCAATTACGTGAAGGTAACATCCCCTAACACGCAAATGTTTACCATCCCATGAAATGCGCGGACTTAAAAGAAGTACTCACATTGACGTTTTTACTTGTTTAACTTAGAAATACAGACAAACGCGTTTTGTACAAGACAAAAAACGAAATTCTTATAGACACAATTCTGGTTTCTAATTTTAAACGTTTGTGGCAAATTGAATGAGTATGTCTTTTCGTGAGTATTGGATAGCCCTAAAAAGGGTTGTGTTTGTTCATGGAAGAAATGGCATACTTTTTTTACTAAGATTGCTTCCCCGTCTGGCATAAGGCTTTCCTATACGATATGGCCTGCTTTTTCGAAAAGAGAAAGAGAATTCATTTTTCTTTTCGAAAGTCCACAAAACCTCTGCCTTGTTCATGCTAATGCTGCTGTTGCTTTTGATGCTTCTTTTCTTTCTGTTTCTTCTGAAGGCTATATTTCGCAGTCTATTCTTCTTGTTCTTTCTTAATTTCCTTTCTAAATATCTCTTTTCTGATGTTTTTGGCTATGGAGAGCATCCTGACATTCTCTATTTATTTAGGCTAAGGTATGAGGCTGAGCAAGACACGATTTAATTGATATGGTACAAAGGTGGACGTGATAGAAAATACCCCTATCGGGAATTTTTAGTGTCGGAATGTTAGGATAGTGAGGGATAGAGAGAAAGTCAAAGAGCATATATTCACAGTGTGCTTTTTTAAAAACAAACGACATATGCGTTTTTTTTTTTCAAAATAAAACTTTGTTTCAAGTAACAATTAAGATAAGGAAGAAGGAACAATAATATCCAAAAATTAAATTATTTTGACAAGGTTGAAAACGTTGCGAAATCATGTGATATTTCCATTGATGACAGTCATGAGGCCATTGAAGTACACTTCGATTTATAGCTAAAGACAAAATATATCCATAACGGTCACAAAACCATCTAGATACTTTTTCATCGTTTCTAGATGAGTATCGATCAAAATAAGTTACTAAATGTTCTAAAGAATATCCAAAATTGCGTTGATGACGATAATACACTCAATATGGTCCACATACCATATAATCATTGCCTTGTAATTTCACATTATTAAATCGTATCGTCTCGGCATTTCTTCTAATTAAGTCGTTAATATGGTCTTCAAAAAAGGATAATCCATACGAAATAAAATATTCCACACTATTTTCTAAACTCCTCCGTAACCAGCAGGATTGTATGGATCGTAATAAATGCCGGCTACGATCTTCTCCATTATTTTAATAAGTGGTACAATCTTTGCTGATGATACCCTGAATGGACTAAGAATTTAGTTTGGAAACGGCTTTACGTGTCCGATGTGATACGGAAGTCGAAGTGGAAATTATTTTGGTAATAGTGGTGGCTTGTCCGTGTTGGTGGTAACTGAATGGGTTTAGTCTTCTGTTCCTTTTTAACTTCTGGTTTTCCTTCTTTCTTTTCCAACACCATCTTTTGAACCCAAATTTTAAGTTCTCTCTGAGGTGTTGGTGAAGGAGTCAACAAGGCCGTTGCAATCTTGCTAGAAATGGGAGCTGCTGACGGTGTTTGAAAGTCCTCACGTGTCTCTTCTTCTTCAGGCAATCGTGAGGCTACTTCTGCCTTGACCACTGATGGTGGTGGTGGTGATAGTGATGGTGATTGAATTTTCATCTAGGTCTTAAAATCTTTCAAAGTTGGTGGAGCTGTTTCGTCTAAAGCTTCTGATGAAAGAGTTGCGGTCGTTGCAACACTTGACTGTACCGTTGAATGTTTTCTGTTTCAAGAAATCTCTACAATCAGTCAACGATTGTAATTTGTGCTGTAACTGGGATACCTCCGTCAAGTGAGGATTGGGAGGTAAATGTGGGGTTCGTTGCTTTTGCCAAAGATGGTATTCAATCCATTGATTGTAAGGAACTCAAGTCAATTAATATACTTCCATGAGATTCCAAAGGTTACGTTTGAGATCTTTATAACCCAGAGGCTATTGTTGTCCATTTCTTTTATCCCTTGTGAAGCAGCCCCCGCGACAAGACTTATCAAAAAGGGGACTTCTATGGCTTTTAACAAGGTGCTAACAACATAGGCAGAAAGGGCACAAGTCTTCCACTTTGAACAAACAACCTTTTCGTTTGATGAATGGGAATTTTCTTCTGGAGCATCTGGCAAAGAACGTATTGATGTTTGGTTAAGCATTCGTTATGGTGTTTAGACAAAGGTATCGTACCTTTCAAGGCATTCAAACAACATTCGCATACGATATTCGTTTCACATGAATTTAAAGAGTTTTGGAAACGACTAACAACATGTACCAATATTTGGATAAACGAGGTGGCAGTCCTTCCCTTTCCTCTGGTGATATAAGAGGAAAGTCATTTTTGGAAGACAGCTTTGTTGGTTAATTGCAAGGCACACTTCAAATAATAAAATAACGTCGATGAACACGGTCTTTTATCCTTTTTTGGGGTTGGACCATCGTTTTGTCATAATTGTGAAAATGTATTTTCCAAAATTATCAACGAATCCTCCTCTGGTGACTTTCTTTCTTTGGACGAATGTGTTTTTTTCTGGGGTTGACGTCGATATTGGATTAAAGGTTTATGAGGATGACGTGACTGTCGTTTTCGTTTCATTATTCTTTTTTCCCGAAGAACGAAGATGATAACGGCGTGCACTTTTTGGTAGGGCCATCTTGGGGTGTTCAGGGGAATAAGTCATTGATTTGCATGATTGACCTCTGATCTTTTCTATACTGTAATGCGTCGCCACTGATTGTCTTAACGTCGTATAAATGTGATGACAGGCAACACACGTCGTGGAAGAGTTCGCATGGGACTAAAGCGGGCCAGGTCTTGCTTCGACAAATCCAGTAATTTTTTTAACACGTCTGATTTCTCTTGGATATTGATTTTGTGGGCAGGTACTATGTGATCAGCGGCTGATGCCGCTAAAGAAGAAGAGGGTATCACTGCTAGAGGAGACGTTTTTGGAGACGTGTTTTGATTGGGTAAAAACTGCTTTTATTATTATTTTTTGTGGATGTGATTTGGTCTTGACATCATTGCTTTTTTATTTCCTTTTTCTGAGGCGGTAACTAGTCTTGACACTGTTGATCTTTTTCTTTTTCTTCTGGTTATGTCGAGATTGTTTTGTTTGTTGAAGAAACCATTGTTAGCATTGGGATCCCATTTTAAGAGGGAGCGAATAATGACTCCTAGATAACCACAACCTCCAGGTTTTAAATGATTTGGTTTTAGGTTTGAATGTTAATGCGAGGATCGGCCAGTTGAGTTAGGGCTACCTTGTTTCTGTAGAAAACACATTTTGCTTGATGTAAAATCTGAATGACGCCTTGCAGTAATAGACGTGATGTCGCTGTAAACCATCGTAAGACCTCTTTGAGACACAAGCACGTATTTGTGGATTTTTTTTACGACGTGTGCCATACAAGGTACGAATCAATTTGACGAGAAGATGAGATTGAAGGGAAATCATGTTGAATGTGTGTGACCTAGGTTTTTATAGATTGTTTTGGTGGGTAAGTTTACGACGGGGATGTCTACACTACAGGACCTACTTCTTGGCACCAGTGATGAAACAGATTGGTCCAAAATCGCAAATTAACGAGGGTGGTGGGGCTTGTTTTAAATCCACGAGTAATTAGGCTTGTGGGGTTTGAGTTGCATCTTTCGTACCTATGAGTTAGCCAGGGTGTTCCTAACTGTTTGGCTAAGACATGCACTTGCGATTTATCTCTAGGACTTGTAAACAAATCTACGTAATGTGCATTAAGACTGATGGTACGATAGGTTTACTTTGTTGAAGGAAAGTTTGTGTAATGTAAATGATACAGGCCTTATGGTGTTGCCCTTTGTGTGTAAACCAGATTTTAATTTCTTCGTCGTCTTCTCCTAATATGTCATCAAAGATGACCAAATGGGTTTGACTGGGTTGAGACACGATTCGATCGTCATCGACAGGAATGCCTTCCACAAAGACAATGGAATCGCCTTGACATTCTCGTAAAAGGCTGTACAGCGATTGCTACTCTTTGTAACACCACACGATTTGTTGAGGTGAACGATCAGTCAAATGATGTTTATGTTTATGGTTGGATTTCTCTTTTATATTGTGACGAATATCAGCGTGTCCGAACGGTAAAGTAAAGTGGTTGGGAAGCCTTACTAGCTTCTACTGGTAAACGATTTGATAGATTTTTTAAAGGGTTGACTGACAATTTGATGTGTGGGTAATAATACAGTCTTGTGGGGTTGGTAAGTGGTAAATTTTACGTTTCCATCCGCTCCAGACTGTAAGGCTTCTTTGAGTACTCCAACGTTTTCCATTTGACTCGTACGATAATTGTGAGCCAATACTTTCACTTTACACTTCGTGTGCACTTCTCCTTGAGGGTTACGGTATTCGTAACAGTAGATTTTTGGACCGCCACATGCAAAGCTTAGAATCTTTTACTCAGGACGCTCGTCTGTCTAGGCTCCAAACCGGTCTCGTTCCATTTTAGGTTGCTGTTGACCCAAACGACTGATGTATCTGTCCGTGTCAAAATAAAAACACAATCTCCTAACAGTTATAATGTTTCGTACAGTTTTAAGCGAGCATGGGCTGTCACGTAAGCCTCAATGATGACATTTCCAAATCTGTCGGCTTCGAGAAAGTCCGAATTTTTTCGTAACTGACTAAAAGCAAGTCCTCAAAAATGACGTGTATTTGGTTTTGTCGTGAATCATCTGTAAATAGTGGTGGCAAGGTTCAGACAAATACTCCGTCTTGGGGCAACATGGTCGTTTTACAATTTTGACCCTCAAACAATTCAACTTCACTTTGGCAAAACGATACCCTACCGTCGTTTTTCTCTATGTCATCTGAAGTGATACCTTCCTGGTCCCAGTATTTCTCTTTCAATTTTTCTTTGATCATTGGGAGTATGACAGCAGAAATGGTAGCTGGCTTGTTTCAGTTTCAAAAACGCATTCATGTAGTTTGAGAAAATGCCTTTCTGAATTTCGTCGCCCTTATGGTATTTTTCTAACTTGAGAAAGTGGTAAAATTGATACACTACTAACATTTGGTATCCCAAGTCCAGAGATTTAAGTAATTCCACTCTGATCCATGTTCTTTCAATGCGCGTTCTTGAGTGTGCTGGCAAGGGTGGTCATGGTTGCACGTTTTGGCACAAGTACGACACAAGGGAAACATCAGTCTTCTCTGACAATGATATGGTAACACGGGATATTATAAGTACGTGGAAGGGAAGACTTTACACGTGATCAATCCTTCGTACTGTCTAAAGTTGTCCACGTCAATGTGTTTGGTTAGCAATAGTGGGTGCCCTGCAGGAAAGTAACAATATTTGCACACGTAATGATATAGTGACACACTTCCAAGTATATGATTTCTTCGTACTCCTCCTAGACTTGGTACAGGAAACAGGTAGCACCTGTCTGTCCTCCGTTTAAAGTGTCCCGTTGGTTCAGAGGGTCCACCAGCTTGTAACTCTCAACGATGCGCTTAAACTCGGGATAGGTTTTCAATGGAAGTTCATACTCGTGTTCTCTCATTTCTATCACTTGGTATCCTTCCTCTTCTAATTTCAAGCGTTGCTGACAAGTGGCCTGGAACAAATCTTCGTTGGCGCGTTGTAAAAATTGTTTTGTTAGTGTCACGTTGAAAGTTAAAAGTGGGACATCCGTGCAATAAGCAACCGTTAAAAGTTGTACACGATCTAAGAGTTTTCTATGTCCCAGCCATCCACTAAATACTTTCCAATGGCTTTCTCTCTTCCTCCGTTGCGGACATGTTGAATCCATTTGTCATCCTCCACTATTATTACTGTATAGCCTATCGTGTGCTGAAAAATTGCGTTAAGCCCCACAATAACAACAACATGTTCCACAAAACAGAGTCGCATTAATTCGCTGCGCACAAATGGTAGCGTACCTATATAGGAAATGTGACGTCACAGCTAACTCACTTCGGAATGGAAGAGAGACTCTGTGAAGTGACCGAACTTTTAACGCGTATTGGGGTTGGTGAATATTTTCAATCCATTTCGATTCGATCTTTCCTTATAAATAAATAATGTTCTCTTCCTTCCCTTCACCTGTTTTTGTCAAAAGGAAGATGTTCATTGACGTTGAATCCTCTACTTTGGTATCGTCATTGTTTTTCTGTATGGACTTTCCCATGTATTTGAAAACAAAATGGACTGTCATCCGGATCACCGGTGCCACTGTTTGGAAAAGATGTTATATGGAAAGACAAGGCTGTTCGGAGCGGACTCATATTCGGACCAGGAGAGAGACACAGTTTAAGACAAGCTTTGAGAACTTTAAGGAAGTAAAGAAGATCTATGCAATGTCGTATATGCTAACAAAATGATGATAACATAACAAACAACAGTTTTTTCAGGGCCACTTCCAAAGAATCAAAAAGATTTTCCTTTTCAAAATATTGCCATATTTCTATGTGTTCGAAATATGTTCTATATTTATGTGTCTTTATTGTATGTGTATGTGTCCCTCCACAGAATAGTAGTCCTAGCTGTTCGTAGTTAGGTCAGCTAGGTCCTCTCATTGCTACAGTGTTGCCAGTGTCCAGTTCCGTAACCGTATGCTAACTGTCCCATTCCACATGTCCCTATACAGGCCCAAATGTGCTAATACAAAATTTTCATTGTCCCCGATAGTGCCCCAGAATGTGGTTTGACCCCAAAAAATCGTGTTCCTATACTACCCCAGGCTGATTTTTAATGAAAACTCCCATAGTCCCTATAGTGTTACACTAATGTTAGGCCAACATAATTGATATTAGATTGGATAGTATGATAAGTGGGGTATATTGCAATATATATTCATAATAGACATGTTGAACATGTATGTAAGGAAATAACTAAGTAATAAGATATGCATTCCTAGTTTGGAGTCATTCTTATTTCTTGTAGTCTTTTTGTATCTTTAAGTCTGAAGACGTCCTTTACGTTGTAATTAGATATTTTTATGAGGAGAAATATTTGTTTACATTGTTCAAAAAAGTAGAAAGTGTTCACCTATCTATCATATTATTTTGGAAATACTGTGAATTATTCACATACGTTCTGGACATTATCGTTATGACAAGGTCACGGGTTTTTGCAGACCATTACATTTCCAGTTCTTAAATTTATACGGAACTTATACTCTTTTTGGACAGTAATATAACTTTTTTGGACTATTTTGCATTCACTTCATATAGAGGAAGACATTCATCAATTTTAAAAGCAGGAAATATAATATTATTAAAATTTTTGCTGTAATAAGTCCTCTTATTTCTCTATAATCAACATTTTCAGTCTCATGATCTCCAATGGCACCACATTTTAGATGGTTATTATTGTCGTCGTGTAATTTGTTTCGACACAAGCACAGGTGTAAAATGAACAAAGCGCGTTTATTGTTTTTATTCTTGTAGGTGATGTATATATGAATCTTTAAACTTGGTTGCTTAATGAAGACATGCGCACACATCAGCACTTTGCATGCTCAACACCATACCATCAGGATCAGAAATGATTGGTGACCCTATACATACCATTTTCCTACAGGTGACAAACGTGACAGAGGAAAGAGACTATGTGCTATTTACTTGACGGCAGGCTACGCGTTATATTCTATTATCTTGATGGTTAAAGCAAAACGTTGCCACACAATCTTAATAACACGAGTACATACCTCTTGACCCGAAGAGCCACAACCACCAGTCTAGGGAGTAAACAGGCGATAGAGCGGTAACAAATATACACACAAGAGCAATATCTGCAAGACAAAATCAGTCATTCACTGAATTAACATATGAAGATGCATTGATAGCTGAATGAACTGAAATAAAAAGACAGATATACATATTAAATTTTTTTATAGTAGTATTAAGTCACAGATTCTTCACAAATTATTAAAAAATTCAGAATTGTTGTGAGTGTGTGTGTGTGTGTGTGTGTGTGTGTGTGTGTGTTGATACAAAGAATGAGACTTCAACTGACTTTGATGATACTGGTCAATACTTTCTTGAAAAAGGTCCAACTGAGCAAACATATACCCTTCTATGACATCCTATAATGTACCGGAAAATCAGAATGTTTGTAATTTGTTCTATTGATTACTCAAAACAAACTTCGTATACTCAGATAATACGCAGACAGATTCGAGTCTGTACTGTCTGTAGTATTACTCGACGTATTACTCGACGTATTAGCGATTATCGCGGTATTAATTGAGATAGATAGGTGTGACCAATATTATATACCTAACTAACATTGCTTAAACCTCAGAGTTTATATTTTCATTGGTATTTTCACACAATAAATTAATATGGATCGAAATGCACATCAGTAAAATAAATATTCTCTTCCCTAGGTCAGTACGACACCATATTTCATACATCCGCAAGACGTTTTACATTTGTTGATACTGCTGACTTGGAATGCATTTAAATGATGACAGGATTATTACCTACACCAGATCAATGTTAACCATATTTTATACCTCCGCTTTTCTTTGAATTTTTCGATCATATCTACCTCACTGTTTATGACTCATTTTAGAGACCTTGCCAATAATGCATTTCCGTTAAGATATTTTCGCTATAAGGAGTCAGAGATTTCATAGCTACTTGTCCTTGTTTAGCATTTTTGTATTTCTTCATAGTGCCATCATTGTTCATGAAACATCTCGAGAAACACTACTGGACTACACAGAAACACTACTGGACTACACATTTCAGTGAATACAGAACTATTCCCCATAGCAGGTCACTGCTAACCATATTTCATTCTTAAATGACTTTGCTTCGACTATTTAGAATCAGTTTTAGTCCATCAATTGTTTTTTTTGGTATCACACGTTTTAGTGGTTTGAGCGGAAAGTGCATTTCGTTGATTACAGTACTGTTGCCGTAATTATTTAAAAGTGACTCTTATTTTACAAATAAATGACTTTTCTTAGACATTTTGGTTACTATTCATGTTTCCATCATTAATTATGCTACAAACAAGTGACTTTGGGTTACTTACTATTCAATCATAATACTACTATTCCCAAAAATTCATCAGTGTAGCTTGTATTTACACCTACAAGATTTTGGTATTATTTTGTTTAAAGTTATATTTCCATCTTTATATATTGTCACAGTCCAAACGTGCTACTGGAAAATTTATTTAAATGAATGGGGATATTTCAAATACTGTGTCATTGTGAAACTTATTTCACACCTACATGACCTTGTTAGACTTGTTTTAACTGTGCTACATCATATTTATGTTACTATGGTTGTGTCAAATATTTCATAAAACATATCTAAGGACACATCTGACTTAGTTTATAAATATAGAAATAAATATCATCTCCTTTATAGATCACTATGAGATATAACTCAAAATTGCTTATGATTTTATTTTGGTATTGAACACTTCTGCACAGGTACTAGTACATAAACGAAGTATCCAATTAACGCGGTGACGTGTCTCAAGAAGTTATATGTGAAAACACCTAATTTTCGACCGTCATTTCCATAGGTGGGGCCATTCGTGTTACATCAACACATTCTAGAATGACCGTTTAAACTGATAAATGAGATAAGGAAATAACGCACATGACTGAATTTCGAAATTATCGCTGTTATTCTCCTTCAAAATCGCTTTGAGAATATAAACTGCCTGAATATTTCTCAAAAGATTTTAAAATCAGTCCTTTAATCTAGTTTTAAATGCATTATTCAATCGCATCTCTTTTTCATGCGATTCTGCAATTATTTTGGTAAAACATGTTCATATCAACTTTTCACTGTTGTGTATATCAACAAAAAATGAAAACTTAAATCTAATTAGTGAGAGACAGATTTCTACTTCAAGCAAGAATTGAAAAGAAATTAGTTTGATTTAAAAGAAATATACCTTTAATTTGTATTCTAATTTCTAGCTAACTGTCATAGAAACCGTTTATTTGTGTCTTTGACTAAAGTTTTGGATGTTTCACAAGATTAGATGATAGAACTTGTGCAAATGCTCTTGTATATATAAAGCAGAAGTTACAATTATTCTGAAACCTTTCTTTAGCAAAGAAACCCCAATACTAACTTAAATCAAAAGCATGATTGCGTCAAACATCCACCCCTATTGAAAGCATGATTGCGTCAAACATCCACCCCTATTGGAAATGAAGACTGCATACATTTATTTCAAATAATATATAAATCGGATTGTTCTAATATATTGGTAAAATTTGCGGAATGAAAACTCCGAAGATAAGCTTTG
This sequence comes from Potamilus streckersoni, assembly GCA_016746295.1. Classification (NCBI taxonomy): domain Eukaryota; kingdom Metazoa; phylum Mollusca; class Bivalvia; order Unionida; family Unionidae; genus Potamilus; species Potamilus streckersoni. Next base: position 344,044 of record JAEAOA010000355.1, on the reverse strand, counting down.
GAACATTAAACCCTTCAATGGAGAGTGGCATTCCTGACAGTAATAGACTTAGCAAATGCAGGCCAATTTTGGATCAGTTGGCGAGGCCCCTTGTGAGAACAGCTTTTGGGAAAAAAAAAACTTTTAAACAAATTTGATATGATATTGAATTTAATAATGTCTTCCATCGCTTTAAATTTACTTTACCACTGATGATACATTTTTAAAAACTTAGTACTAACGGGTGGAACCCTTGTGGAGCGTGAATGGGTCAAATCGGTCAAATCGGCCTAAGGTCAGCCCTGATCCCTGGTCATAAACGTAATGCCTAAACGAGCACCAAACACACATACCTCACTCTTGCATACCTTCTGCCAGGATAAACTCGACCAGAGTTTATACCCTTGAAGTGTCAACTGATAATGGGACAAAATCTTGTGGAGAATAGCAACTTCCATTCTTTGAGATAATATTTGTTTTACTTGAACACTTAAGAGATATTGCTGGAGTCTTTGAGTGAATATGATATATATATATATATATATATATATATATATATATATATATATATATATATATATATATATATATATATATATATATATATATATATATATATATATATATATATGAAATGCTGTTAATCTGTTTATAACGTATTTTGCATTCTGTAACTTTTATCTTTTGACATTTAGATTTTAAGTAAAGTAATATCTTTATTTTCTAGCACCATTCATTTAGGGAAATTGGAAGCTTATATTCCTGAATTATTTGAACTTTTCCATGCATATATATATATATATATATATATATATATATATATATATATATATATATATATATATATATATATATAGACATATGCATATACATACCAGAAGTCTGAAATCAGCAGCTAGTTCATAGGTTTAATTTACATGGACTGGAGATAGAATGTCGAACAATGTCAAGACTTACTTGAGGTAGCTGTTTCCCTTCACTTTTAGAAAATACGAAACACTTCAATCTTTGTCACCAAAAGATTCCGTACAACGCTTAGATACCACACGTGATTATTGTCCTTCACGAAACTCCTAATGGTCATCATTTAATAGCGGTCATCTTATCATATCCACCATTTTAATTTTATAATTTCCACTTGCCATATGGTATACAGACGATATGACTTTGTAACTGTCACCTGCATTTAATGCCTTTTGTTTCCTAAGCAAAACATTAATTTCTGCCTCAATTAAGCGGTCCCAGAAGCGTGTCTACAATGACCAAGAAGTACTTGACAACTTTCAACTTTCTTCATGAAGAAGGCCAGTTTTAGCTTTTCCCCTTTTCCCATGGTTTTAACATCTCTCTCTCTCTCTCTCTCTCTCTCTCTCTCTCTCTCTCTCTCTCTCTCTCTCTCTCTCTCTCTCTCTCTCTCTCTCTCTCTCTCTCTCTCTCTCTCTCTCTCTCTCTCTCTCTCTGTATGTATGTATGTATGTATGTATGTATGTATGTATGTATGTATGTATGTATGTATGTATGTATGTATGTATGTATGTATGTATGTATGTATGTATGTATGTATGTATGTATGTATGTATGTATGTACACACACACACACACACACACATATATATATATATATATATATATATATATATATATATATATATATATATATATATATATATATATATATATATATATATATATATATATATATGAGAGAGAGAGAGAAAACGATACGCACACAACACAGATACGAACACACATGAATAAAATATGATTAGTCTTGACATGTATACTAAACAATTATTATATGAACCTTTAGCGGTTTGATTTGTATTTCACGATATATGTATATATATATATATATATATATATATATATATATATATATATATATATATATATATATATATATATATATTAATGCATAAAGTACTTACATAATATTTTAAATAAATCCATTTTATGCAATTGTGGTCTCCCTGAAATCCATGCAAAACCTGTCCAAATCACACAGTACGGATCCTCCCAGTATTTCTTATCAGCTTTTACAATGTACACCAAGAAAGTCATGACTTTCAATCACTCACTATCTCTCTTGTACCTAAGCTATTTCTGTATTCCAAAATGAGGTAGCATTAGTAATTCAGTAGGAGAAATTATTTGATGACAAAGAGGTCGTTGGTAATGCAAAATTGCGAGCAATACACACACACACACACACTATCACACTATATATATATATATATATATATATATATATATATATATATATATATATATATATATATATATATATATATATATATATATATATATATAAAGTTGTTTAATACGTTCTCTAATGCAGCTTTTTCACTATTAGAACGCGTACATTCAATTTCCTTTAGCTAAGACTAGTTGAATACATCATTAGGTAAATCTCTATTGTATAAGTTTTTTTTATTCTGACTGTTGTAAAAGTGGTTGAAATTTCGCTTGTCCAAAAAGAAAGAAAAAAAAACCTCTTTAAGAGCCTATCATCAATAAAACGTATTACTAATAAAAGTATAAGTTGCAACGTGCTCTAAACCTACGATACCTAGCTATCATTTCGAGAAAAATGAGATTTCTAGAGCATGAAAGTAATGTATTTTTTTTGCAATTAGTACGGCTAGTGATACATGGCGTCATGTTTCCATATATTGTGTTTTCTTAAGGAAGGGATCAGGGAGAATACGTGTCATCACGTGATGGCTATACTTAGGATCCTTCTCTTGTTATGGCGCATGACACGTGCTTTGCTCTGGTCACGACAATGTAGATGCCATGGATTACGTGTATTCTGATAGTAACAGCCTCACCTGAGCTGCCTAACATTAAAATGTAAATTAATTGCACCAGGATGATATCGTTTGTGAAACTGATGATCGCGAGTACTAAGCAACTGAGTCATTGGGGGAAAAAAATTTCACGTGCAAGTGATTTTCACGATTCACTGGGATGTACTTGTATTTTAATAATAACATCAAATGAAAAGGTTATTACAGGTTTGTCATTTTTTACTCATGATAACGTCTATTTATACAAATGTATGCTGTTCTAAAATTGAAAAAAAATTACGCACGAGTTCTGACAGTAATTACAAATTCGTTTATTACATTCATGTCAAATATATTCAAAATTAAAACGATGAGTTTGGTATAACGTTAAAATATAATGCATTGATTGATGTAGTTGATAATAGGTTACCCATCAAATCCACGGACAAGGCACCCCTGTACAAAACGCACAGCCTTTGATACTTACAACAATTTTTGTTTACCTTAAATCATTTGCCAGTGAAAAATAAAACAGCAATACTAATAGTAACAACAAGTTATTTCTTAGTATACATGAAGCTCTTTGCCAACAGAACACTTGGATTAAATGGTAATTTTCAGACTGGTATAGATACAAATATCAGTTACTCATTCATAAAAGTAAGTCACATTTACCTAATTCTTAGATGGTTCAATTACTTACCTTTTACTGCATCAACATACCAGCTTTAAGGAGTGTAAGGCAATAGGATCAATGATAAAGAGAGTGAAATGAACATACAGAAGTCGCCCTAACTAGAAACTAGAATATATTGACCCAATTATCATGTAGCTGAATTACCCCTTTTGAGATGCCATCTCATGCCAAGTTTCATGATAGTACATGCAGTACAGTCAAATATATTATGAGTAACAGACTGATCATGAATTTTGAAAAAAAACACAATTTAAAATTAAAAATTAGGTCAAAGTGACAGAGCTTTTGTATTTTTCAGTCATTTTGGTCAAAATTTATTCATGTACCAATTTTCCAGATTGTACGCTCAATCGGGTCCAATATAGTGGGGTCCGTAATGATCAAACTAACAAAGGAAATGACAGAACTCACTTGAGTGTGTAAATGAGGCCACACTAGTTCACATTTGGTATGATTAACTTACCGCTGTTTAGATATTTCAGCACGGTAATTTCCATGACTGAAGGTGTCACAGGTTACAAGATATTGAGAGTTTAACACATTAAATAAAAGATAATAATAAAACGGCAATTACAAAATCAGTTTAAACATGCAATGTATGTTATACTAATCTTTTTTTGCGTATTTCCTCTTTCCAGGATATAACCGCTCCTGTGGCCTAGTGGTTAGAGCGTCCTCCTCGGATGCGGGAGGTCGTGGTTTTGATTCTGGTCGAGTCCATACTAAAGACTTACAAAAAAAAGATCTGAAGTACTGAAGGCCAAAAGTAAGAACGAACGATAAAAACACAAAATAGGTTCGGTGAACTTCTGCTACGAGAAAAGTGATTGCTTCTTCCAGCAGACTCACCATATATTTTTTTTGTAAATGCTACAACATGTTTATATTTATCGACTTTCTTTATTAAATTAATAATGTCCTACACGATGAAACATAAAATAAATTGTAACTTGTTTGTTTCTTGTAATTCTATCATCTTGCTGTCATAAACTCGTTTTCAAATTAAATCAATATTTATATCGATGGACTAAAATGCGAAAGAATGAGTGGAAAGACAAACTTTATGTAAGTTTCAATAAAAATGAAATACTTGCTTCGAAATATTAACATTGCGATCAATTATCTGATTTCTGAGAAAAAGGTACTAATGTTCATATCTAATCTTTTCACAAAATATGAAGAGTTTTTGATCGGTCTCTGTAGGAGCTCATTGTTAGCTAACATGAAATGAACAATGTTTTGATAAAATTCATTTGGGCATACAATTTATCTTGGTTACTGCACTTTTGTAGTGTCGAAAGGATGAAAATTATAACTTTGTGTAAAATGTTGTAAGCTCGATGTCTGCAGTGCAGCAGTTTATAGTGATATCTAGCACTTGGGCATTATACCCCAGACATGTAGAATGACCTAGTCACATTATTCTGACACCAGGCTGAAAAGTCCTAACACTAAACTCTTAACGCTGAGTGCCAAGCGAGGAAGATGTTAGTTACCATTTTTATAAGCCTATGATATGACTCGGTCAGGTATAGAACCCACGAACTTCCACATTGGAGGCGGACGCTCTAACCACTAGGCCACCGAAGGTCAATCTCTCAATCTCTCAATCTGTCTGTCTGTCTGTCTGTCTGTCTGTCTGTCTCTCTCTCTCTCTCTCTCTCTCTCTCTCTCTCTCTCTCTCTCTCTCTCTCTCTCTCTCTCTCTCTCTCTCTCTCTCTCTCTCTCTCTCTCTCTCTCTCTCTCTCTCTCTCCGCTCTAACCACTAGGCCACCGAAGGTCCATCTCTCAATCTCTCAATCTGTCTCTTTCTTTCTATTTCTCTCTCTCTCTCTCTCTCTCTCTCTCTCTCTCTCTCTATATATATATATATATATATATATATATATATATATATATATATATATATAGAGAGAGAGAGAGAGAGAGAGAGAGAGAGAGAGAAAGAGAAAGACAGACAGACAGACAGAGGTAAAGTCTGAGAGAGGCTGAGACAGAGACAGATATGTCAGAAGATAATGTTGCGAGAGGAATGATTTTAGTCCTAGAATGTTTAAATCCTTGCCATACAAGTTCATTCAGCTTAAAAAATTTGCAGGCACTTTTGAAAATATTGTTCTTACATGATATTTTTCCCGCATTCATTCTTTTAAAATTCCATTTTCTTTAAGTTATGTGAAATGATGTTTGCACTGTCGAGATTTCAACCCAAGCTCTTCAATGTTGGTTTTGGCACTTATTCATACTTGCTGACGGATTAATTCTATAAAGATAGTTCGATGTCGGCGATGGAGCTGGCCGTTCTTACATCTTGATTTGATATGTGGGCAAAGATAAAAGGCACTAGAGGCTTCCAATTTTTGACTTTTCAGAATTACGTGGTAGATTTATTCTTTGAATTAACAAATCTTCACTTGACCCGAATGACTGGATATGGTTTGAAGTCATGAAATGTGAATTAACCTATAAATATTTGTACTTTAAGCAATCCTATTTTTATTTCTGGACGATCATGTTTTTCAACTACGCAGCAAAGAAAATATTCATACCTTAAGTAGTTCTTGATATCACCAGCGCAGTGTTTGGAAAATATAAATAAATAAATAAATAAATAAATAAATATATGTTAACGTTTCGTGAGACATTAATTGTTCAGATTAAACTTTGTATGGGCCTAAAGTTCAAAATTTAACCTGTAAGCTAATTCAGTTATTGACCTTTGATGAGTGAAAAATAGCTACATCGCAAAAAACAATGTAGTTAAGAGCATGAGCAAGCAGTATAGACCATGATTTGCAGCATATTTTTTATTCTACCATTTGGTCCAAAAATATTGCATATAACCAGATCTACAGACCTACTGTGCATCTGCAAATATAGGTTTCATTAATTTGGCGTTGGATACTTCTTACGAAATATATACGGTAAGATGTTCGTTGACACTGTTATTGGCCATTGAGTGCAAACTGATCTACAATTATCAGTAAGTCAGGTTTCAAAATTAACCTATTTAGAAGATACGCTGCTCTTGGTGTCGAACTAAAACTTACTCCCAATGTTGGATCTCCAATATATAACTACATAGACTTAGTGGCGTCATTAGACGGTTGCGGGGGTGCGGAGGGTGCGCATCGCACCGAATGACACCAGCTGAGAGGGTGACACCAAAATGACTGTCTATAAAATTTTAATTTTTGTGCAGGAGCGAGGTCAAGGGGGTGACACCAACCCTAGTGACGCCACTGCTACACTTTCTTCTCATTGAGTTTCAATAAATAACTTTATTCATTCTTTTCTCTGCTAAGGTATGCATTACACATTTGATTTGTCCACGAATCCATGTATGAGCCGTGGAAACCTTTTAAGTCTGTAACAGCTAAAACAGGTGTGGTTAAATTGCTCATAGATATACGACTCTATAAAATAATATGGCATCAAACGTTATTTAGATCCAGAACAGATAAAATCTTACAAGATGCAAAGGTTAGTACCAATGATTAGACTGTACAGTGCATATGATTAATATCATTTCCATTTCGTCACCACTTTCCAGCGTATATTGCAATATTGAATAATATACATCATTTCAATTTTCATAGTTATGTTTAAATTGGTACCTGTAATTATTCCAAGCTATTTCACGGTCTTCATCGTCTCAAGTATGAACACATAACTTAAAATAGTTGTGTTCTATAAATGCTAGATGGTTATCGTTGCCCCAATTATTACTTCTGCTTTCGCCATTTTCTTATTTGCCATGACTAAATAATAAAGGTTTTGCTACATCAAATATGCATGAATTAAATTTATACGACTATAGATTTTTATTTATTTCCTAACTGAATATGTTTGTCTTTGTGTTTCAATCGAATTATTAAAATCTATGTTCTCATTTAGATATCACGCATATGATTCGTTCGCATCGTAAATATTGGATTCTTTTTAACAGATAATGGGTAAGAAACATTTCTCTGTTTACCTTGAATCTCATGTAAAAGTCAATATTAAATCCAAAAAAGCTAGCGATTCATTTAAAACTAACAAAAACGCTGAGCTTTTGAAATTACCCCCCTTGCCCTCCCCCATTTTTTTCTCTACTTATTCCGCTTGTGACTAATTTATATCCAAAGAAATGTAATGCAACGTATTACATTCATGTATGTTGTATATTGTTATGAATGTTAAATATATTTTCCTAGCCACGGTATAATGAAAATTTGTCGGAATTGCTTGGTGTAATGTATTCTTGACTAAGATGCACAGAGGAAGGACATCAAGACCAAATTATTAGTTACCATTGATATCATGAAAACAATAGACCATTTCATGAAGATTTCGGCGAACTTCGTAATTTGCTCGGAATTTCGATTACTTGGCGGGTGGTCAACTGACCGCCATATACAATCGATAGCTGGTAGGCATATAGTCTGGTCCCCTGCTTAGTATGCTCCCTAGTATAGTATAGCGGAGTGCATCACAGGGAGCATGCTAAGCAGGGGACCAGACTAGTGGTCAAAACAAGGCGGACGCATCAGCATTATCATCAATTGTACCAACTACTTCAGCTTCGTTTATCGAGTTGAAAAATGCCTATTCAACAGCGATGATGCCACAGATATTGACGAAATTTAATATTGGAACCATCCTGTCTTGTTTTCTGGATTTTATAGCCATACGAGAGAGTAGCTATGAGCTGTTTACATCTGGACATGCACATGCGAGTATGGAAACTGTGTCGATGTTACAAATTTAATCCCTTTTTGACCATATCACCGTATTTCGTAAATCGAGTTTCGTTTACCAATAAAAGGAACTTTTCGTATTAATCCGCAGTATAACAAACCTGGAATATTTTTCGACGGTAAAGCTGCAGAAGTCCCAAGCATTTAGCGGGCAGGTAACTGGCATTTCTTAATTTGTTTTAATCTGGTACGTCTAAACAATAATGTATGTCATTTTGTTATATACAGATGTCTACCAGCGTTTGATTGGCTGGAGTATAAAGTGACTCGGGAGGTTTTTCGGATAATTACGGAGCAACTAGGTTAAATCCGGTATGAAATGGGCTATATAAGGTCAGTACACCAGCTAAATCGATAAATAATGCAAGCGCTGCCAAGGAAGTATCTTATTTCAATTAGTAACATGTTATCTTTCAGTTTATTTTCGTGACCTGTATATTTTGTCGATGGGAGTAAATTTGCTAATCAGTAATGTTATTGTATAAATGAATGCAAACATGACAATGATATGGAAAATTTGGATACATATTTCACATCTCTCATTGAACTGTTTACCAAGCATATTTGATTTGATAACTTTTCCCAATATTCCTTTTGCATATTCCTTTTCCAATACGTAAGTTCAATCTCTGTTTGCATTCTTCAATCACTGCAAAACAAAAAAAAAAAAAAAAAACCACCCAACCCCAAAACGAAAACAAACTGCAAATATGTATTCGATAAGTCTCATCTTTAATCAGTTGTGTTTTGTCAATATAGAAGGAGAAAGGCATCCTTTGCACTTGCGACGAAGGCAAAATCGTTGTTATCTTGGCAGGTGAGAAACGACCTTCAAACATATTGCAGCACTGGTTTTGAGCACAAAAAGCACTTGCTTACTAGATAAATGGCTGAAGGTGGTGAATGTTGACAAATTTCAAAATTGTAAAGCTATTTTTTATGAAACTAACGTAGAGAACACACAACAAATTCACACAAATGACAATGTACATTTTCAAATAATTTCAACTATACAGACCATATGAAGATATTCGATCTCATACCGCGTCAGGTATTAGGCCTATAAGACGATAAAACATTCCTTATATGAATTCATTTGTTAACAGCTGTCGCTAAGAGACAGCAAAATATCAATACATTTACTAGTTGTGTGATGCTGTCTACAATAATTTGCTGTGTGAAGATATAAGATCAAGTACCTTAGTGAAAATACTTACAGTCACAATTACAGTTCCTGAATTTGTGATACTTCCTTGACAGAACTTTAGTGTGAGCCTGTCTTTCTGTTTGATTGTATGAATGTATGTATGTATGAATGAATGTTTGTATGTATGGAAAGTTTTCTGTCTGTCTCTCTGTCTGTATACATGAATGCATGTATGGGTTGTCTGTCAGTAAATTTCTTTGTCTCTCATGTATGTATGTATGTATGTATGTATGTATGTATGTATGTATGTATGTATGTATGTATGTATGTATGTATGTATGTATGTATGTATGTATGTATGTATGTATGTATGTATGTATGTATGTATGTATGCATGCATGCATGCATGCATGTATGTATGTATGTATGCATTTTTGTACTGATTGTTTTACATTTTGTAATGCATAACGTAATTTCTTTCATTTACCAAATTTTATGATAACACATCTTGTATATAATCGATGTAGAGTTGCTAGTTTACCTGAGTGAAGGTGGTTGTAATTGTGTCTTTAAGAATTACTAGTAATTTTTCACGTATATGTCCTCTTTGAGGAACTGTCAAATGTAGTCTGTAGATTGCTGGACTACCTGTGGATCTAACCACGCTTGAAATTTTATGTGTAGTAACGCTCCAGATAGGATTAATTATACTTTTTTTTTACCCCTTTCCAGTTCACCGGGTTCATATAAATAACATACAGTTACTTGACCTAATACTGGTTATTCACGTCGTTCTCCGCAGCCATGGACGCGGGGTATGTATATTCTTTGTAATTGCATTAGAATGTTTAATGGAACTTGCACGAGTAATTTCATTATTTGACGCAGCTAACACACTCGGTAACCTTACAACCCATTCACGAGATCTCTCACCGATCTTAAAGTCAGTAGACACATCCTTGACATATAGATCTCCAATGTATGTATGTATGACTTATACTTTTCAAAATCATTTGGAGTACATTTTTTAAAGTTATCTAATTTTAGTTTAGCTTTAATATTTTCATCAACGAAAGCTCCTATAATAGCATGACTATCATAGCCAGGAATGTTACGTAAAGCTACATGAATAAAACCTTGAGGATGAAATTTTAAATGACAGCTATTGAGCTGCTCTACGATATTGGCCGGTCAAAAGACAAAGATCTTGCACAATACCGTGAGCTCTGTTGTAGTCCACCAGTAACTTTTCACAAATATGATAATGAACTGCATCATCAAAATCAAGTTTAGCATAAACATTATTTTCATCGGTGCTGTTTTAAGTAATACGATGGAATGGTTATTAACTTCGTCCATTATTCTTTTGTAACCACACACCAGGATTTTCACCGGTACAGAACTTTATCGGAGATGAAAATTTGTCACTGGCGCAACAAAGTCCTTTATAAGATACTCCGCATGGAATATGATATATTTGTCTAGTACTGGATTTCTTCTGATTATATTCTGCGCCACTCAAAACCAGCGGAAATAACAAACATAATATTTAATTTATGATTATAAGTTTTACATTTTAATATTTTATCTTTTCAGCTGGGCATAGTTATTTGTTTTTAAGTTGACACGGTATTTGAGATACTCCTGCAGTGTTTCATTGCTAGAAAAGCCGTGAAGACGTAATAACAGAACAATTGGATGTGGTTACGCCTGAATAAATCAAGACGTGGTACTTGTTCTGATGGTTTTAATTTTAAAAAAAAATCAATTATTTCAACAATTTTTTTCAATTATTTCAATTAAGTATTTCAATTATTTCAATTAAGTTAGCAAGTAACTTAAGAAATGAAATTTATATCAATGGTATCTGCAGCAAAATATAAAATTAATGCACGTGTAGTAAAATGTGTAGCTCTTAATTTAACTAAATCAGCAACGTTCAAGCTAACATTTAACAGATTTATCTTAAAAGACGATAATTAATAATATTTTCTATATTGTTTCAACTAAGAAAATTATAATAAATTCCATAACATAATCGCTATTAAACCGTAATTTCATCCTCTTATTTCAAGAAAGTTTTATTTTCTGCTGCTGTTAACAAAGGTCTATCGGATTCCCCTAATTCAATCTTAACATCAACAAAATAAAACCTTTCCCTGCAAACACTTTCGAATTGCTTCAGCTAATTCTTACTTGTTTAGTATATTAACACGCTGATGATATTTTATTTCCCAGAACATAATATATAGAAATTAGATAAAAGATTATATTAATTAGATACAAGATTATTATAATAATAAACTTAACCGAGAGACTGGCTCAAATATATTCGGAAGATTTTGTTTCATTTCTTAATGTTATATCATAAAATGATACTGATGATAGATTTGTTGCTTATACTAACAAAGATATTTTGTATAGCTATGACGTTAACGGAAACGACGTTGTTGTTAGTAAAACAAATTAAGCAGACCAACGTCCTGGCGATATGATATTTTAATACCATATTGCCATCGAAATATTAAACTTTAATTTTAGTATTGTTGAGCATCAGATATTTTGGCAATGTATAAAAGCTTTCTAAACGTAAAAATACCTGGACAACAAAAGATATAAAATACCATTTTATTTTTCAAAAATAATTAACGTAATGTCAGTTGATGATGCGAGAAAATGAGATTTAATTTCTTTATGCAAACCAGTAAAATGTACGTCAGTACCAACAAAATACGAACAAATTTAAAACATTATTATTCAGTTGATGTATAATCGACTTAGTTGCTACCTAACTGTTAAATTTATCACTATACCCGCGCAATTTGACTAAACTTTTGTTTCAACGCTTTTTAATAACTTTTTTGATATCAAATATATCTTGTGCTGTTTTCGAAAGTTCTTGTTGGTAAAACCTGCCAGTTATAGGAGCCTCTAACAAATCTTTCAAAGAGTATATAACTGGTATTGTTAAAAGTACTTAATCAACAACAAATACTTCTTCCCTCCAGTTATGATGGTAACCTTTTTTCAAATGTTTTTTCGTCAAGAAAATTCAAACTTTATCGCGAATGTTAAATTTATGTCTGCGTACACGTTTTCGTTTGCTAATATTCGATATGCAATCTCATAGTTTGGCGACATTTTAATTGTTCAGTTTCGTATTATTCTATACGTCAATAATTTTCTATAGTTGTCAACATATTCATTTTTAGCTGTCTAATACTTATTACTTATTTTCATTGTGTCGCCCAACAATAACACTTTTCTGCTCATTTCCAGTAACATATTTTGTATTGTCATTTTGTTCCAAATACTGCTGGCACATTTGTTGGTTTCCTTTCTGTAATTTGTTATTTGTTTCAGCGCATCAGCCATCGAGGTCCCTGTCTTATCTGAAACTGTTTCTCTAAACGTCTATTTGCTAAAAACAACGACAAGATTAAACAGAAATCTCTTACTATCGTGCAATTGATCCAGTTTTGACATATCAACTAAATCTATCGCCCAGATGGCATCAACGGCATTTTAGATAATTTTACGTCGCGGAAACTTTTGTTAGGTTTGGGAAGTTTAACTGCCAGATCATCGTATTAGTCTCTACTGAAACCGAAATTATATTTTGCCCCAATAAAACCCTGATCCAGCCTTTAGTCAACACGTTCTTGCATATTTATGGGTTTGAATTCACCAAGTTCGTCTAACATTACTTCATCGCAGCTGTGTTGATTTTGTTCGTAGCCAAGAAGTTGCATATCTCTGTAGCAGATGTCACGACGCATAGCTATTGCATCTACATAATAGTAAGGCTCTTGTCACGCCAGTGGATTATCATTTTCGTTAAGTTGCTCATCAAGCGGACTATACTTTCAGTTTATTTATTTGCTGGCAATATCCAAATGCCTTTTAGCTTCGACAGATTGCCAATTAATTTATGGATATCTATACTTTTTCCAATTATCTCTGCTTTGTTGCATTTCTGGCAATATTTGACAATTTTATTTTGCTCGAGGCATAGGTCTCGATTGGTATCGCAAGGCATTATTTATTTATAACACAAATTTTAACAGAAGTTATCCATCTGAAAAATTTACTTGTTTTTAGTCCGACGTTTATTCTACCATTTTGCTAGTTTTTAGTGGGGCTTTTTGGTCAAATTTCTCATTTTGAACAGGTCATAGCACCAGCTGTTTTCAGTAAAAATTTCCTCATTTGTTTGATATTTGCATACAAAAAAAAACGAACAAAAAAAACAAAATCGAAGAATAAAACAAGAGAAATAAAATAAATATATATTTGAAAGTGCTTGAGGTTTGACACTAATCTAATTTCTCAAAATACCCAGGTAAAATTAGTCAGACAACACAAAAATTTAACTTTCTTTCCAGATTTATAGTAATATTTGTTTAGTCGTCTGCTAAAGAAATCTCTATGACAGCGTCAGGACAGCCGGCTCCGGCAACGTTTCCGCTAAAATAAACAAAGTTTTTCTTTTTCCACAGATTGCACAGATAGTTTTAAGCGTTATTCTATTATTCTCTGTTTTTCAGTTTTTCGTATTTATGTTCCGTTCTAGTTTTACAAATGAGACAATATATATTGGCATTGGATATCAGTACGTTTAGACAAAATTAATTGCAATCTCATCATTAGCGTGAGAGGGTTTTTTGTCAAATTCCAAAACAAACTTTAAAAGTTCTGAATATTTGGTCATCTGTTTATTGAACTTTTGAAATAATATCTACAAGTGGATTTTCCAACTTGCTGAATGAGATTAGACGATTTTTAAAAATTAGTTTGTTTTTACTCATATATCATTTTACTGCGTCACTTGGTGGAATTCGGAACAAGTCAAAAACAGCTATCATTTGTGGACCAGATATGTAATTGAAATCTTGTATACTTATCACCCTTGAACCTGGCGTTGTCTGCATCATAAGATCATCTTTGTAATAAACTAAATGGAACTTTTTTACTTTAGTTTTTTATCAAGTATACCAAAATTGATTAGAGCCAGCGACTTTATCGCCTTGCTCCTTGCTGCATTAGTCATCGTCCTTGTCCTAACAGACCCTGCAACTGACTTCCCTCTAATCCTGATAGTATTGGAGCTATTGGAAGAAATCTACCCTGTCGCTGTTGTGTCTGTTTTTTCTTCACTGTCTTTTGTCGCACCGTCTTTCGTCTAGGCATTATATTTAATATTTAGACAAAAACTTAAATCAATTTTCAAACAAAAATATTCCTCATACCAATACCTTTAACTGACTGTTCTGTTGCACCAGATTCTACTCCCGACGCTGCTTCTAGCCCTAATGAATCTAACACTGTCAAAATGTTAGGTGGTAATGTTTCGGCTATTACAGATAGTGCCGGACTAAAGAAACCGCATTGTTTTGACATCGTTGTTATTTGTGCAGCACTTAAATTTAAAATAAAAGATCTTTTTCGATCGTATTCATTTACTTGATTTTGGGTTAACAAAACTTTTGTTAAAATACCAGTTTGCGCGTTGGGGTTAACCTTAAATGAAACCAGCCCCTGTTTTGCAACAACAGCTGCGATCATTTTTGACCTGGCCGTCAGTTTAATATTTTGTTTTGAAATTTATGTTGTCATTATATTAATGGTATAGATTATACTTAAATTGTAAATTATTTTAAACATGTACTGACATTTTACCTCCGAAAGAGTCAATTGTAACAAATATGTCGCTTATTACTATCGCATATACGTATAACGGCGCTGCTGGAAGTACTCTTATTGTACAAGCAATTTTAATATCATCTGTAGTGTCTACAGCTCGTTCGCTATGTTTACTAACATCGAAATAAAATATTGGATACATTATACAAAATTGCTCTTCTGATATCTGAGATCCGTCTA
This sequence comes from Potamilus streckersoni, assembly GCA_016746295.1. Classification (NCBI taxonomy): domain Eukaryota; kingdom Metazoa; phylum Mollusca; class Bivalvia; order Unionida; family Unionidae; genus Potamilus; species Potamilus streckersoni. Next base: position 328,807 of record JAEAOA010000355.1, on the reverse strand, counting down.
TAAACGTCCTGATATATATCCACTACGTCGAGCAGGTACACATGTAAGGTCTAGCAAATTTTTATATTAGTTTCATCTTCCCAATTTCATTTTATCCATCGTTCTAGGTATTGCTTTACATTTATTCTATCAAATATCTCATGATTTTGCTGCTTGTTTTCACGTCGAGCTTATTGCTAAAATACAACAAATAACTGAAGCGGTTGTTGCTCACTAGATGTTGTGACTCGCCATGTGTAATTGGTGGTATTCGGTACTACTGTTTGAAATACATTATGTTGCTGAAGATATATTGTATTCTTATTTATTGCAGCAAATCAATTAATTCTGTCATTTTAGTGATTGACAGAGTTACTCGTGACATCTACAGTGCAAGGTTGTTTATGAAATATTGTACATCTACCCCACCAGATCTGAACATGTAATAATTATGTTCTGTTCGATACAAAATACGTGTATGATTAACGCCATGAAATACGTTATTATAGTCCATGTAAAAACATCAAACATTGTACTTAGTGGCAGCATCATTGTGATTTGACGTGATCCTTCTGCAAGTTCGTTTCTTCTGGCAAAACCTTGATTGCAACTTATACTTCTTACGCCAATTGTGTTATTGATTAAATATAACATTACGACAGTGGTCGCAGCTGCACCTAGTGCGGTTATATCAATATTATTACAAGCAATACTAAAAGAAAGACTTACAGCGTCTGCATTAGGGTCTGCGGCTGGTGCGGCTTTACCGAGCGCTGCCGCATTAACATTAGTAAAAGTTCTTACAATTACAAAATCTTTAGCTGCATCAGCTCCGTGTAGCAAAACACCTTTCAATAAAAGATCGGTTGATTCTGCTATACCACGTCCAGTATCTTTAAACCACATCGTATTAGTTGCAGTTGATTTGGAATAATCATCGGAAAACAAAGTATTAATTAAGATTGTACTTGAAACTTGTAAGTGACCTGAAATATCTTCGACAATTTGATTGACCAGCTAAATAAGCACCAACCATTATTTATAAGAGCAACCTCTGATCCAGCTGCTATTACAACTGGTAGAAAAGCTACTGTCATAATCCGATCGAAGACTTCTAACATTGCTTTCTGAGGCAGTATAAATACGTCCACATGTTTAGTATTAAATGTTCTAACGCCAGCCTTACTAGATACGTGAGAATGGTCGTCAATATATTCACCATATTCAAATTATGCTGCTGTGTCGTCTGTGTCATAAATTTCTGCTAAATCGAGATGATTTGTCTGCAGACATTTTAGTTCATTTGATTGCATAAAATTATGGCTGCTACTTTAGATATTAATTTTGGTATAATTTGCTCACCCTTTGGTGAGAAAAACTGTTATGTTGCTGCTATCATTACGGGTTTGGTTTCTTTAGTTGGTGAGATTTCGGAAATAACTTGTTTTATCGTAGGGTCGGAATGTGGGCCTTTTATTTTATAAGATATTATGTCCCACAACAGTTTCAGTTGAAAACGCTATTGATGCGTCAAGTGCAACTGTCGCAACTTTATGAGCTATTCCTGGTATATTTTCAATAAGTTTAGTTAAGATATTTTTTCAAACTCCTCCTGCTATTCTTCCTCTATAACCATTTTTCTATTTTATTGTATAAAAGGTTGTATGATTCTGTGGTCAAATCTTTCAAAAATATGTTTACTGCTGTTCGGGCAAATGTACGTAAAAGCTAACAACTTCATTATTAAAATCTAGATGTCGCCCAGACGGATCTGTCAACTGAATATTTACTTCTTTTATTTGATTTTCAACATTTAGCGGATAATAAATAAAATGACGTGGACTACGTTGCATAAGAGAACCTGGTGGAACTTCTCGTGAAAATCTGTATATCATTTGCCCATTATGTGATTAAGACCCAGATGCAATAGAGAAATTTACCAATATCGACTTTACGTCTATTTACTGGAAATTGGCTGTCAAATGTGACAGGTGCTTCAAATGAAAGGTAATGTTTTTACTCAAATCCTATTAGCGACGCAATTCTTTCTGGTGATGTAAGATTAAAGATCATATATTTGTTTAACATTATTCTATCGCGCAATGTATTATAATTTGGTGTTAACTCAAAATCATTTCCAAATGTTTTGTATTTTATACATTTTTTATTTCTCTTGCCATAAGGATTTTATTATTTTAATTAGGTCAGTTATGTTACATGCTCCTTGTGGAATTTTAACAGCCATCCAAACTGATGGTTCACGTAAATATAAACGGCTGCAAGTAAATTCTAACTGATCATTTACTCCAGTTTTCACGTTTGCCATGGTGTTCCAACAAGTGCAGAAAATTAATCTGATTTTTTTTTATTCTCTTTGACGATCCATTTCTGTCGGTGGAATATATTTTACTAAAAAGTTGCGTTATCTTTATCAGATTGACTAGAGACTAGTTGCTGACATTTATTGTTATATTTTTATAACATTAAGTCGCTACGATTATGTCCCGTTGTAATGTTTTGTATTCTTTAAATGTTTGTATTTTTTTATCTCAAATTATCACGTATGCCAATCTTTTCATTGTCGATTTCAGCACCAACATTTCCAGCTGATTTTAATGATATTAATAGCATTAGCCTGCAGATCATTTCCTGTTTTCTTTCATTCTTTTTCAATTCTACTGAATCAATGAATATCTTGATGTTTTTAAAAAAAAACATTAAAAGAGTGTCTTGCTTTAATTATTTCTTTTCTAATTTGGTTTGCAGTATTTGTTAAAACAGTAGCAACAGTAACATCTCTGGCTCTGATATAAAGTTCTTCAACATTATTTATTTCAGCTGTATCAATTTTATTGTATGCACTTAGATTTTTATCATCAATATCAAACAAACGTAAATGAGATTATTATATTTATCTTATATCCAATCATAAATACTATCAATGTCAGAAATATCATATATTTTAATAAAATTAAAATATTCATTTAATGTTTTTTTTCTGTTGCTTTGATTTTATATTTGATGTTGTTGTTGTGTGGTTTAACGCCATTTTGCAGCACACGATAGGCTATACATGGCGGCCAGTAATAATGGTGGAGGAAGAAACCGTGAAATCCCCGGAAAGAACCACCGACCTACGAGAAGCTATTGGGAAGCTCTCTCACATATCCACATTCGCCGAATTCTATACTCGAATTCACGCAGATAGAAGCGAGATGGCAGTGATCTGTAACGGACAGCGTTTTAGACCACTCGGCCATTCTGAGCCCCGTTTTTATATTCATCACGATAACTTTTTTTTGCCGCGGTTAAACTTTGTAAATCGTTAGTTATTATAGAATTTTGGGGTATACGTCGATGATCAGTTTAGAAATGCATGCATAATACCACCGCGCACTAAAAAATTCTTAGATTCCTGATTATCGACGTATTTCTTTGCTGTTGCGTCTTATTCTGCAACTGAATTTTCAAGGTATGTACCTTTTCCCTGATATAATAATGTTACCAGTATATACATCGCCAGCTTTCTTAACATAATTATTAACTGACGAACCGGAGTATTGTATTTTACTTTGATCAGCAAAGGTAAATGTATTAATAACAACGCAGAGGGAATTTGTATAGCTACTTCTCATAGTTGTACATCACCTGTCCTTGATAGTTCTTCTTTATATTGAAAAATTACAACTTCATTTTGATCAACTCTTGTGATATTTAATAAATTACTAATTTCATTTTTGAGCTGATAAGTCACCATGCTGAGAAGACGATAAATCTCCCACCGATGTTCCAAATGTTTAATAAAAAGTAATTATATATTTACTATTGACAACATTACATAAAATTCTATATCAATAATGGCAAAAACATATATATTCTACTTTGATTCACAGCAGTTGGTGAAGAATAAACATAACAATTTAAGTTTTTGTTAGTGTGTGGTGGTGGTATCATGCATGCATTTCTACATATGACGGTATTAATAATCTCAGAACACCAGAAACATATTTCGTTACTGCAGCTAATAAAGGGATATTTTAATAACGACTTCAACAATTTGCAACGATTTGCATTATATATATATATCTAGTAAATCATATATATATATATATATATATATATATATATATATATATACATACATACATATATATAACGCAAATCGTTGCAAATTGTATATATATATATATATATATATATATATATATATATATATATATATATATATATATATATATATATATATATATATATATATATATATATATGTATGTATATATATACATATATATATGTATATATATATGTATATATATATATATATCTCTCTCTCTCTCTCTCTCTCTATATATATATATATATATATATATATATATATATATATAGAGAGAGAGAGAGAGAGAGAGAGAGAGAGAGAGAGAGAGAGAGAGAGAGAGAGAGAGAGAGAGAGAGAGAGAGTAGTTTAAATAACATCATATTCCGTATGTGTGATTTCTTTAAGTGCGTTTTCAACTGTACATTAACTGAACGGCTTATAAAAATCAACCAGGACTGTAGTTAGCTTAAAACAAAAATATTTATACCAACGGCATATGTTCATCAAATATCTTTACAATATTTTTTGCTTTGCTTTGTTGTACCGGCATGGACTGAGATCTCCGGCATCATACAATTGCAGACTGCGAAGAAGATAAAAAAAAAGTTTGCTTCTCGGACTGAATGTCACTTTTTGCCAACACTTTTCTTTAGCTTTAATTTTTTTTAGCTTTCATTATTTGTTTGCGTGCAAACAGTTACATTATGGACTCTCAATCTTCACATGTGGAATTGTGTCAACCATTTAATCGTTTATCCTTTTAGTGACTTAACTCACTACAGCGACAGTGCAAGTATTCTCTAATTTTGATTCAGTTTCTCTCGGTCATTGATGGAATATATATTTGTCGACTTCGCCTATGAACATCATATTAAAATTATTTTTTAAACACTCTTGTTTTATTGTTTTGTTTTCTCAAGCGCATATTAGCTAATCTAAATACGGTCAGGTCCTTTGTGAACAATCGGTTTAATATTTTTTGGATTATTTCCATATATTGCAAAACCATGATGGAATAAGGTTGTATATTTCGAATGCTATGGACAATTAACTTCGGAGAGGTCATGTTTTGTACTCTTTGTATTCTTTTGTCACAAACATATCCATGTTAACTACTTGTTTTGCATTACTATTGTCGTTCAATAATTCTGTTAAATTTACAATAAATACAAGTTACTGACACCAACTATTGGATCTTCTTCAAGCGTATTATTCCGAAGTAATCATATCTAGTAAAATCTAATCAACTAATCAAATTGATTATTCATGAACATACTGAGGATCCCTTTCAGAAAGACCCATGATCTTCATTCTAGACAACCCGTATCATTTTTGTATCACTTGAAGTGGACGTTACCGAAGTAAATAATTGCCGTCATCAAGGGCGTTAACTCTTAATGAAAGATAAATATAACATATGATGTTTTCCCTTTAGACACAAAGGCTAATTAAGGTTTATTTAAGTAACAAATATATGTTATCTAGCAACGTTTACCGTCGTGGATGTATTACTATTTCCAAAGTTTGCAATGTGTCATTTTATTAAAACGAAATGGATAAGATGAATCCGCAGTTATGCTTGTTAATTTCAGTAATGTAAAGGTTCTGAAAGTATATAATAATCAAACAACCGTCTAGCCAGCTAGGGTATCTATATAAAATAATTCTCATATAACAATACAAATCATTACAATACAATAAAAAAGATATAAAAAAATGTTATAACTTATACATTAACAATTTAATCACATATACGTGACAATTGCAAAATGGAAAAATTACGGTATGCCAAGGTATATGGCACATATACCATTTACTTTGCACTTACGGGTCTTTCCATAGTACATAGTAGAAATACATGCAGAATATCAGGTAAAACTCTATCAATTATGTCCGTATTTACAATACATATCAGGACAGTGATGTGATGTGATTATGATTTTTAACGTAGTTTTAAAACTTTTTCAGTCATATCGCTACGATGTCTGAAGTATGGCAGTTTATAGTGATGTATAGCACTGGGGCATCATGCCGCAGACATGTAGCATGATGTCCCACCCAGTCACATTATCCTGACACTAGGCCAACCAGTCCTAACACTAACCTCTTAATTGTGAGCGCCAAGGAGGTAGCTGTTAGTACCATTTTTGTAAGTCTTTGGTATGACTCGAACGGGGATCGAACCTACGACCTTTCGCATCCGAGTTTGACCCTCTAACCCCTAGGTTACCGGAGGGGTCAATATCAGGACAAAGGCTGTTGTTGCAAATCTTTAATTTTGACGAATATTCCCTGAAATGCGCGCTATGGGAATATTGGATCTAGTAGAAGCAATGTCTTGTACGTGTATCCTGTCCCACACCGCAAGTAGTCGTGCAGCTTGACCATTCAGACCATGTTCTATAATCCATCCACTAAAGGAGGGCAATAATATAAAAAATATAGTTAATCGACTTACCTGTTTATATGATGATGCTGACATGTTACGACTGTTATATCACATACAATTAATATTCAAAGCATCTATTTTGATAATAATATGTAAGACACTAAAACATAAACAAAGAAATATGGTCAATTCACATGCTGAAAGACGGTTCAAATTTCATATTGATAAGATAATTGTGATAATACAAATATTGCCGAAAATAAGAATGCTTAACATGTTTGTATTATTGTTTTGTATTTGTAATTATATTACTTACCCATCTCCATATCTGAAGCTCTGTTTAAAACAAAACTTACGTAGTTAGATTGATTCTAACACCTTCTTTGTAGAAGCACTTTACAGAACAAACACTTTATGGTTAACGAAGATCTAATCCACGCTGACAACCGAAACCTATACATATTAATAGGGAAAACAAGCAACGTCACCATAACTGTTTGATCTCTTTATATCTCAACCCTTTCATATCTGACGTGCTTGAGGAATACGTCATCTGTCATCCGGTAGGTAATTTAGAATATAACAAATGTCTGATTACTGAATGGTTATTTTCCTATCATAAAATTATGCAGTTTGGGAATATGATAGGTATATGGCAGTTCATATTGCGAAACTTTTTAACGTAGGACAATTATATCAAAGATCCATGGGATCCTTGAACTAATTGATCCATAAAAGGTAACATACGTATAATGCACGTATAATAGGCAATAATTTAAATAGAAAAATTAATTGATGTAACTGCTAATCTGCCAAATATGTAATTTATTAATTTAAAACAAACTTACTGAATTAAGAATGAAATCAGAAATAAATTTAAATGTTCTGTTAAAAGTCAAAACGTAAGTAATATTCAGAGTGAAGTCTAATATTCTTGAATGTGATTATATACTAATAGTCTTAGATGAGCTGATGTATCAGTATAATTGATATATCACAGTGATATACCTATGTACGGTGAACGAGTCCTCAGTAATCCAGAAGTATTGTTTCAGTCAGCATGTTAATGAGCACTTTGCGGTTTGAATGAAACGTAAATGATTCCTTTCACATCACCGCTGAGTACTACTTAAACTAGTTATACTTTCTGTGAGGAAAACAAGAATGAATACGTATTTGACCGACTTTTATATACAGACAGTCACCTGTTAAATGACAGCAAAATGCTGAGTTAAAGAGGTATTTCAAAACAAAATATTAGTTCTAAACACGTGAAAGTGCACATACAATCTAATTAACTATGTTATATTCTTCCAGCATAAAACCATGATTTCTGATGTTTCGTTTTTATTTTTTTAATGAAAGCAAGGGGTTGTGATTTCTTAATACCATAATCGAGGAAGATGCTAATTTGTTGCAATATCAGTATCAAAACTACACATTCTTTCTCATTTTTTGAATAATGTATTGAATATTGTTTATTTTTAAGAAATATAACGCATTGGTATTATCGTCTTGAATCAATGATCCACCAAATCCTACGTCACTTACGACAACATACATTTTAAATAAATTACGAATGTTTACAGCTGAAAGAAATGGCGAAGGTTTGAAGTATGTCCTTTAATTTGTCCATAGATTCAATTTGGATTTGTAATCAGACAAATTATCAAAAACTTAAGCCGAATGTCCGGTAATATTCGCCATATTCTGAAGTTATGCGTGCTGCCTTGTAATAAAAAGCATTGGGAATTCAGATATTAGTTTGATGTTAGCATCTTCAGGTTCAACTTGATGATGTCTGACAATATGTCCTAAGGATTATCACATGCACTGGAAGGTTCAACTTGATGTTGTCTAACCATATGTCCTGAGGATTATCACATGCGCTGGAAGGTTCAGCTGGATGTTGTCTGACAATATGTCCTAAGGATTTTCACATGCACTGGAAGGTACAACTTGATGTTGTCTGACCATATGTCCTGAGGATTATCACATGCACTGGAAGGTTCAACTTGATATTGTCTGAAAATATGTCCTACGGATTATCACATGCACTGGAAGTATACTTTTGCCTAATTTATCTGTCCGATTTCAATTAATGAATCGATCAAATAATTACCGAACGGTCTCCATGCGATCTTTCCAGGTATCTGAATAGATGACCACGTCATTAATGTACCCGTTATCAATATATTATCATCTTTATTAATCCAAGGACAGCACTTAATGTTGATAAAGTCTATCTATTTTTTGCAGAGTCAAATAAATATTTTTACGCGAGTGGAGTTGTTAGAATGCATAAAAAATGTCATACTTCATGCAATATATTCCATTTCGAATTTGTCTATGCAGCTAATGATTCTAGGCATAGAAAATGAATCTGTTTAGGTAACATTGTTGGTTTTGTTTTCAACGCACGTGCGGAAAGTATTACCTGGTTCAGGCCTCAAAATGCATTAAGATCTTCAGTCATTTGTACCTGATGTTACGAATTCTTTCTCCAGTAAATGCTATATTTCATTTTCAAACTTACCTGCCTGAGAGGATTTACTCCATAAAAATACCATTTCACAAGTGTAGAATGTTACCTTTATATGTTTGTGTTAGAAAAGCATGAACAAGTGCTGTTGTTTACATATTTAAATCTCTAATTTCCTTTGGTTTTAGATGTGAATTCTTCTGGTCAACATAATAATATTTTTGAAAACGGGATAAACTAAAGTCAGTAAGGTCAGACTGCATTCCATCGTTTAAATCCTCATTCACTAAACCCGTGAAACTAAATCGATTGAATACTTAACTATATTTTTCTTCGACAGTCTATTCCATTCACATATTTATATAACAAAGTTGTTTTGGTTTCCGCTTTTCAGCTAATTGTATAATTTAAGGCAATTATAGTCTTATAAATAGTATACAGACCATGAAATTGAGCCTTATTGTAATTCTGAACTAATGGCAATAGAGCTAGAACTCTATCTCCAGGCTAAAAAGTTGTTTTCATTGTAATCTGGCATACCGTTTTTCATTTTGACTGACTAGAGAGATTTTTAGTTTTGCTACTTCACAAACATATGACCATTTTTGTTTGAAATCGCATAAATAGTCTAGAAGATATTGCTTAGAAATTTCATTTAAAAGAAGTTTTAGAAACTTCATTGGTTCATGGATTGTATGTCCAAAATCTAATTCAATAGGACGAACAGCCTGTAGTGCTTATGGTGATTCCCCGAGCAAAACTACAGGAAATGAATACGATTATCCCAGTCTTTTCGTGTCGTCAAATATTGTCACAGCCCCTCCCAAAAGAAATGTATCCTTGCGTTGCTTACAATATCAATTGAAGTTTTAAAAAATTTCTAACAATTAGTAGAAAAGACGTTTGATCTATATCTACCTTATGGCCCCTTTATACGTAATTTCAATCCGCATAAGTTCATAAACTTTGAATTATTTAGGCGTTTGCTAATAAGTTTATCTGACAAGTTTACCATGATGCCATCTCTGTAACAGTCTATGATTTGCCTTACAGGTTCTTTAACACCATCTAGTCTTATGATATACATATGGGTGACAAAAAACAAATGTTTCACTATCTCAGTAAACTTCAAACATTTAAACTATACTTTCATCATTATTAATCTCATTATCCGCATTAAGTCACGGATAGTGTTTTCATATTCTCTAACATAGATAATTTGTGGGATGTCAGCTTAACGAAGAAAATATCTGTTATTGAGGCAATGCATTGCTCATTCACAGTAACAAAAGAAAAGAGTGAAGACAACAAGCTTTGTATGTTTTATATCAAATAATTCTTTTCCAATGAAAAACACGTTGTAAAAGTAAAAGTATGAAGTGGAACATACGGTTTGTGAAGCAAAACCGAACATTTATACTAAAACTGAAAAAATGCACAAAGTCTTATCACTAAATAATTTTAACTGAATCCAGGTTAGAATCTTGATGATGTTCCAAGATGGAAGAATTTGACTTCAGATTAAATCTTTACACAAATGTCCAGAATCTCACGTTCAACCACAATTTGTACTGTACACTTCCAATTTAGAATGAGTTTCACTGAATGTCTTTGTCCTAAACAACTTGTATAGTTCTCCAGGGAAAAGAAAATTAGCATATAAAATTAGATGAACTCGTATAGATGTTGTCTATAACAAGACATATCTCGAGCTCTACAGATGTAAAGAACAATAAACATTTTTCCAGCATTGGGAAAATAATACCTTCTTCTCAAGATATAAGAACGACTTGTACTATTTAATAGGGACCTATGTGTCTAAAAACCGAACTAAAATGCCATTTCATATATACGCACGACGAATGCGTGGTTATTTCATCATCTTACAATCGCAGATTTACGTGGGTTAGAAAATGACCTTGGCAATAACCAATCGTTGTGGAGTAGTGTTTACTCAAACGACAAACTATGGCATGCAAAAATTGTATTATGCGAGTCATATTACGCTCTAAATAAACACCATATATAAAGATACAAAAATGAAATAAAAATAATACAAACTTATCACACAAGTAATTAAACTACATGGTCGTAAACACATAAACTACTAATAATTTGTTGAAAGAACCTAGATACGTATGTGAGCCATCACCTGCAAGAATCAAGGAACTATGCCTGAACACACAGATGTAGAGTATGTACTACAGCATCGAGTTAATCAGTATTCATTAGTGATTATATTATGTTGGGGTTGTACCTCATTTAATGTGTATGTAAAGTATGAAAATATAAATTATATCTAATTATCTGACTTAATATAAAAGTCGTTATTATTATATTTTTGGGGATTCTATTATTGCAGAATAGATTCGTATCTGTCAGCTTTATGGCGCCGTTTTATGTAAATATGGCGTTGACTATGCCCTAATAATTTTTGGGGAGATTGGCGGCTGACTGCTGTGAAGGACGGAGGTGTTTCTTGGAGCAGCGTAAAGTGTCATACAGTTGAGGAGGACTTGAGTGGGAAATGCGAAGAATTCGACTGATGTGGCTTATAGGAATCTTGAACTATGATGTTTGCTTTCGGGGATGATTGCATCTTTACTTTGGATATTGTTTTATACTTTTCTTTGGGAAGCGACTGTTATCAACCCTGAAATCTTCAAGTTTTCACACGACCAACGGTCAGGTATCACTATTCTCTCTACTTTATCTAATATTTTTTCCACTGTATTTGTCTCTGTTCGTATTTGGCATCAATAATGTTTAAATTAAATGTACAACTTCTTTTAATATCCCTAAATTCATTGTATATTAGATTCATTTCCCCTTTCCTTGTTCCGTCTAGAGGCTTAAAGAGTCGTCAGGCCAGGAGTTGCATATATGACTATAATTTCCGATCCGATCCGACCCGCTCTAATTTCACACAAATTATCTGTTTCCTTGTCTTTTTCAGAGCGTAATAGCTCACTGTATTATAAATTTCGTTGTATCTTATATATAGGATTTCAAATCTGTAATGTTTTAATACTTAATTTAAGAAGAGAGTTGAATTATGTCCAGCTTTTACTAGCCAAGGCGAAGAATATATGGATCTAACTGAATGAAATTGATAATTGTAATTTTTAATCATTACCTATCTGAAGTTTGTTTATCAAATAGCTATCATTTTACCGGAAATACATTATAGCAAAAGAAGAACAATTAATTTCATTCTAACTCTTACGATTAATCTTTAATGTATTACGAACAAAACATTCCCACACAGTTATATAGCCCTTAACATTTTAAAGTAGACTTATTGTTACAAGTCATAAATCAAAGAGCAGCTGTTTTTCCAATAAATATTTGAGACATATAACATCATTTTTGTATACAGAATGTCCAGTGGAAATTCCGTATGATGTCACATAGTGTGATCGAAATTAAAGATGATCAATGCTTATGCCTAAAATCTGTCCGTTTCACATAAACATTACATTTGTTGCATGTTCATATAAACAGTTGATTTTTGGATGCAAAAATTAGAGTTATTGTAATGTGTAGACAAAGTTTATTTGGTTTCGGAATTGCATCACATATTAAGAAACATTAGTTTACCGCTTAAGCATGTCGTGGATGGTTAAATATTATGTCACTTGAGAGACAGGCATATGTCCACATTTCTCCGTGTACAGTTGTGAGTTTATTTACAATTATGCGCGAATATTTGATAAACGCTCGTATGATGCTTGGTTTTGATGTTAGCGATATACCGCCCACACTACCCTAAACGAAATTTATTTCATCTATTGTTATTATCTTGGTGTACCTAGCCATTGTATGGCAATTGGCCATATTCAGGCAATTATGATCATTTGTTTCTAATTCATTTGAAGAATTGATTAGAAAGGTAGCCAACAAAAAGGTATTTTTGTAATAGTAAAAACAAACGTTTTCAGAAGGCAGAGTAAGAAACAATTAATAGTGAACTACGGCAATTAGTAAAGGAATACTGTCTAACAATTTCACAAAAAGGTAATGTGTTGTCATATGACAAGCATTGATCAACAAACACAATTTGTAAAGTATTGCTAGGAGGTGATAATAAAACATCAGTGGAAGAAAACTGATATGCCAAAGGAATGACGTCAGTTCGGAAACTACTCGCTCCCATTGAAGAAAAAATCTGCACTAATGTATACTACTGAAACCAAACCCTAAATTCCATAATCGAACCAAATTTAATTTTATTCCACTGCTCTTTCTCCTTCTCCTCCCTTCCTCTCTTTATATTACATCCGGATGTTTAAATATTAAAATGGGTCATATAAAATATTACTTATATTCGTGAAGTTAGAATGGTGATAAAAATGTCTTGAACCGTACTCCGAAAAACAAAACAAAGACATAAAATGTTAACATTTGTCCAATTTTCTACGTACTAAAATTGAGCGGCTGAACTTACATAAACTGTGCCATGTGTCGCATAATAAATATTGGGCATCTGTAGTACTCGATAAAAACAGTTAAATATAGCAATACAATGTTTTAACTAGCAATCTTTGCTCTCATCACAATCATTAGTGACTACATTGGATAAATCAGGCGTTGGTTAGTGACAAATGTAATCCCACATTAAATGACAATTGAAAATTGCATGTAGCGTCTGCTACCGAAATAGACAAGACAACACAAACATGGACGTTTGAATGTAGAAAAGAACAATAACAAGGACAAAAAGTCATTATAAGCCTGTGCACAATTAATAACTCTAATGTTATCAATTTAAAATCTGATACATTCATTTGTTAAGTGATGCTTCTACCTTGCACCAATAATGTCATTACTTGGATACAACTACACAGATTAAAGGAAAATACATGCAATCTACATTTGAACAAGATCACTTTCCCACGAATTGGGTAAAGGTTAGGAACATATTTTAACATGTACATCACGTTTACACTGACGTAAATACGTTAAAACGTTGCAAATTGCAGTTGTTTTGCTCCAAAACATATGCAATTGCTATAATGTATAAGGAATATGGCTTAGAGTTCTGTCTGTCTTAATTATATTTATGTAGGACAGATATTCATATCGTCCTCTCGTCTAAGCATTTATCTGGTTAGTCCCCGAAAGAACAGTGTCCAGTTGCGTTGGAGGAACCCGCACATTATTTCCCATGATTTTGTTGCGGCTCAAACCATATCCCTTTTAAGGGATAGCCTTTAATTTGTCAAATAATTCCTAACAAATGACAGTCTAATTAAATTTGGATTTCTTGATCAACAAATGTGTAAGAGTGTCTGCAAACATGTCCTAAGAAAAACAGGGTACAACATAATTACCTAAAGTAATCGTCAGTCTTGCATCACTTAGTAGGTCAATGAATTTCCTAATGATTTCAAAGTTTTAGTTCCATTTACGCTGCTCACTGGCATATAATATTTACTTTCAGCATCAAGATTAATCATAACTAACAATCACTGAACATCAGGTTAATATATCTGAAACCAGAAGGTTAGTTAAGCCAAAGTCATTACAGCAAGATTGCATTCCGTTGTTTGAATTTTGAGTGTGTTTGACATGTACACTAAACCAATTAAAATCGTAACTGGTTATTTCTTTAACATGTTTATAAAACAAATCATTTTTCAATAGCCGACTCTAAGAAGTGCTGATATAATTTAATCCACTTACTTTGTATTAAATTGTACAAGGGCCATAAAATGGAACACAACACGAATTTTGCAGTATGCGCAAGCTTAACACTTTCCTTTAGTAGTTTCTTCGTGCCTTTTTTTCATTTTTGACTGACATTTATTTCAAATCGCGGACATAGTCTAAAAGATGTAACATAGAATCTTCATTTGAAAAGATGTTTTCTCTACATAATTTCAATGATCCAAGGAAAGTGTGTCCCAAAAACTAGTTCAAAAGGATGAAAACCGAATGAACCTTAAACTGATTATTTAACCGCAAATAGCTGCAATGAAGACCCTTATCCAAGGCTCTGTCTGTATCAAAGCAATATATTTGAATCATATTCTTGATGTAAACGTTCCAATAGTCCTTGACGTTCAGATTGTTAGGCACATTCGTTAAACTGTTGGATGCCAATTTTATGCATAACATGCTGGAGAGTTCCAGACGTAAAATCTGACTCTTGATCAGGTTGGACAGATTTGAAAGGGCGAAATAATGTCAAAATTTTATCAAAGTTTTTACTATGGTTTTCTTTTGAGCATTTCTCAAAGGAATTGCCTTTTAAACGCTAGAGGACGCACACATTATTTTCAGCAAGTAACGGTTACCTGACTTTGTCTACCATTATTTTACTAAGTGGTTTATCAAATAGAGGAATATAATATAGATGAGACTTGGAGCGCTGTTCCCATTTTCTAAGTGTAATATAATCAACAGCATTTATAAACATTAGGTTTCATATTTGTTCAAGAAAAAAGAATCCAGATTTCATTATAGATCTTACTAACTCTTAAATTACTAGTCTATGTAGATTCCTTGGCTAATCCAAGAAATCATGTGCTCTTGATTTTAATTCCTAAAGTCAAATGACTGCTCACTGACCGCTAAGACGTATCAGAATGTTTATTTCTAGACCTTGTGATACATTGAGATTTAAGAGTACCAATACGACAAAAAATGTTTTATGTCCTTTTCTCAACAAACGTTCCTATAAATTAATAGGAGAGTAGCGTGATCTATACCCTACCCCTACTTCTTTCTAATTAATATCAATCCATATGAGTTCAATATCATATAGTTTGAATTATTCAGGCATTGGTAATTAGTTTGTCGCTCAAGTTTACTATAATGCGATCTCCGTGACAGTCTCTTTACATACACTTTCTTTGACACCATCAAGGTATAAGCTACCTATATAGTTTATGATGGAATTTAAATGTGTTTCGCTACAGCAAAAAACTAGAAATATCTTCAGCTTCAAAATTGTTTATCCTCGATAAGTCCCTCGTTTATTTTAATATCTTTTTACAGAGCTAGATTTTGGGACGTCAAGAAAACAATCGAAATATTCTTTATTTATGACAATGTCGAAACTACATACAATTGCTTAAAAAGAACATAGATCAAGACGTACTTTTTTCCTTTACCGCTAAAACAAGGAACCTATGGATACACCAACAGAAAGCCTGTACAACTTTGTAGGGTTATCTATAATCTTTTTATTCTGTTGGAGACGGTCGCCTTGAAATGTGTATAAAGAGTCAGGAAATGCAAATTATAGGCTGAAACAACGTCCTTCAAATAATCTTTCTTTGGCACATCCTCTCCGGTGAATATAAATTTATAGTGTTCTAATATCCCTAGAAATTAATTTGCATCTAACTCGAGCCACATCCTCTTTGAATTAAAAATGTGTGGTTTTGACTTTTTTTTTTGTTTTTTATTTTGTATAGACAACATTTTCGGAGGATAGTTTTCAAAGACATCTGTACATAGTTTTCAACATTCACTTGTTAGTTGAAGAATGTCCCGTTTTCGAAGGCTTTGAGTTTCAAAAATCGAACATTACCCATTTAAGTCTTTTCTAATTACACGGATTTTTGATTAATGGAAACAGTTCCAAAAGCGGTTTTATACCAATCAATATTGAACGTATATTTCTTTTATAAAATTATCAAATAACAAATGTCCTTCCGAAAAAATATAATATTTAACAAAGACAATATCATTTGTATAAACAAAATGTCCAACGGAAATTCCGTATGATGTCACAAAGTTTGACCAGGGTTGAAGACGATCAATTTACGCACCGGTGGTGTGTCATCTTCACCTTAGCATTCCAGCGTTTGGTTATCTACGTGGAGGGTGAATACTGGATGTAGACATTCCACATTTAGTGCAATGTATCTGCCACCAGATATGTTAATTAATTTGATATAAAAAGTAGACTGCACTAAATAATGGCAATTTTTTCCTTTAGGAAATGCACGACTTAAAAAAAAAACATTATCTACTTTGAGCTATCGAAAGAAAAGTAAAAATTCTGTGGTTGGATAAATGTTCTATCAGTTAGAAGAAAATTATGTCTACATTCTTATATGAACAGGGATGAGTTTATTTATTTTTATATGTTAACATTTTATTCACGCTTGTATATAGGGCGTATATATATATATATATATATATATATATATATATATATATATATATATATATATATATATATATATATATATATATATATATATATATATATATATATATATATATATAGTGACAAACGCATGATAATCACACGTCATGCTGCTTGTAAATAAGATAGGCCTAACAAAGACGCCATGGAAGATAAGTCTAAGTCTGTCTTCATTGTCTCCAGGAGGAACATATGACCTGAGACAGATCAGTGAGTTCTGTAAATGCGATATACTTATGTATTATAGCTCTAATAATTGCTTATGTTTTAGTCATTTTATTTTTTACGTATCGCTCAATAATAAAATGTTTTCTAAAGGAATGAAATGTATGGATACAATTGAGTGCATGTGCTTGTTGATATTCATTCGACGGGAGCTTTTAATTTACATCTTAACTGAATAGGGAATTGACTTTATTACATTAATTAAATTTAAAAATCATCCATGGGTAAACAATGTATATCATTAGTATGAGCTTAAGAGCAGCCATGAGAAAATCTTATATATCATTATTAGAAGAGTAAATACCTCCATGGAAAATGCTTGTATATCATTATTAGAAGTTTAAACACCTACATGGGAAATGCTTGTATATCATTTTATAAGATTAAACACCTCCATGGGAACTGTTGTATATCATTTCTAAAAGTTTTAGCACCTCCATGGAAAATGCTTGTATATCATATTTAGAAGTTTAAACAATTCCATGGGAAATGCTTGTATATCATAATTAGAAGTTTAAACACCTCCAAGGGAAATGATTGTATATCATTATTTAGAAGATTAAACACCTCTATGGGAAATGTTTGTATATCATTTTTAGTAGTATAAAAGCATCCATGGGAAATGATTATACAACATAAGCATGAATTTAGAAACATCCCTGAGAATTGTTCCGTAATCATAGGATGAGTTTACATGCATCCTTAGGAAATACTTGTGTGCCATTAATATGAATTTAAAAGCATTCCTGGAACATACGTGTATCAAAGTAATATTTAAGAGCATTCTTGGGATATGCTTGCATTACATTTGCATGTGTTTAACACATATTTTGGAAATTCTTATTTTTATCAAAGTTTCAAATTCAGTGACATAATTTCAGATATACATAAATTCCAAATATTCTTGAAACTTAACAAAACGTTCTAACAGGTCAGCAGTTTGCTTACATCTATCTGAATTTGAATCTACATTTGAATCTGCATCTACAAAAGAGGAGTGAACTAGAAGGGCTATTATGTAGCTATGAGCACTTGTTCCTAACACTTGTATCAACAAACACGAAAATAAATAGTTTATCACTACACTGAGATCATAGATTCTGCACCTGTGAAAAACAGGAATATTTATAAAAAACAACAAATTAATGGTTTATTGGAGAATGATTTTATTTACCCTTCGAAATAAAATTGGAATTTGCCACGTATTTTTGTGATAATATGTTTGTACTTTATAGCTGGAGTCTCCCAAGAAAGGAGCATGTTTGGCTCTATCAGACGGATGTTATACCTGTTAGGTCAGTAAACAAAAACGATTGACAAGCCTGACCTGAACATCGATAACATCAGTCACCCAGGGCAACACCCTACATCATTTTATGGGTCATTCATTTCCCGCAAATAAATATACTACTCAATCATTGTCGATAGTTTTTATATATTTGTGTATATCTTTTTCTACGAGGTGTAAGTGTATAAAATGTGAATACACTTATCGTGTCACAATGGTGGTAGTATTTTGTATTTTGTAAATTATCGAGCCCTCGATATATATATATATATATATATATATATATATATATATATATATATATATATATATATATATATATATATATATATATATATATATATAATCATTTAGAGCTATGTAACTGTACAGATGTCAAAGTATACTGTTGGACAAAACATTACCTCTTTTATTAATTTATCCTGCTGTTTTCCCGCGGTGAATGACTAGAAGGGACACCCAGTAGCTGGCTGTCAAACCAGAGGATACATTTTCAATGATGTTCAACATAGAGAGATCGCGGATATCTTTATTATTATTTATTTTGTACTAATGCTGTCATTTGTTTTAATCATGATATATCGTTTGTCTCATTTATACAACATGACTGATTTAGCACCAATTAACAGTGTATATCTGCACTTTTTCATTCATATGCGTTTCATTAAATTAATTCATATTTAGATGTGTACTTTAACATACAAGAGGTGAAAGAAGGGGATATTGAAATATACCTCAATTTCTCTTTGTGTTTGCTGACATAAGACCACTTAACAAGGCGTTGTTACAGAGTCACTTATACTGCACTACAGAATTGATTGCCAGCAGTTGTCACAGATGATGTCACAGTTAATATATTCAATACCCTTGCGAATAGCTACAGAACTGCAGTACCATCCTCTTAAGAGCAGAGCACGTAACATTTTAACCTGCTGCAATAGCATCTTGGTTAGAATAGGTGTTTTATGTCCACTATTGCTTGGCCCTATTCCGGGGCTCCTTAATTAGGTAGAATCTAAAATTTTGGACGACCTTAAGTTTAAGTATTAAGATTTCTAATCCTGATTCTAAAGTCATATAAAGTGGAAAAACTAATGCCAGCCATACAAATCCTCTAATCGGACTACAAAACAGATATATCCTTCCAGCAAATTTAACTAAAGGGACATTTAACAGACCAAATTCAGTAAATGACAGTGGACCTTATTGCTATTTGCACATAAAATAAGTGAATCTGTATTGTTAGGGTAGCTGTGTCACGTTTTGGAAATGGAATCACTGTAAATACGTTCCAAACGATGAGCACATGTTAGTTGTCGTAATCCTTGTATACAAGATGATGTATAATTATGCAATGCCTGCATATCGCACAGCAAATGGAAAGAAATGTAAAGTCACAATCAGTTTCATTTCATTAATTATTGATTTGATTGTTGAAAATCTAATTATAAATATCAAAATATTAATCTGATCTGATGCAATAAAAACTAAGTTCACACAAATGATATTTAGGAACTCCAAAAGGTGACCGAACACTGGTATTCGTTACACCATTATTCTCGATTATGTATCTACGCTAAAATGATTGCTCCCTTGCAACCCGAATTAGCACGGTGTCTTAACGTAAAGAAGGAAGATTAATTAGGCATGTGTAAAACATCACATGTGGGAGGTTTCGAATACTGGCTATGTTCAAATACGTTTACAATGTAACAGAGCACTGCTGCAACCCATTCTGTTCAAAAAATACAAAAGGATGATCTTGAAGCACTTTCCTGTCATTGTCCTTTGGATAAATATCAGTTCTAATGGAGAAAGTACAACTTTCCTGCCATATTTGAAACTTTAAGTTTGTTTGTACATGCTAGCCGATTGTGGTTTGATATCTTCATTGCAATTTGGGGTCGTGCAACAGAACGTGCAGTTAAA
The DNA here is from genome assembly GCA_016746295.1 of Potamilus streckersoni. Lineage (NCBI taxonomy): Eukaryota > Metazoa > Mollusca > Bivalvia > Unionida > Unionidae > Potamilus > Potamilus streckersoni. The sequence continues at coordinate 308,255 of JAEAOA010000355.1, read as the reverse complement.
CGCCTCTTTGTATGTTAAACGTTGGTCGAAAGAGGTGCATTTGTCTAGTAGTGATGACGTCTGCCACCAATCCTCCTTGCACTCTTTTAATGTCCCACACCTTTAAAAAAGAGGAAACGAAGCATCATTTATTGATTGACAAAGGTATCTTAGTGATAGGAGAAAAGTACTGATGTTTACTTACAAGAATGGAAACCAAAGTTAAAATGGTACAGATTATTAATGTATGACCCAATCAAAGTATAGATAGTAAGGGGACTTGATCAGAGAAGTGTATTGATAGTATTGCTAGTTTTATAGAGCTAATGTGTGTATTGGAAAGTTGTCATTTCATATTGTTATTAGCATACGACCAGTTTATTTATGACCGGCCAGTAACATTAAATTTCTAAGATACTATATACACTAAAAAGATGATAAACTTATTTACACATATTCTATCTTCATGTTTTCTTATTTCTGCCTAAGAAATCATCTATCAATCTATGTTTCATCAGTTCATTAGTTTCGTATACATTTCCTCCCAGCACTTCTCAAGAATGTAGGAGTTATTACCCCTGATAATTGTTTATATTAAGTGCTGAACAATAGCCACAGTAGTGTGAAACGTTTTACAAAGTCACGACATTCTGGGGGATTTAGTGATGCGTGCGGTAATTGAATCCTGTCAAATACGCTCGAATATAAAATTCAATTTCTAACAGTTTGCTTATTTGTTTACAATATTATTGATATGCACACAAAGCTCATGAATATTATTTACTATTTTACATTATAAGTACATGTAAGTAATGAAACAAAAACCACTTATTACAAAACTCCTCTAGATCATTTTGTAATACAAAGAAGAATAAACTATTATGCAAAGCAATTCAGTAGGATGAGCTTTAGTTATCTAATAACACTTTCTACCTATCAACAATTCAATGGATGACGTGACAATAGCAAAAACAGATAAAAAATTTACACCACATTTACTAAGTACTTCAGAAAACAAAATATATGAAACCAATGCCTGATCACACATCAAATATAATATAAAGCAAGTGAACTAAATATTCTTTAGAAGGAAATCATTTAAAGTGACCATTTTACGTTTTCTACTATCTTGCACTAACTGTGAACTAAACCAGAGGACGAATACCAACTGTAAAATTTTACATTGTTGTCAGCAAATGCTTAATAATTTCTAAAGAAGACATTTATTTAACAATTGACACAAAAGGGAGAATTGTTGCATACAGAATTGTTTCCAACAGAATCAAACATATTTACAGAATATGAAAATGAATATATATATATATATATATATATATATATATATATATATATATATATATATATATATATATATATATATATTCACAAATATCTCATGTCTTTCAATTCAACAGAAAAATTATTATTATATATATATATATATATATATATATATATATATATATATATATATATATATATATATATATATATATATACAGCTTTATCTACCTAATTGTCACGACGATATGTAAATTGACGCACCCTCATTTTACCTTCTGCTGTTTAACAATGAACAAAATTTTGGTATAAAAATCATCACCATTTCTTAAATTGACTCCGCCATTAGTTATATCTTTCTGATCAACGCAAAATAAAGGTCTTGTCCAACTACTTTTTTGGCTAGATTAAAACTCGCTCAAACGAGAAAACACTTGCACATCAGTTTCTTTCGCTGATGGTATCATAATACATAGGGTTACAAATGAGTTCGGATCTTGGAGCTGACCTTTTGTGACTTGCAACTGTTACAACATTTTTAGCAACAGGATATTATAATCATAAATCATAACAAGCAATCAAAAGTAAATTTAAAAAAGGTAATTTCACAGCGATTTTCACCATAAAATATTATTTTATGCGCGTCCTTGTTTTGCAAATTAGCAACAATTTCTGTTCACTCAATTATATTATTAGTGTTGTTACAAGATATTATCAGCGTTAGAATGAAAATGGTGTACAGGGTAGAAACAAAAACGAAAGCTTAAAATAGATCCGAAACAAAAGTAATTATCATTCGGACCACGTTTATACAACCGATAGTCAATAACAATATGACTATCAAACCAGTGGAGCTTTCATCGTCTTAAGATGAGACAACGGATACATGTAACATAAAACAATTTTGTTCAATAATGGCTGGAAAAGTACACAGCTTGCTACGTCTTAAAAAAGAAGTTAAGTCGAGTGACAAATGTGAAGACGACTTTATGTTTTGTTATCTATATACAGAGGTTTGAATAAACATCGATGACCAAATGTGCAAAAACTTTCATAACAGTACACGGGAAAGGCATGATGGGTTGCCATAAAACAAATTGATGATTTTACTCCAAATGCTGTTTAAATTTGTTAATGTCATTTTGTCCAAGTCTCAACATATCTTGATTCCGAGTTCACGTGCATTTTGTCTCTGTTACACTCGGAAATGAACACAATTATGAACCTTGAAATTGTTTACTTCATGTACTCTTATAAATGACCACAAATACATTTCTGGGTCTTTCTGTCCCTGAATACAAAAACTGTAAATATAAGTATATTTTCCCACCCAGTTGCCATTCAAAGACTTTAAACTTGCCGCACAGCTATTAAATCTTGCTTTTTGATGTATTCTAATAATGACAACATATACATCAATGGGTCTTTCAGCTACGGAATTCTGTAATTCACAGGCACTTGAAACTGAGATAAACGAATGTGTACACTCATCAGTATTCGCACAGCTAAGTGATCATCATATTTTCTCATTAAGCAGGTGGCTGAAGCAGGAATGGTAAGTCTTTGAATTTTGTCGCCCACCTATCACGTGTTTACGGAGTACTCCCAATGCGCGTGATAAGCGTTTCAGAGACGTCTGAAAGGCTCACAATACTGGACAAATTTTAATGCAGTTTTAATTCTGTAATTCACAGGCACTTGATTCCGAGATAAACGAATGTGTACACTCATCAGTATTCGCACAGCTAAGTGATCACCACATTTTCTCATTAAGCAGGTGGCTGAAGCAGGAATTGTAAGTCTTTGAATTTTGTCGCCCACCTATCACGTGTTTACGGAGTACTCCCAATGTGCGTGATAAGCGTTTCAGAGACTGGAAGGTTCACAATACTAGACAAGTTTTAATGCAGTTTTAATATCAAGACATAGCAGAGAAAGTACTACTTAATTGTGACATTGGCTGAGTCTAAAAGACATCTCCTTTTTAAAAGTACAAATCTCTTTTTAATTTAAAACACGACTTAACAGCAATGAAATTGATGCCATTGGAATTTAAAGAATTCCACGTTTCAGCATGACTTTGGTACTACCTGTTCAGAGGTATTGGAGAGCCAATCAAAACGCTATTGAGGATAATGGTATACGTGATCTGCAAAATTTGTCGTATTTAAGAGCCAATCAAAACGCTATTGAGGATAATGGTATACATGATCTGCAAAATTTGTCATTTGTGACATCAATGGCGGATGAAAGTACTAACATAGTCAACAAAAAACGCCATATCATATATGCTCAGTTTATTTCTGATAATATGAAATTATCAACAAAAATTTTAACAAATATAGAATGTCCTGATCCTTCTGGTAAAAGAATTACCTTAATGGCTTTAGTCGTATTATAAAACTATTACTTTTATTACATTTTTATTTAAGCAATATAATTATTTAAGAAACAAAAAAATACAAAATTATTTTATACTGATAACCGGTTGGAATAGGACTCAGGTTTTGATTTTTGACTCACTGGTTTTGGTCTTCATATGTCAAATGACTTACATGAAGTCATTATATATATATATATATATATATATATATATATATATATATATATATATATATATATATATATATATATATATATATATATATATATATATATATATATACCAGACAGAACAGACTGTGCTATCCTTGGATTCTGTAGTAGAATCTTGAAAATTTGGATTCTGTAGTAGAATCTTGAAAATAGTGGGTACAAAAATAAGTTCAACAAACAATACTATCATACAGGTTAGAGTAATTAAATTCGTACTCTACGGAGTTTCGAATCCAGGTCCGCGAATAAATGGCTCCCATCGTCTTGCCTGCACGCACCAACCCATATACCGTCACGGCTAAGCATGCATCACCAAAAAAGGATGGTGCTGAATCTTTGTTATATAAGTTCGTACGTAACATTTACTATTTTCAAAAATATCTCATTAGAACACTGTGACGATGTCATGTATATAGTGCATTGCCTCGGCGAAATATAACTATCACAGGCAATAAAAACAACCTAGTAGATATCATTACGGCTTTGTACTATCTAAAGTTATTTCGCAACAGACGTTGATGTTTAAATTACAAAAGAACAGACAATATTGATCTGTTTCCTATTCGTTGGCACATCTCTAAAACAGGCATATGAAAATTTAATTACAATATATTGAAAACTAATGCTGTTCACTGACTAAAGAGAGACATATTTTAATTCAGCTGATAACTGCTCCATTATGTTAGAGATTACGATAACGTACCTTGAGAGCACTTAGATGCAGCAAGCAAACAATGCAATGTTCCAATGAAAATATCCAAAATGCATGACATTATTCATTTAGAATTTGTCCTAATTATCTGATTTATCACAATGTTTGATTGCTGCTGCTATTGGAACGTAAGTCTGACAATTTGAATAGCTCTCTGAGCAACGAATAGAAGTATATATCGTTAAATAAGAATTTGCCACCAGCGGAATATTTTAATTCAAATAATAATAGCACAAACATACCAAATAATGATTGCCAGCACAGACATAATGTCTTGGAGGATAAAATTGAGATCTACAGGAATAGTATGCTTAAAACGTCATATTGATATTATATGACATTTGCAAACGTCTGTCTGAAACATGAGAAACAAAAGCGTCATAAGATCATGCAGGGTAAAACAATAAGCTGTGGATATTGAACATTTGAGGCTTTTCTATATCTGTTGGATGAGTGTTGCAGAAATGTGAATACGCTGTGGAATCGATTGCACAAAATTGACGCTGAACACAAAAAGGTTATGGTCTATATCTTTCATTGCGTATCTGTGTGCAACACACTTTATGTTATAAAACGTCTCATTACATCTCGAATGAGAATATTAGATAGGGGTGTTGTAAACAGATACGGTCGGAAATACGTTTTCATCAAAACAGCAGATTGATTATTGGAGAGAGATTTGAAGATTGCATTACACTTCTATGTCTATTTCAGATATTTATAGTTGCCTCCAGAGAGATCTTTTCCAGATGACAATTGTTTATTTATGAGAGCTGCAAAAGAAGCTGCTAAATAAATTATTGCAATTGTATAAAACCGTAAAAAGATTATGATGAACGTTTGGGGAAAGAAGGAAATTTTAACAAAATAAAAACAGGTAGCATGTAGAATTCCACAATTGATAATTAATGAATTGGTATTACTATAGTACACATATATACAATGCAATAATAGAGCTAACGGTTAGTCTTTGAAATTTGCAATGAACAAGAATCATAATTATCTTAAACAAAGCTAATTATACCCAGAAAAAATGTTCATCACATGTGCATCTAATATGTTTCATTCATTTTGTTTTATTGTAAAGACATGGATAGACACATCAGTCCTCATACAGATTAGTGATATCAAAGTACAAAATGAACAATCTTGATCTTTCGTACTCACTATAACGTGTTGTCATCTATTTTGGTCTTCATAATTGGGTTTTGCATATATATTTTGCAATCTCTATGTTTTCAATACCTAATCATCAATCACATATGGAAATATGTCAGTCGCTAAAGCTTTTCACCTTTTGCGATGTAACCCTCTAAAGCCATGGCTAAAGTAGTATATATAATTCTAACCTTGTATTCAGTTATTTTCTGTGTCACTATCGGATTTATTATAAAAATGCAATAAATATGCGCTTTATGGATCAGACGTTTATAGACAGTATGCCTAACAAGTGATATTTATTCAAGCAATATATTTATTTAACTGTATATATTTCAACATTGATGATGTGTGCTCTAATAAATATTAAAATAATTGATAAACCTATTTCATCATAAATTTAGCTTGCATTAGGACAGTTACACCTAGATAACAATGTAAAATGGTCATCATAACTCTTTTCATGATTTATAATCTAATGTAGTTTATATTAGTTATAATTCAGGAATATGCTACTTCTATTTACTTTCTCATATTTCCTGCGAGTTTATGGATATTCAAATTTATTATCAGATTTTATGTGTTTTCTTTTGCTGGATATTTGTCGACATAGCATCATGATAGTCTCTTAGCATGATTACCTGACGTGGATAGCAGAAGAATTTTTGCAACCTCTGGCCTTAAATTATGTAACAGGAAATACAGAACGAAATAAAAAAAACAATTAGCAACAGGTTATGTAATATTAAGAATACAACTTTCTTTTCCTTTAATGCATAATGAAAGAACTTAAAAATAAATAAGTGGTTAAAGAATTCCTAAACAAGCCTAAATGATATACTACTTCTATGAGATCTTATTAATCTGAATACATTACAACGTATTTAAAATGAAAACACTGATTTTCGCATGTACCATCACCACAAAATATTCACCGTTTCAAGATCAAAACGTCCTTCAATATTTCAGAAATATTCCAATGAAATTTAAATGCAAATTAAATTTAAATGAAATGATGCCGCGAATAACAAACTTCATGCCATCAAGGCAAACCTAGGAGAATGGATTCTTTCCTACAGAGCCGTCCGTAGAAAGGAGTTAAGTAAATCCCAGAATTCGAGTTGGTCATACATATTTAAGCCACTCGTACATACTACCAACCAGAGTGCATTTTTTGCAATGAATCTTTCACCGTTAAGCACATCATGTTGGAGTGTTTCGACCTAGAGCCTACGAGTAATCAATATTATAATGTACATGACATTAAGGGAGAATTTTTATACAGTCAGCATTTATTATATGATAGACTTCCTGAAGGACGCAAACATTTATCACAAAAAATAGCTTTTATGCAATCACCTTGAAGAGTTTTGTCTGCTAAATAAACCGTCGCTAGATTTTAATTACCTTTCATCTGTTTTCATTGTCATTCATAATTTGCACTCACCGTTGATTGGAAAACTTTATTTATCACCGTTATTATTTAATGTTTTATCTTCAACTGTTTGGTTTAGTATTTCTGGTCGATACTAAACCTTTTACCACTTTTTAAATGATGAAAGATATGATATTATATATGGCGCTAAACAGCCTCATAAAAATTCAACCACCCAAACTAAATGCAAATGTCCTTAAATGTTTCACAATAAATTAAGATAGTTAATACAAACAGAATGTCTTTCAATTAATGGTACACAACTGTAGTTTTAACAAATGACAGTAAATTAAATAAATAAATAAATAAATAAATCAAGTTATTTTATGTGACTCAGTAAAGTTCAGTATTAATTCCAAAACAAAGAAAATTATGCTCATATCTCCTCATTTAATTAGACGCTAATATACAATATTAATACACTATAATACAAAGGTTTAACTGGTTATTCTTCCCAAATACAAAGAAATAGTTGACAAAACGGCTGGTCCGATAAAGCAAATCAGGAATCCTTTGTAGAAGCAACAATGACCTTAATTCATGAGAATAAATATCAATCTCTTATCACCTAACGTTTTTCATTTTTTTAAATTTCTATTAAGCATTGAAATTAAAGTTATGAATAGCATTTACGTACGCACTGCATGACTTAACTTTAAAAGTGCAAACTACGAAAACACTACAAATGACTTAGACTAAATGACCTTTACTAAGTCATTAGTAGGAAATCTGTCTTGTGTGTGTGTGTGTGTGTGTGTGTGTGTGTGTGTGTGTGTGTGTGTGTGATAGAATTTCGGTTCCCATCTCCTTGTCTGCACGTTTCAAACCCGATAACTCTCAGTCACGAGATCGTCAGCTAAAGATATTACACAATTAGGATAGTAATTTGAAAGTGGAAGGCACACCTGCATAAGTTAATGTCTTTTAATGTTATCAAGTACTCTCCTCTAGGATCCAGGAATAGTACTTTCGGCTCTGCTTTAATCTTCCTTATATCTTAATTCCTGTCGTAGGAATATTGAGTTATTTTTACACTTGAATGATAATTGATGTTTGGGTCGATATGCAGGAGTGTCTGTTACGGAGGAATGCATATATCTGTGACGTCACAGCATCCTCGTGCTAAGGATGTGTGTGCGGAGTCCATATGGTAAAACGGTTTGTGCAATGTGGTGGATATCGTAACCAATTTTGAATCTCCACTGAGTTCAAATACAAATTATATAACCTGTATGATGATTATACGTATTTGTATGTATTTTTCGCTAATGTAAACAACCATTTTCATGCTAGAGAGAGAGAGAGATTTCTAACAATACGTTTTGTAATGAATCATTAAATTTAAATAAAATGAAAGGCGAAGCACAAATTATAGTTGTCAATAATAGGTTCTGAAAAGTTTAAATAATCAAATCAATCTTCTAATGAACGTTCTGCTGTATTACTGGCCATTGAGTAGCAATATATACCCTATAACAAATTAGTTTAAAGAGAGAGAGATTATTCTAAATCTTCTTAGTATCCTTTAATTATTACTATAAGAATTTTCAATATAGAATCAAATATCCGGGATATAATCTGCGTTACATAAATGTACAAAAAAAGTAATAGATGTCGCTTTGGCTTGTAGACTTTTAGGGAATTATAAACAGTGTGTTTAACTCATGTGGAGACAGCCATGTAGAGGTTTACAAACACAACGTTTTTGTGTTTGTTTGTTTTGTATATGTTTTGTATTTGCCTTTGCAAAAAGACTCATTAGGAGTCGAAAGCGCTCAGGCTAGTTAGTTACTAGTTTTGCACTGTTTGTCGTCAGTTTATTGCTTTTATCTTAATCAATACCTGACACACGTGATCCCTTGGAAGATCCAGTGCGCTTGAAAGGGTTGTTATTCGCCATATGATTTGTATTCTTTATATATAATCATTATATATATATATATATATATATATATATATATATATATATATATATATATATATATATATATATATAATGATTATTGAACTAAAATTATCTGTACTATATCACGAAATGACTCTTACTTCAGAAACATGCAATTTTCAGAAAAAAATGAATTCCAGACATTTTGATCTCTTAAACTTTCTTTTTTATTATATTTTTGTGCGCGTCAAAATTCTTCAAGCTGCACTCACCCGCCTCAAAACAGATGTCATTCACTGGAATAACTTTTCAAATCCGTAGAACATTGTACACATTTCAAGTTGTCTCTCTATTGACAGGGACTATACTATACGTTCGTTTTTATTTAGAAAGAAACGTGACTTTGTCTACTCATTACATTTCAGGATAGTTCAATTCTACACACATCGAACAACACGCTCTATTTATCTACTAATAATATAAAACAGGAAATGACCCAGTGATTAAAGCATACGATTGACAGATCGCTATCTGCATAGCAATCAACTTTAATTCCTCTATTTGGTGGATTTATAAAATCAGATGTTGTTTTATGAAAAAGATTCTTCGTTAAACTTATACTTAAACTCCTCATTTCCTGCTATGAGAAGGAAATACTCATCGGTCCATGGTGAGAGAGAGAGAGAGAGAGAGAGAGAGAGAGAGAGAGAGAGAGAGAGAGAGAGAGAGAGAGAGAGAGAGAGAGAGAGACTCACTTTCGCTCCAGATATCTATCACCCAACGCGTTGTTTGCTAAAATATTGACACAGTATGGTTCAGGACAGGCAGTATGTTGTCGGTATATATTCTCACACAGAATTGTAGTATAATATCCGCACGTTGCACACGTGACTTAATAAATGAAAAAGTAAATTATTTGATGGACTGTTTAAAATTAGAAATCTTTTGCAAACATCGCTAATAATTTAATAACAGCCATCTCAGATATTAGCGATTTATTTTGTTTGCTATCATGTTGTATATAAAAGAATACAATGCATATATATTTTACCTTGACATGTCTGAAAATCACAAACATATTGTTTGCGGCTTGTCAATTATATCTAGAAAGGTCTTTGATGTGATGCCTTATTGTGTGTGTCATTTAATTGTTAACGTAGCTTTAATAATAATTCTGTTATTTCGCTACAATATCTGCAGTTTTACAGTTTTTAGTGATGTTAGTACAGAGGCGTCATGCCGCAGATATGTAGCATCATGTCACCACTTAGTCACATTATCCTGACACCATACCGACCAGTCTCAGCATTAATCTCTTAATGCTGAGATCGAAGCGGAGTAACTGTTAGTACAATGTTTAAAAATCTTTAGTTGATTCGAACCCGCGACCTCCAGTATCCAAAACGGACGATCTAAACTTTAGCATGAGTTATTGTATTTTTAGAATAAGAAATAAAGTGTTATAGCGAAATAGAGGATGGAGGAACGCAGGTCTGTAGAGTTTGGCAGATATTATGATAGTTAATTCAGACGATACGTTTACTTAAACATGCAACGTGAACAGTTAATACATACCCCTATTGATCAATAAATAAATTGGATATATGCTTATTGGCTTTTCCAATTATTGAACTGTTTTACTTTTAATGACAATAAATACCAGGACAGAGGTTGCTGTTGCAGATCTTTGTTTCTGATGAATTTCCACTGCAAGCTGCACCATGAGGAAATTCGGCCGAGTAGATGCAATGTCTTGTCCGTGTCTGATGTCCATCTCCGCAAGTAGTCGTGCAGTTTGACCATTCATACCAAGAATTCCATAGTCCATCCACTGAAACAAGGGACAATAATATAAACAGGGTAGGTAATTGACTTACCTACTTATCTAATGATGTTGTCATATTACCATCGTTATGTTACAGACACGTACTAGACAAAGAATTTACTTTCAGTTCGAATTGATAAGAAAATACGACACAGTTAAAGAAGAGTGATCCATTTACATACTGAAGGATTTTTGCCATTCCATAAAGTGAACAAAATAAGTAACTTGTAATATAAGTATTGCTGAACGCATATTATAGCACAGCATCATGAACGAAACCCTTTTTAAAACAAAAAGTATGTTATAGATTCATACACACACCTTCATTGCAGCTTTAGAAACCACATTACAGACAAACCCATGGATTATGTAGACCTACTCCATGCCGACTAATAAATATTAATATTAAAAGTTTGATATCCTTATATCTCATCTCTCCCTTGGGGAGGGGGGAAGGGCAACAATATACATATATACTGAGCGTCACAATGATCATCACCTCTTGATTGACCAGAAGCAGGTATGACCATATCAAAGTCTGGCAAATACATATGTAAGCTAAAGGAATAATTGCCTGATTTACATCATTTTCAAGAGCGTTCTTCGCCATGACTCTTGTTTCTGCAAAAGCTGGGTATAACTCAATATGATCAACTTTCTGCTCGAGGCAAGGCTTGTTAGTTACAAGTGTTTTAGCCACATCAAAATTTCCACCTAGGTCATTTCCTATCAATAAATGAATATGAGAGATTAGTAAAGACTGTTCCAAGTGTCGCGGCTGCTGCGACTAAGTCCGATGACCAGCAAACAAACCATAATGGAACATCAATAATGTGCACTCCAATCCAAGAATAAGAACATGTTCATTAGAAGAGGAATACTAAAAGATTCTTAGAAGTTCTCGTGTCCCTTATTATTTAACTGGAGATAGGATTGGCAGTGTCACTAATAAGTGATACTGGTAGAATCTATGAACATGAATGGCCCTTAATTATTCATAATAAAATTAGCCATTTCGTTTGACTCAATATATTGTTTACTGTTAATACGATAAAGTTACCGTTAGTTCTTAGTAACTTAGAATTTTTAATACCTCTGTCTTGATTCTGGTGATTATGCTTTAGTGCTTATAAGTTAGAAAGGGAGTGATATTTCTTCCTGCGTAATGTGCACGTGAGAGGGGATAAAGATTTTTAGTCAATATTGTCAGACGAGACGCTTGTTCATTAAGTTCTTTTAGATTAAAATGTGGATTAATATGTTCTTTTAACCACAAGGCTATTGAATTCTTTCTCACAACATATATGTTGAGAGTCAATGAATAAAAGTCTGTTGCATTAGTTGAATTATCTTACAATTTTGACCTTTAGCTCATCAAGGTTAATTAGTACGCAACTCTTGAACCAAAAGGAGTTGTCTGCGGTTATCTTTGCTCGGTACCACCCATCACATAATTGTTTCTTTTCTCTTGCAGATATGACAGGGTTCTCTTGAATTTATTTTTATTGTTCCTAAACGTTTGTCGATATGCCTGATGTACCATCTCACAATCCTTTAAGGTACACTCCAGATCATAAGCAGCATGTTGTTGTACTACAGTAAAGAGTCGACTATACGAGCTTAGCCATTAATTGCACTTTATAATACTAAATTTCGATGACACATTGGTGATTTCTCAGTTTTAGTCAAGTCAACGTTTAACAACGTCTTTGTAAATAATGAAACTATTGATCTACTTCGTTTTCGTTAATGGGGAAACAATTATAATATTCCTAATAACATACAAAATGATCTTATGTATCAAAGGGCTTGATTTGTATTCTTTTAATTTTAATTGAGATTATATTCTTCCTGTTTCCTTTTCTCTGTATTTTACATCACTCTCTTTTTGCAATTTGTATACATATATTCTCTCTCTCCCCCCCTTTCTGCAATTGTAGTTGTATATCTTCTTTCCATCGCGTCTTTTGTTTCTGTCTGTACTCTTTCTGACGTTAAAGTGTTTTTCACTATATTTCTCGTTTGTATTCTAATTTATATTCTATTATTTTCGTGTCAGAGAGAGAGATAGAGCCTTACATAACAAATCCAAAGCACTTTAATCCCAAAAGTATTTTCCACCAAATGTGGGACGGACATATTGTGCAGAATTAAGATAAACCAACACATTATACTCATTAAATATAGATAACAGTGTTTGGGCATTAAGTTACAAAGACTTATCATGTGTCAGTAAGACTTAATACCTGCAGTAAAGTACACCCATAAATGTCAATAGGGCAAATAAAAGATATCACCATAAATATCTTATTTCCTTTTGTCTAATCCCTTCCATTTTGGACTTGCTGTGATGTACTAAAACGGACAGTCTGTGATATATATGATCCAGAGCCAGAAACAGAAAATTGAACTAAAATAAAGACATATTGGTTATAGAATATAACGTAGGATACTCTTTTCAACAGCTCTTGAAGCATCTATATTGATAATAGTTTTGCATTATATGATGGATCCCAATGACGTGTCAAAATACAGAATTTAAGAAACTTTAGGCACCTAGGTTTGTTTCGCTTAATATTTCATTTTCAAATTTCTATTAAAATGAAGATATTCTTTTTGGCAGTAATTTTCAGATATATCACATCCTGGGGTACAAATGCACCTTGAAGCTCATTCTCAATAGTAAATTATTTTTTATTTTTATACATTTGCACGAAATATATGTGTACATCTTGATACACTGAATATCTCTCTTGTCTAGAAATGAAATGAACACTGGAAATACTTGTTGGTTGTTGATTCCAGTATCATCCAGAAAGATTATGTTGCAAATAGTGGCTAAAGGACACGTTTATAGCAGTATTGCAAAGAAATTACTTATTCCAAACCCTTCCATCCCGGAATGCTTCAAGTACTGCCGTTATAGAAACACTGATCTGCTGTTTTAACTATTCTAAACATTTAGGACTAAAAACAAAAAGGAGCCTAGTCGTTACCTGCATGAGTGATGTATGGCATTTGTATTCAGAAATGATTATTAGTAATTGGATTGCTCCTAAAAGATTATATATCATATATTATTTGTTTTAATCTATAATGTAGAATTGCAAAACAGCTCCTTATTAAAAATTGCAATCATTAACACAGTTGTGGGTAATAAAATATTTGCTTTCTGACTCCACAGCAATTGGAGCAAAAACATCAATATTATTTAAAAGCCTTAGAGACGGAAATGTATGGCAAAAGGGAGACCAACAGGTATTTTTGCATTGTGTGAACAGCAGTCTAGAACCCTGGCATTGTATTGTTACTTTTGAATGGAATATTGTCAATTTTTAATTTAACGTTGATCAAAACTTAATAGGAATCTTTGTTATTGGTTGTCGTCATAAATTAATCTTGTTGTTGTTTCGTTTCATCTTTTCCTGTTAGGATGAAAATTAAACATTAACGTTTAAACCTGGCTGCAAAAGAGTCACGAAAATGAACTATAATCAATATCGTCGACATGTCTTCAGCTGACTGAGTTTCAAATCATCACCTAGGATTATAAAACTGCAATCTTACGTTATGAAATGCGAATGGTTATATATAGTATTTTCTTTATTGCTATGGGCTTTTCAGAGTTATTGGAGTCCATTGTACCTGATGAATGTCGGGTAAGACTATCCGTTATGCTTGTATTGACAATAAATACCAGGACAATGGATTTTGTTGCAGATCTCTGTTTCTGACGAATTTCCTCCGCAAGGCGCACCATAAGGATTTAGAGCTGAATAGATGCATTGCCTTGTCCGATTATGCTGTCCACCACCACATGTTGTTGTGCAGGCTGACCAGTTAGACCATGCGTTCCATAGTCCATCCACTAAAAGAAGAGATGCAAATTTAAGCAATATAGTTAGTGGTCACAGCTACCTTTGTGAAGGACCTGTTATTTGCAAGTAATAAAATAATACTAAAGGATTGTAACAGTTGTCTTGGCACTTGTTTGATTAAATCTCTATGAGATCATAAGCACATTCTTAAAGAATATATGCATTGTCCAATTGCCTTGGCAATTTTAATTTAGGGTATTAACTGACCAAAGAGGACGGTAACTGTTTGATTACAGGTCTTCTAAGTAAGTTACAGAATGAGTTAGCTTTTTCATTTAAATTTTTAATCCTCATGAAATTAATTGGTTTCTAAATTATATTTTTAGAGAATATCACAGCTGTAAGGTGAAAAACAACAGTTTGGTGAGTTCACGATAAAATGGAGATGAATCATGTAGAAATGTTAATAACCCAAAGAGATGTTTAATTAAATCAGATATTATAGGGTACATATTTGCAAAAGCGCGCTCTGTGTAGTGCGCGAGAAACAATTGAAAGCATTGGTATGTCACCTTTTGGCGCTTTTAAATGGAATATTTTCGAACGGCTTTATTGTATATTTGATAAGCGACCTATCATACGACATTCTTTTGATTGTATACATCAATGAAGGGACTGATTTTATTCCATTTCGTCTGTCATGGAAGCAAATAAAATGCTATCACAAAATTAAGGATGCAAGAAGGCATTTAAAAATGCACTTCAAACAACATCTGTCTACATTGCCTGTGTTGACAAGGTTCTAAATACAATCTTGGGTTACAAAACTGCCAAATTGCGTCATGATAAAGTCATTACAACATCTAGTATTTGTTTGAAACTTGTGGGCTTTTCCAAGTTACTTAATTCGATAGTAAATGTGGAATATCAAGCAAACCTATCATTTAGGCATGTATAGACAACACATACCGGGACATAGGTTGTTGATGCAGATCTCTATTTCTGATGACTTTATGCTGCAAAACGCACCACGGGGAAATTGGACAGAGTAGATGCATTGTCTTGTCCGATTGTTCTGTCCACCACCGCATGTGTTTGTGCAGATAGACCAGCTTGACCATGACTTCCAAAGTCCATCCAATAAAGGAATTTGTAACAATTTTTACCAAATGGTAATGGATGGAACTACATATGTGAGAAAACTGCTATTTTATATGTTAAATTACAAACACCCCGATGTTTACGTCGCATTGAAATTTCAAAAGACCAAATATTCCGACCAAGATCTTAAACGTGTTAAACATTCGTCTTGGTAATTTTAATCTTGACTGTTATGTCAGTAGAGATAAAGAACTAACTGTATCAAATACATTGATAGCAACAGCTTTTATTTAATCTTTCAACTCCTTGATTTCAATAATTTCAACTCCTTGGTTGGAGACAATCATGCAAGAAGTACTATATGTAAGTAGTAATATAGTATTATCCTTACAGTAATGTGCACGACATTACCGACAAATGCATTCTGTATCTAGAAGATTTAATATATCTACATAAAATTACTACCAGTAACATTACTAAGGAGGATTAGATAATATCATCAGAAATATTATATCTCCAATTTCACAACAAATAACTGCAATAAAAATATTGGTTATAAAAATCACCCATTCAATGATGGATCTAATATACATTTTAAAAGACTGTCCACAAAAAAGAACCCCGTACAAGATGGAAGTTATATTCCTTTCCTAAGACAGTCTTGAACAGATGCTATTAATTTGATAGTGGTGTAGCAACCACAACTATTAATAACGAATGTAATAAATGTTCGAGTACCTAGTTAATTTCATTATTTTCTTGCCTCCAAAATATTAGTTGAAATCAAAATATGATTTCTGCAATAATTTTAAGCAACCTTCGCATTTTGGGGTAGAGGTTAATTTGTAAATGAAACTACAGTTGTAGTGAAAATTGATTAAGATTAGGAACATATGCAAAATAAATATGTATATCTTAAAAGAATGTATTACAATACCTTCCATATATAAAATGAAGATTGGGTAAATATTTATGGTGTCTGTTTAGGTATCAGCCATAAATAACGGTGCAAATGATGGATACATGGTTTGCTGTTAGTAGAGTTTAACATAAAATCTTTCATCCAAACCTTTTAAAATATGAATGTTGCAACAACTCCAATGTAATAAAAGTGAATGTTGTGTTTAATTATTCCTTAAACTTAGGTTTTATAGATTATTAAAAATAGACAACAGATTTGTAAGAGGAAGAAAGACAGCTTGATGAGTTCAAGGTAAAATGCAGATGAGCCATGGATAGTAGAAAATAACCCAAAGAGATGCAAATATAAGGCATATATTAGAAATATAAGGCGTATACTAGAAGAGACGTAGAAGCAAACTAGAGATATATGTGGTTTGCGTGAAACAGGTGAAATCGATCTGATAAGTGATTTGTTACCATTTGGCACCTTTAAATGGAGTAGTTTCGAAAGGTTTAATTGCATGTTTGATAAGAGAAGGGACTTAGAATTTTTCACTTTGTCTGTTAAGATGCAAATAAAATGCTATCGCAAATTCCTGATGATGGAAGGCATTTCGGTGCATTTCAATCAACATCCGTCGACATTAACTCATTTGACAACTTTCCAAAACACAATCTTTAATCAAAGAACTGAAAAACTGCCTCATTCCGAGGTATATTAAACAGGTGGGATATGAATTAAATTTGTGTCTTTCCACGTTACTTGCCTACATAGTACAATATCAGTTAAACCTACCAGTTATGACTGTATTGACAATACATACCAGGACAGGGGTTGTTGTTGCAGATCTTTGTCTCTGACGAATTTCCGCTGCAAGGCGCACCATGGGCAAACTGGGACGAGTAGACCCATTGTCTTATCCTATTGTACTGTCCACCACCGCATGTAGTTATGCAGATTGACCAGTTAGACCATGAGTTCCAATATCCATCCACTAAAAGAATTTTCAAATATTTAAACAAATAATTAATGAAAGCAACTGCTTATAAATCCATTCCTGTGTCTTTAGGATGAAATATCTGCAGACAATGACGCCTAGTTATGTTAAGAGGGAGGAGTTGATGATATAATCAGAAATGTCATATCTCCAAATCTAATCCATTTCATTTTTAACGTCACTTTATCTGTCAGAAAGGGGCATCCGAATGTATTTGACCCTACATAAGACCCAGAAATGTATTTGCAATAAATAGCTGCAATGAATATATTGGTTGTAATAATAACACCACACCATATGGATCTTATATTCGTTTCCAAAAACTGTCTATGGAAACGTAATTAATTAAATAGTTTTTTCAGCAATACGATCTATAATATCGAATGTAATAAATGTTCGAGTACCTTTTTGTATTATATTATTTCTTTACCGAAAGGTATAGGTTTAAATCAATGTCTAAAACAATGTTATGTAATATTTACGTCGTATGATAGAGGTTAACTTGTGTCATAGCTTGATGTTGCGAAGCTTTCTTAAGGTTAGGACATTATAATAAAATAAATATGCGCATCCTAACTGACTTTATTCCTATATTGTCCAGAAATAAAGTGAAGACTGAGTAGATCTGTATATTGTGCGTTTAGGTATTAGCCACATAGACCATGTTGTAAATGATGCCTACATTATTTACAGTTAGAAGAGTTTAAGGTAGCACTCTTCATGCAAGTCTTTCAAACTTAAAATGCCACAACTGCTACCATGTAAAAATAGGGAATACTGTGTTTAACTATTCCATTCAGTTACGCTCTAGAAGTTAGAGTGCCGAATACAATTCAGGAAAGATAATTCGTCTTGGTTGATCCGGAAAAGGTATATGTTCTTTAATTTTTTACTTGAAATATGAATTAAAAAGAGGCTCTTTTCTGATTTAATTAAGTAGCCAATTGCAAAATGGCTACTTAACTAAATTATTAAAGCATAATGCTGCTGAAACGCGAAGAACAACAACTTGATGAGTTCACGATAAAAAGGAGACGAATCATGGAAGAACGTTAATAACCCAGAGAGATGCAAAAATAATTAGATATAATCGGTGTCGTAGATTCAAAATGAGATATGTGTAGCTTGCGTGAAACAATTGAAATATGTTTTCAGTTATATATCATCTTTTGACACCTATAAATGAAATATTTTCGAAAGTCTTTATTGTATACCTGATGACCTACCTATTAAGACTGCTTTAATTTGGTTGTAGACATCAAAGAAGGTACAGACTTTCCTCATTTTGCATGTCAAGGAAGTACATAAAATGTTATCGCAAATTTGTTGATGCAAGAAGGCATTGAAATGCTCTTCGGTCATCGTCTGTCTACATTAACTCAGTTGCCAACATTCTACATACAATCTTGGGTTACAAAATTGCAAATTTGCATCATGCCAAAGTCATTACAACATTTAGCATTTGTTGATTCCATAGTTCATTTGGAATATCGAGTAAACCTATAGTTTAGGCAAGTATAGACAATAAATACCAGGATTGATGACGTTGTTGCAGACCATCGTTTCTGATGAATTTACGTGGCAAGACGTACCATGGGAAGATTGGGAAGAGCATATGCATTGACTTATCCGATTGCACTGTCCACCACCGCATGTAATCGTGCAGATTGACCATCATGACTATGATTTCCATAGTCCATCCAATAAAGGAATCTTGTTGTCCATTTTCCTTGGTTATTGTAATCTTGGGTGTTATGTCACCATAGCGAAAGAAGAAACTGTTGTAATACAAAAATTGACATCAAAAGATTGCACATTGAAATAAAAGTTTTCATTTAAATCTTTATCCATATTATTTCAATTATCTTAATTCCTTGCATGAGGATATATAAGTAGTTTAAATATTTAATATATTTTGCTCCTTACAGTGATGGGCACGAGCAGCAGGGAGGGTGAATCCTACAAAATTTTTGCTTGTGAAATTAACCTGAAATTAGGGTTCCTACAGAGGCTGAAAAAAGGTCAATGACCCTAAACCAAAATATCTAACTTTTATATTACCGTACGGAAGGTTATAAACCACATGAGGTTAGCTCAGTTTTGTTATACTATTATTGACTTTTTTTACCATGATTTTATTGGATTTTTTTTCGTTAAAAACTCGAGCATAAATTTTTTAGAGATTCACCCTCCCTGCTGCTCCCAACTTTGTCAGGATATTAATATCGGGACTTTTAACAATATATTTGGGTTTTTAAACAGACATACAGTTCATTAACAGATAATCCTGACTTTGTCAGGGGGAATTAACCAAATATTTTATCTAGACCAATCTAGGATCGTATATATAAATTAATATATAACAGTAGTATAGGAAAATGAGGGTTTTGGCCCACCACCCCCTCCCACACCTCCTCCCCCACCCCCCGCCAAACCCCTCATTTCCCTATACTACTACTACGTAGACCGGTATTTTGTAACCAGACAAAACAACAGGTGTTGGAATGCGATAAGCTCTGTCAACAGAAGTGACGAATTTGTTAGAAGAGCGCATGCGTGGAATATGATTATTCTAAAGACGGCAAATGGGTTTTACCACAAATTTTTTTATCAGATAACAGGATGAAAATTAAACTGTGCATTAGAACCTTTCAGTTAACAAGGTGGAAATTAAACTAGCATTAGAATGAAAATGATATTATTTTATATCTCATTACCAATGATTAATGTTTCAACTGTTGATATTAAAAATACTTCACTATCACGACTATAGATACTAAATTTTACTTTACCGCTCACACAGCGATGGGACTCAAACAAATCTTTCATTTCTGGTTTGTTCAGAGGATATTTTTTGTTGATAAAATATACCTTTGACCGATCGAGATCAATTGTGAGTTTAGTATAGTTTTGTTGGCTAATGGGGCTGTGAAAGTTTTTAAATTCCGCTAGCAACTTTTGATACAATTGTTTGAGATAATTGAAATACACGCTGTTATCAGATCTGATGAGTGAAAGTTTTAACTTGTCACGTGTTCCATTAAAACATATACCTGATGTTTCATTATTAAATTCAACTGTCAATTGTTTACCGTCCATCATTTGATATTTGATATTACTATTGTAGCTATTTGTCATTGTCAAATTTTCAAACATTATTTTATAAGTTTAGATAAAATTTCAGTTGGAAAAGATAATGTTGAGTATAGATCTATCATCATGACAATACCCAAGGGCTAATGTATCTACCCCATTTTTACAATAGCGTTTGTCATCAAAATTATACAATCCACGTTTGATAATGACATCTGTTTCGAGTTTATGATGATTAGTTCGAATTGCCATAGCTCTCATAAAACTAACACCGCCATCAAGCGCATACCTGTAATCATCAAATTTCATAAACTTTTTAACAAAATCACGAGGCAGACCTTTTGCTTTTTTCGTTATTTTATTATTGTCCAATAATACGGCATACATTTTGCTGCGTAATCCGATACAATATTTGATAGCGCTTGAGTTCATTTCATCTTTAAACTTACCAATAACCTTTTTATTTGTGTCGTCATGAAATTTACTGTCACTTGGATAATCGGAAAGATCAAACAGATGTCGATTATTGTACATGTCCTGATAGATGTCCTCACATTCGATTTCAAATACGAGCGAATCAGTATCAGTAAACAATAATCTACTAGTCGGCCACTGATTTTTAACAAAAGTGTAATGAAAATCGTACATCAGCCACTTTTATAAATCTAACACTGCAGCTCCAACATAGATCGGCTTGTTTAGTTTTAGATTTACTTTTCTTCTTTGTATTGCAACAAGATTTTCATTAAATATTTTCATGCTCACAAAATCATCGTCTGACACAAGTTTGTTTCTGCGACTAACATCATTACTATTTCAATATTTACACGTTTCCTAATATTCTCCATCGTCTTACCAAAAACGGAATTGTTCATCAGTTTAAAAAAGTTTTTCTCAAACTCTGTTTTCGCTGCAGCTCTTCTTGAAGTGTTTGAGTTAATATAACCTCTCATCCACGGCGACTGCTTAAATTTTAGTACACGATGAACTTTTCTCAACATAAGACCAGCATAGACTGCTTGTTTTAAAACTTTGTAATGCAAAACGTAATTTTTCTTATCAAGTAAATTTGGTTCTAGTTTCTTGACCATGGAATGTTGTCTTGGTGATGCTAACGCTTGTTGTTCTTTTGATGACAAACTATAATCTATGACCATCGATTCCGCACAGAAAAGGTAATCGTTATGTAATTTGTGTAGCGAATTTGGATAATCAAGATCAACTTCAAAGAAATAGGAAACATCTTCGGGTATCTATTTTTCTGTCTCCGATAGAAATCGATCAGCCGTGATCCAATGAAATCCACCAAGAGGCATTGGTTCTGCCATCGAATACCCGTACAATTTATTACAATCTAGATAAACTATATACTTCGAAGGAAGGTCAGGGTTATACTGTTTCAAATATTTGTTGTTTGCTTCAGCATACTTTTTTGTTATCACGCTAATACCACCTCGGATACCTTTCTCAATAAAATTGAACATATCAACATCAGTCAGTAATTCCAACCTTACCTTACTAAACTTTAGCAGAGCATCCCATGACAGTCCAGGGGCAGAATAATACCAGCAAGGATCTAGTCCGTAATTATTATAACTCACTTCTCGAAAACTTTCAAAAACATCTGCTAATAATAACACGTCAGTTTTCAAATACAAATCATGATAATCACCAAAAGTCTCACAATCAAACTCTTTCCAGATATCTTATGCATACCTGTACCTCATCATCCGTTATATTTTCATATTTAAGTTGTGAGTAAAATTTATCTTTGCCAGGTAAAGATGTTTCATCAAATTTACTCCAGTCGTCGAGGTATTCGTAAGGAAAAACTCCTTTGTTAGTTAGTAGATTAAATTTATCTCCAAAACAGTCTCTTAGGTTATCAAATTTACTACAACCTTTCACTAACTCATCTAACGAGGCTGCCATAAACTGCAGGCTGTCAATAAAACGCAATTTACCTAGCGTAACTGACATGTACTTTTCAAAATTATTTGGGATGAATTTGATGACGTTATCGAGTTTTAGACCAGATTTTATATCAGGATCACCAAAAGCTTCTACTATAATATGGCTATCATATCCTCGAAAATTGTGAAGAATAACCGGAATAAAATCTGGAGCATGAAATTTTAAATTACACTGATTATGAGCCGCTCCACGATACTGTCCAGTCAAATGACAATGGTCATGTACTTTTTTGTTGTCAGTATCAAAAGCTTTTTCACAAATGTGACAAATTTCTGCTTGTTCGTGATCGGATTCTTGTTGAGGTGTTAATTTTAACTTTGGCGTTACTTTTTTCAAAGGAGTAAATATATTATCAACTTCATTAATCAAGTGGTTGAGAAGCCAAACAGCTGGATTTTTACCACGATATAATTTAATTGGTTTAGATAATCTAGAATCAGTACAACAAACTACCTTGTATACTACTCCACACGGAACATGATTTTGAACTTTTCTTGTACTCGATTGATTAGGATTATTTTCTACGCCAAGTACAGGTTGAACTAAACACTCAAAATCAGCGTATATAACGAAAGGAATTTTTTTAGTTTGTGATTATGATGGACAAACTGTAACACACTATCTTTTTTAGATGGCATTGTTATTCTTTGCACATCACTACAATACTGCAAATGATTTTGTAATGTTTCATTGTTAGTACAACCATGCAAGCAGCGGTAACAAAAGAACTTTTTGTTCCTATTTTTATTGTACTGTTTACCAACTAGTCCGTTAAAGTTTTTAATCCAAACGTAATGATTTTTGTAAAACAGTAAATTTATAGTCGATTGTGAAGCTTTTTCTGAAATATATCTCGGGTACATATCCTCTTTTTCATCTAGTCCGAAAACGTTAATTGAAACATTATTTTGCTTTTCAAATTTTGGTACATGATCTTCTGCCACAGGAAAGTTAATATCTTTAAAATTTAATCTAGACACGTGACTGATATATTTTTCAACGCGATCAGCGTGTTTTTCTGCTGGAAATAGTGCGGAAAGAACAGCCCATTGGAAACACTTGTTATCTACGTTTTTGATGTTTATACATCTTTTACTTTTTATTTTTGGTGGCAGGTCGATGTATGAACTATCTCGTAATGCGTCATATTTCATCGTGTGAAACAATATTTCTTTGATCATTTCAAACTTCCAACCCGAACCTAATTGAGTGAATTCCTCTATTTTTTTTCCAAATTTCTTGGTGTATTTCATCAGATAGTGATAACAGATCAGTCCCAAGCAAAACACGTCTTGATTTTGCGTTCATATAAGGTTCTGCAATTTCCTTGTTAGTTAATTCTTCCGTTATAACTAACTTTGAAAATATAACATGATATTGCACAAATAATCTGATACTTTTGTGTTTTTCGAGCTCACGTTTTACAGTTGTCTGTATTAGGTGGTAAAGATTTGCTGCATTAAAATTTACTAAAACAATTTGATTATCAAACTGATAACTATTATCAAAACCTGCAAAAGCAGTCGCTATTTTATCAGGTTCTCCCATAAGACTTCTCTTAGCTATATCACGCAATTTTAACATTATTATACTATAATGTAATATCTAATTGATAATTTCCTCACACTGCGCATGCGCTAAAAATTAATTGAAGATAAAAAATCACCTATAGTTTAATGACAGCAAATCTAACAAACACATGTGAGAAAGAAGCATATCAAATTCACCCAAAGTATAACTTTATCTCACACTGCGCATGCGCTAAAAATCAATTAGAGATAAAAAATATCGCCTATAGTATAATGACAGTAAATCTGACAAGCGCACGTGAGCAAGAGATTTATCATGTTCACCCAAAATACAACTTATACGCTGGAAATGTATTAGGTTCAGTTATTAACATCGAAACTAGAATATCTGTTGGCAAATTAACGTCAGCGGGTTATACGATTAGTGTAAAGGGAGATAATGCCGAGAGGATTGCAATGTTTAGAAAAGATTTTTATTTACACGTTGTTTTGCGATGATATTCCAGAGGGACAGCGTGTATATCACGTGAATGATAACGTCACTGATGACAACATTGAAAACTTATCCTTACAAGATGAGTTTCAGCCGCATCCGGTCTTTGATTTATACGAGGCTAACGATTGTGGTATTATTAGAAACAGAAAAACTAAAAAAGTTCTTGGTACTATGAATAATATGGGATATATCAGGGTAATTGTTAGAGGAACACTAACAGATTTTGTTCATTATCTTGGTCATAGGTTTGTTTACGAGGTGTTCAACGGATCTATACCCAATGGTCTTGTTATTAATCACATCAATAACGTGAAAACTGATAATCGATTGAGAAATCTGGAGCTAGTGACGCAACAGGAAAATGTGAGAAAAGGACGAGGTGGTGGTATTAATTTTAGATGTCCAGCAAAACCTGTTATTTCAAAAAACCTTGAAACGGATGAGAAAATCGAATTCAAATTGATTACAGCTGCGGCAAAGCATTATAAGATAAATTCCAGAGCAGTAAAATTTGTAGCTGATGGAGCGACAAAATCAGCTTTTTCAAGAGAATACGATGCTAGGATTGGTTTTAGATATGATATTTGATAGCTCGGTTTTAGTCAAGCAATGATGAGCAAATGCTATGATATCATCGTGATTAAATTTTAGCGTCGTTACTGCACTTTCATTAATTTTATTCTTTTCTGCTTCTGTTAGCAATATTTTATGAGAATCACCTTGCATTACAATAACATCAACACTATAACCCATCAAACATTTTCTTACCGCTTCGGCTAGTTCGTTGTAATTTAATATATTAACTTTTTGGTGATATTTTATCTTATCAGTCATCTTATAATAATAAATTAGATAAAAATGTATTATAATAATGGACTTGATGAAACGACTCGCTGAACTCTACAAACAAGATACTAGCGACAAAGTCGCCAGCGATAAGGTCGTCAGTGATGAGGTCACATTTTCCAAAGATTTCATAGACAAATCTATTGGTTATAATGAAGATGATATTTTATATAACAGCGAATCTGATGATGATGGTGAAATAGTCACTGTTGCTGACAGATCAAATTACAGCAGACCAACAACTAAACAATATAATGTCAAGTATCACATTGCAAAAAAAAATAATGAAATTTAATTTTACCGTTGCCGAACAACAACTGTTTTGGCAGTTAATCAAACCTTTCTTAAACATCAGGATTCCAGGCCGACAGAAAAATATCAAATTCGATTTCATATTTGTCAAGACTTTTAATCTAATGACGATCTCTGACGATCGTAAGCAGTATCTAATATCATTATGTAAACCAGTAAAATGTAAATCTGTCAAACAAAAGTATGAGGAAATTTATAATAACATTATATCATAATCTGCTTAGTTGGGATCCAACTGTTAAATTTATCGCTATACCCACGCCATTTGACTAAATTTTTATTTCCTTTTTATTTCTAATCACTTTCTCGATAACAAAAACATCCTGCTCAGTTTTCTGTAGTTCTTGTTCATAAAAACTACCTACGATCGGTTCCCCTGCCAGATCTTTTAAAGCGTACGTTACAGGTATTGTGAAAAGTACCTTATCAACCACAAAAACGTCTTCGCTCCAGTTTGGAGTAAATCCTTTTGCAAATACCTTTTTTGTCAAAGAAATTCTAACTTTATCACCAACCTTAAATTTATGTCTGCGGTACATGTTTTCATTTGCTAATATTGGATTTTTAATAGCTTTTTTAGGTGTCATTTTGATGGTTCGATGTTTTGTGTTGTTATATTCACCTACGATTTGAGAAAGGTCATCGATGTACCTGTTGGTGTATTTAGCTGTCATATGTTTGTGTAATTTCTCGTTTAGCGTGCGATTAAATCTCTCAACAACAACGCTTTTACCTTCGTTTCCTGTAACATTTTTTTAATATTATTTTGTTCTAGAAACTGTTCAAACTTTTTGTTAAAGAACTCGGATCCGTGATCAGTCCAGATTTTGTTTGGTTTTCTTTCTGTACTCGTTATTATTTGTTTTAGCGTATCAGTCATTGAAGTCCCTGTCTTATCCGAAACAAGTTCACTGAAAGCGTATTTGCTAAAAACATCTATAACATTAACCAAATACCTTTTTGGAGCACCATCTGCGCCAACGTTAAACTGAGCTAGATTGGATACATCCACCAAATCTATTGCCCAGATATCATCTACACCATTAGCGACAACTTTACGTCGTGGGAACTTTTTTTTTAGGTCTGTGCAGCTTGACTGCAAGATCATCGTAAACTTTTTACCGAGCCCGAGTTTATATTTTGATCCTATCATTCCCCGAATAAATCTTCTATCAAAACGTTCTCGTAGATTTGTTGGCTCCATATCACGTAATTCGTCTAACATTACTTTATCACAATCTGCTTTCAAGTTTTCATGATCACGATAACAGATATCATGACGCATCGCTATTGCATCCACTTGATTATATGGCTCTTGGCCTGGCAACGGATTGTCGTTTTCATCTACTTGTTGATCTAGCGGATTCCACGGACCAGTATACCGATGGCCTGGCAATGTCCAACCGCCTTTTGGTTTTGGTAATTTTCCAATAATTTTATGTATATCTATACCTGACCCTATTATTTCTCTATTGTTACAACATTGACAGTATGCGACAATTTTATTTTGTTCAAGACACAAATCTCTGTCAGAATCACAGTTGCATATCATTCTATATTTCTAGTCGTCGACTAAAATAATATCAGGATAACCAGATCCTAGCGACATCTCTGAGGATACTGTCACTGGGGACACTTTCTTTAAAAACATATTTTTTCTTTTTCCACAGACTGCACAAAAACTTTTTAATATTATCCTGTTGTTTTTTGTTTTTTTTCTGTTGTTTCATTAATATTTTCTGTTTTAGTTCTACACTTGAGACAGTATGTTGACATTATTCTATTTTTAAGTTTAGATAAAATTTATTGCGATCTCATCATTAGCGTGAGAAGGATGCTTGTCAAACTGTAAAATAAATTTTAAAAAGTTAAGATTTCTGCTCATCTGTTGGATAAACATAATACAATAATATCCGCAAGCAGACGTTCCAACAGGTTGGAGTTGATTTGACGAATAATATATCGTTTTAAATTTTTTATTCATATACTTTTTTATTACATCGCTTGGAGGAAGTCCAAACGAGTCAAAATAATTATTATTATAAACTGCTACCCAATGCGTGCCGGATCAGTCATTAAAATCTTGTATATTAATAACACACGAACTTACAGCTGATGGCGATTTTATTGCTGCGAGCTCATCTTTAGAATAAACTCCGTGAAATCCAGGAATCGCTTTTAACTTATCAATGATATCAAAATTACTCAACGGGTTGGTCGAGTTCCCGGTAATGTTAAACCACGTCCGATTCCTAAAAGATTTGGCAGCAGACTTCCCGCTAGTCCCGCCAAAAGTGGAGCGATTGGAATAATTCCTCCTTGTTTTTGGTTGATTGCATATGCATTTGCATTTTGGTGTTGGCGATTTTGTTTTTATTATTTTCTTTTTTTTTGTTGTTGGCGATTTCTTTTTCTTTTGTGGCATTATAATATATTATTTATATAAAATTTACAATTTTTTTATTCCACTTCCACGAATGATACCATTACTTGCGACTGCTTTCTTCGTTGCGCCAGATATTGCTCCAGACGCTGCTGTTAGTCCTAATGTGCCTAAGACTGATAAAATTTTAGGTATTATTGTACTAGTTAATACTGATAATGCTGGACTAAGAAAACTACCTTCTTTTGCCATCGCTGTCATTTGTGCAGCACTCAAATTTAAAACAAAAGTTTTTTTACGATCATACTTCTTTACTTGATTTTTTGTTAGCATTAATTTTGTTAAAACACCATCAGAAATATTAGGATTGATTTTTAATGATACCTGTTCTCGCTTTGCAATAGCAGCTACTAATTTTTGAACTTGGCCATCACTCAAATACACTTCTTTTACAATATATTTTGCCATTTTATATAATAACTGTAGATTAAACTTGAACTGTCATTTTACCTCCAATAGAATCTACCGTGATAGATCTATCACTAATCACTAATGCGTATACGTGTAACGGTGCTATTGGAACCGTCCCAAGTGTCCAGGTAATTTCAATATCCGCTGTGTTGTCTACAGCTCGCTCGTTATGTTTACTAACATCAAAATGAACTATAGGATAAAGCGTACGAAATTCCTCTGCTGATATTTGAGTTCCATCTTCAACATCTTGATATTTTTGTATTGCGTCAAGCAGGTACATGTACGGTCGAGAAATATTTTTATTAACGTCATCAACAAAATTGCACTCGATAGCTCGTTCTGGATATTGCTTTGAATTTAATCTAGCATATATTCGTCTTACATCAGAGTGATCAAATATTGCATTATTTTGTTGTTGGTTACCTCGTCGGGCTTGCTGTTGAAATACGACAAAGATATTTCTCGGCAGTTGTTCGCTTGATGTTGTTGTGACCTTCCAGGTGTAGTCAGTAGTATTTGGAACCGCTCTCTGATATATATTATGCTGCTTAAAATAAATTCTGTTTGTATGTTTATCAAGCGTACTATTTAGTTCTGACAATTTAGTGATTGATAGTGTTATACGTGGCATCCACAAAGCAAGTTTGTTTATGATAAACTGTACATCAACCCCTCCAGATCTAAACAAGCAATCGTTTTGGTCTGCTCGATCTAAAATAAGAGTATGTTTTACTCCACGGAATACTTTATCATGATCGCGACAAAAGCCGTAAATTGTGCTTAGTGGAAGCATCATTGTAATTTGACGTGATCCTGCTGCAAGTTTTCTTCGCCTAGCAAAACCATCGTTATAGCGTGGATTTCACACGTCAAGTGTGTTAAGAAGTAAATTTAACATCGCAGTACCGTTTGCATCTGCAGCTGGTGGTGTTATATTTAGATTATTAAAAGCTGCTGTAAGAGAAACTCTTGTAGCGTCTGCATTAGCAGCTGCACCTGGTGCGACAATAGCTAGCGCGTCTGCATTAGCAATGAGAAAATTTCTCACAATTACAGCATTTGCATCAGCATCAGCTCCATGTACTATAGCGCCTCTCTTTAGAAATTCGGTTGATTCAGCTATACCCCGTCGAGTATCTTTAAACCACATCATATTAGTTGCAATTGATCTCGAGTAATCGTCGGAAAACGAAATAATATTCAAAATTGTACTTGCAACTTGTAGATGACTTGAAATATCTTCTATAGTTTGATTGGCCAGTTGATATCTAGCACTTTTGAATAAACACCAGCCGTTATTTATAAGAGCTACTTCTGCTCCAACTGCAATCGCAGCAGGTGGATTGGCTACTGTCATAATCTGACCACGAACTTCTAACATAGCCTTATGTGGCAGTAGAAATACATCTTCGTCTCTGGTGTTAAAGGTTCTAATACCAGCTTTATTTGGTTCGTTAGAATTTTCATCAAGGTACTCAACAAACTCGAATTCTGTCACATCGTTGTCGATGTCATACGTTTCTGTTAACTCGAGATAATTTTTAACAGACATTTTATTTTATTAGATTATATAAAATTTTATTGCGGCACTGTTACTTTAGATATTAATTTTTCTATCATCTGCTCACCCTTTGGTGATAATAATTTTTTTGTTGTTGTTATCATAGCTTTTTGAGTTTCTTTTGTTGGAGTGATTTCTGAGATAGCTTGTTTTATTTCAGATGCAGTCGGTGGATCACCTTTTATTTTATCAGCTATTTTTGTCCCACCGCAGTCCCAGCGGCAGATGCAGCCAAAGTTGCAAAAGCTTTACCAGCGTCAATAGCAATTGATGCAACTTTACGTGCTATACCCGGTTTATTTTCAAAAACTTTAGTGAATATATTTCCAAAAAATCCTCCTACTAGTTTTCTTCGATAAACTTTTTTTCTTTGTTTCATTATATTTGATGTTGCATAATTTTTACTTTTGCTTGCGTAGATGTAAATAATAAGTTACAACTTCATTATTAACATGTCACTGTTTTCCTGATTGATCTGTCAACTGCATTATTATACTTGATATTTGATCTTCAACGTTTAAAGGATAATATATAATATGTCGTGGAGTTATTTGCATGAGGGAACCTGGCGGGACTTCAGGTGAGAAACTGTAAATCGTTTGACCTTTGCTGCCTTTTGGTGTATAAGAGCCAGAAGCAATAGAGCAATTTACTAATATTGTATTTACTTCTGTTATATTTACTGGCAGTTCACTGTCATATGTAATAGGCTGATCAAGTGCAGTGTAAGTTTTTCAGTAAATCCTAACAGTTGTGCAATACTTCTTTCTCTTGGTTCAAGACTGATTACTATATTTTTCAAAGTTATCCTAGTTCGCAATGTGTTATAATTTGCTGCCAATTCAAAATTATCAGCCACACCGTCAGCTTTTGTGATGAGATCTTTGATTGTCTTGTTTAGATCAGTAATATTATAAGCTCCTTGCGGACTTTTTATTTTTTTTTGTTGTAGATATTGGAGATGTTGTAATCATAGTAAAATACATTTCATCGTTAACATCATTTTTCACGTTAGGTATAGCATTCCAGCAAGTACAAGAAATTAATCCAATTTCATATTGTTTTGTAGGATCTAGTTGGATAGGTGGAATATAATTTACTGAAAAATTTGCGCTATCTATCGCAGACTCACTAGAGTTTAGTAATAATGTTGTTTGCATTCCTTTAATATTATATCATTTTACAAAATTAAGTCGCGGTGTAAAGTTTCATATTCGTCAGATGTTAATAATTCACTCGATCTTAGATGATCAAGTATGTCAATGATTTCATTATCAAGTTCAACAGTAACATTCGCAGCTTCCTTTGATGATATTAATAACATCAATCTTCCTATCATTTCAGTAGTTGAAGTAAATACCTTTACACCAGTTCCTGTTCTTACTCTACTTTTTTGTATACGAGATTTATCAAAAGTAAAAAATTTCCTTCTAAAACTCCACCCACTACCAAAAGGTTTTCCTCTACTATTTTCTGCTGTTTTTTTAAACGTGAGAGCAATGACACCGTTTGTCATTCTATCATAAAGTGGAAGCATATCATCAATTTCTGTAACCGTGTTTAATTCATCTTTAGCAGCAGCTCCGTCTTTAAATATTACATCTAATCTATCGAGTAATGTTTGATATTCTACATCAGTCCAATTGCTTATATCATCAATACCCCTTATATTTTCATTCCTTAAAAAATCATCATATTCAATACCTTTTATCTCATCATTTGCTCTTTTTTTAAAATGAAATCTTTGATCACCAACTTCCATAAACTTTACAGTAAGCTCACTAACTCTTTGTTGCTCCTCTTTGATATCTTTAATATCTCCTGATAAATTTGTTATAATATTTGTTATTCCTTGCGTTGTTAACTCTGCTAATCTTCCCTCAAGTTCCAGCGGATTGTTTATCAATCGATCTGTTTCAGCTTGTCTAGCCGCAGGATCAGCTATATTTGCTGTAAATGCCTCAATCAGTTTTCTTTTTTCTTCTTCAGATCTAGTAACAAGTTTTGCAGCAGCTGCTTGTTGTTGTTTTCTAACAATTCCAACCAAACCTTCTTCTTGCAGTTGTTTAAGTTCTTCTTCTGATAGTGGTTTAATTTCAGGTTGTTTACCTAATAGTGCTTCAGTAACCGGCTTGAAAATTGTAGCTGTTGCTTCTGTAGCAGTTACTGGCCCACGTCGTGCTTCTTGTACTTTTTGCTTAAGTGATGCCTGAGATTGAGCAAGTTTTTTTTAGATCTTCTGTGTTGTCTGTATCTTGCTCGTTTGTCCATTATTATAATTATAAATTTTATAAAATTGAAACGCTTTACTGTAAGTAACTGTTAATACAACAGCGAAACATTTTAGTTGGATCATTTGTAAGTTTATCAAACAAGAAAAAGTTAAATTTATTTTGTGTAGAATATCGTAAAGTTCAATAAACTTATCTTTTGTCACGCCACCGCATTGCTCGCTTGCAATATTTCTAACGTCAACATTATCCAGTCCTGGAAATAAAAAAAACAACCCGTATTTCGCCTAATAAATCTATCAATATTATAAAATCCTTGAGCAAGATAAACAGAATTACACTGTTTGTTACGTGAAAGTGAAAAATATGATCTTATTTTATTCATCTCCATGTTATTTAGAGGAATATCGTCAAAAACTACTATCTTATGTTCATCTGCATCAAGTTGATTAACTGGAATAAAATCTTCTGGCTGCCTAATTATTAAAAAAATCTTCACCAGCTTTAAGATCATCACGAAGCTTGTTATTATATTCGCTTAATAACTCATACTTATCTTGCTATGGATTGATTGTGTAAATATAAACTCTGTCGTTGTTAAAATTATCACCAAGAAGCAAATTCATAAGCAAATTTGTTTTCCCCGATCCAGTTCGCCCAACAATAAGATAATGACAATCAGGAAGTTCATTGTTATGTTTGTGCTTCACTAGTCTCTCTGTATCAAAGTTTAGTATCGACGATTTTGCCATTTTATATAATATTAAACTAGTGTTGATAATTTTATCTAGGACAGTAAATAATGAGCTACTATACAAAATTTGGAACACTATCAGATTTATCCACAAAAGGTTACCAATGTGACTTATCCAAATATGCAACTCTTGATCAGCTCAAAAATGAAATCAATAATTTACTAAATTTTACCAGCGTAGATCCAGATGAAGTCGTCATTTTCCAGGACAAAGAAGGACGATTAAAGACGAGTAACGTAAAACTGTCAGATGTAGTTGTACGAAATCCAAGTGGGAATATTGTTATGACACAAAACAAGATTACAGATCTTGGAAACCCAACTGAGGATGGGGATGCTGTCACTAAAAAATACGTGATGCCTGACATTGAGCAAGTTTTTTAGATCTTCTATATTTTTTCTATATTTTGCTCATTTGTCCATAATTATTAACATAAATTTTATAAAACTAAACCACGTTTTACTGTAAGTAACTGTTAATACAACAGCGAAACATTTTAGTTGGATTATGTGTAATTTTATCAAATAAAAAAGTTGTATTTAATTTTTGTAGCATTACGATAAAGTTCAATACATTTATCTATTGTCACGTCACCGCATTGCTCGCTTGCAATATTTCTACCGTCAACATTGTCCAGTCCTGGAAATAATATAAAACAACCAGTATTTCGCCGAATAAATCTGTCAACATTATAATAACCTTGAGCGAGATAAACAGAATTACAATGTTTATTACGTGAAAGTGAGAAAAACCATCTTATTTTATTCATCTCCATGTTATTTAGGGGAATATCGTCAAAATCACTATCTTATGTTCATCTGCATCAAGTTGATTAACTGAAATAAGATCTTCTGGCTGCCTAATTATACAAACATCTTCACCAGCCTTAAGATCATCACGAAGCTTGTTATTATATTCGCTTAATAACTCGTACTTATCTTGCTGTGGATTGATAGTGTAAATGTAAACTCTATCGTAGTTAAAATTATCATCAAAAAGCAAGCTCATATGCAAATTCGTTTTTCCTGATCCAGTTCACCCAACATTAAGATAATGACAATCAGGAAG
Organism: Potamilus streckersoni; assembly: GCA_016746295.1. NCBI lineage: Eukaryota > Metazoa > Mollusca > Bivalvia > Unionida > Unionidae > Potamilus > Potamilus streckersoni. The sequence continues at coordinate 273,843 of JAEAOA010000355.1, read as the reverse complement.
TTCATTGTTATGTTTATGCTTCACCAGTCTCTCTGTATCAAAGTTTAATATTGTCGACTTTTCCATTGTTGTTATAATTTTATATAATATTATACTAATGTTGATAATTTTATGTAGGATAGTAAATAATGAGTTACTATACAAAATTTGGAACATTAGCAGGAGATTTATCAACAGAAGGTTATCATGGTGACTTATCTAAGTATGCAATTCTTGATCAACTCAAAAATGAAATCATTAATTTATTAAATGTTGCAATTGTAGATCCAAATGAATTCGTCGTTTTCCAGGACAAACAAGGACGATTAAAGACGAGTAATATGCAATTGTCAGATGTACTCGTACGAAATCCTACTGTGGTTGCTGATAATATCGTTACTTTTAACAATGGAGGTAAGATACAAGATTCTGGTAGGTCAGTTAATGACTATGTTAAAAAAAAGCAGGTGATTTATTTACTGGGACCGTTATTATGAACAAAAATAAAATTACAGATCTTTGATATCCAACTACAGATAGTGATGCTACAACAAAAAAATAATGTTGACGATCAAGAATCTAAGTACATGTCGGTCAACGGTGGTATGATGAGTGCATTTCCCAACATGAACAATAATGCCATTATTAACCTTAGAACAACAGAGTCTGATTTTGATGCTGTAACAAAAGGTAAGTCGATGATAAAGACGCTCCAATCAGCAATGAAATAACCGTGTTCAAAAATGAATTTCTTGGTCACGTGAACACATTTTTAATTTTTCGCAGAAACATAACACACTTAAAAATTATTTTTTTGGAAATCCATCAAATGTTGATATTACACTCGCTGATATTAACACAAAATTAAATGATATTGTTAGTGGAATTCCTGATATTATTTAGAAAACAAATCTGATTAAAATTCCTCACAAACAAATAAAAAATATCGTGTATACTGTTAATGCTGGATTTGGTGAATGGACGAGGTAAATTAAGTCTATCAAACATATTACAAAAGTTACCGGTGTGTATATATTGTCCGTGTTTAGCGGTGCAAAGTTTAGTATATACACCAGATATCTATGGCGTCACTCGACTGATATTTTCTCTGGAATTGTATCAATAGTATTAAACAAACATGCTGAAGAAAAGTTTATACTTGAACCAGCTGATAAAAGTTTAACAAATGCCTCTTATGGGTGGTGTTTGGGATTTATAGCTGAAACAACATGATTACCTACTACTTAACCAAACATGGGACTATGAAACTAATATTATAATGAAAAAAGTATAGTTGATTTCAATCACATTTCAAACAATATTCCAAAACAAGATGTTGACCCATTAATACAATACTACAAATATTATCACAAAAAACTTTGGTGTGTGAAAAAATGTTACAAATACTACAACAAAATACTTCGAATAATATCATATCTACTGTTGTTAATGACCAGTTCTGGTTTAATTCCAATTGGAGCATCATTAAATCCGGTTTTGCTAATTATATCTGGTGTTGGTGTTTCTCTTACAGCAGCATGTAAAAAAGTTGAGCTAAGACTTTTAATAAAACAGCATGTATGCCAAACAGCCGTTATTACTTACACAAAACTACTTGATTAGATTCGATCTTACTTGCGAGGTGTAAAACTGTGATATGGACGATTTATTACGCGAGTTACGCATTATTGACAGTATGTTAACAGATATTTTACCAATGAGGGTTAGCAAATATGAAAAAGATTATCAAAAAAAGTATGATATAATATAAAATTTTATCTAAATTTAATAATAATGTACTTACCTTTTCACAAATGCGTAGTTTAATTTCTGCCTGGGTGTTCGCGTGATCTCGGTATAGCTGTTATCTGATGAAGCGTCCACTCACACTGCGTGATTAAGCGTTTACCTGCCTTTTATACACAGGCGTTTACGCATCCGCATTATAGTATTTCATGTTCCAGAAAATTTCGATTACGCATGAGCATTACATTATTCCCTTGTTCAAGAACATTCTTTCTAATCACGTGATCTCCACATGACGTATACAGCATTACTGAGACATTTTTCCTGGCTGGGTCTCCATAGAAATATTAATTATGGCAACCTATGTTACATTACTTAGCTGTTAGCGCAATTAATGAGTCCATTACCTAGGTATTTTGCAACAGGTGTTCTATAGCTTGGCTCTTGGCGTGATTATTGATTAAATTACCTAGGTATTTTGTGTAGTTATAGAATGTTTGACTTTGGATTTTGTGTAGGGGTTAGGGTTTTAGGGTCTCTTATAGAGGTAATTTGTATTTTTTCGAAGGTCTGGAGGGTGTGATAAAAAGGGTCTTTGACCTCAAATCGGCCTTTCCTTAAAAGAAACATTTGCCACTTGTCCAGATTTTTATGTAGTTATAGAATATTTGACTTTAGATTTTGTGTAAGGGGTCGGGGTTTTAGGGTCTCTCATAGAGGTAATTTGTATTTGTTTGAAGGTCTGGAGGTTGTGAAAAAATGTCTTTGGACTGAAATCAGCCTTTCCTTCTACTACTAGAATGTCAACTGTTAGTGTATATTGATTTGCTGACTATTGACTAAGCTATCCAATTCTTTTTTGCAAGATTGAATCGTAGGAAACCTGTATACATGATACTCCAGCCGGTAAAGACAACAGTTGTATTTTAATCTTGCAGGTATTGTAACATGATATCAGCTTGATGAAGTTCGATTACAAAGATCTGTCAGTGTTAAATGTAAAAAAAAACAAACAAAACTGGTGTTAATCATTCAAATCAAATTATCTTACTTATAATTTTATGTAGATATGATTATTCATATTAATTGTTGTTTATTTTAAATAACTTATTAATGCATTTTGTATCAAAATAATATTGGAGTACTTGCTATAATTATTGACATAAATCACCCATAAGAAGGAAACACCTATAAATAAATAACTTGTTGTAAACCAGTTTTATGCATATAATCAAACAAATAGCTAGGAATGGAGGAATGATATCTAAAGTAAAACACGTAACCGAAATGTGTCTTCATATTTTAGAGTCCATATAGTGATCTTTAAATAAATACATATACAATTGTGCCACATTTATTGACCATCAATAATAATGTTTAGATGAAATCATCATAACACATTAAATTTTTTGGTATAGTGGGACAATTTCTGGACGAATCTTGTTGTTATAGTTAAGGGTTATGCTTCAGTACGTACATGCAAACGGCTTTAATATATTCATTAAAAAATTTAATTATCCCTTTATAAAGATGCTTCTGGATGAAGCATGGCGTTACAGCCAGGGGTTGTGTAGCAGTATGTACATTCAAACGGATGTGATATATTCATAAAAACGTTTTATTTCTCCGTGTATAAAGAAGTTCTTTCTGGATAAAGCATGATGTTACAGTCAGGGGTTATGCAGCAGTATGTACATTCAAACCGTTGTGTATACATAAAGTTTTCGTTGAACAAGGTGCACGTTTCATATTGGGAAGTTCGTTGCCACCAGTCATCTATGCATTCTTGTAGACTTCCACATCTTAAGAAGAAAGAGAGAAAAAAGACATCATATATGACGTCATAACTTTATGGTCATTAAGTAACATAAAGAAGCAACACTAAAAATTATTTCCTTTGAACAAAGTGAAATTGAAGGGATTTACCGTATATTAATTAGTAGATAATCCTAAAAATTGTATCACAAGTTTAAAATTATAGAATATTCCGAATAAATTTCAATTCTTGAATGCGCTGATATATAAATAGCCTTGAATGTGCCGATGCACCAATAGTATTGATTACTATGATTGCATATTACATGGTGTATATAAATGATTTTATAATAATCCAAAAGTAGAGATTTTAGTCCAAAATGCCAATCAGCATTTTGTCATTCAAACGAATAACGTAAATCAATTGCTTCTGTCAAACAATTCTTAAGACAAAAAAACCCACTCTATTGTTGTTTATGTCTTGGGGTTTTACACAGATATTCATACTGTGATATGTTTGTTATACATGACGCAGAAAACATTGGGGAGTAAATTGAACATATTCAGAGATACGCTACCGTTTTCTCCAATTCGCTTTTCTTACTAGTTTGAAACAATGGGCACAGAATAGTTCATAGTGAAAACAAACAAAAAATTATGAATGCGAGATAAAAAGTTTTTGAAAACACGATCGCAGCCACTCAGTAAAGTGTTGTTGCGCACGAATTTCAGGGGCTTACTTGGAACATTTAGAAGCTCACAACAAAACACCCTATTCATAGTTTCAAAAGTAATAATAATGGAGACTTTGTTGACATCAATTTATTTTTTGTACAACCCTACGTGACCAATATCGCAATAGAATTTATTGAAGGAAAAAACATAAACAGTCATCTTAATGGAAACTTACAGCAAACTTTGCACAAGTTTGTATAATTTCCTAGCTAAGGCTTGACTTTGAAATGATAGATAAGTAAATAATTTATTTATAAATTTCAAACAAGACAAGTATCAAGTACTTATCAAGGCTATCCTAAATCATGGACAAAGTCCAAATACACAATACAAATTATATATATATATATATATATATATATATATATATATATATATATATATATATATATATATATATATATATATATATATATATATATATATATATATATATATATATCTTTCTGTCCATATTATTTATATATATATATATATATATATATATATATATATATATACAGATAGATAGATAGATAGATAGATTTGTTGTTGTTGTTGTTGTTGTTGTTGCTCTGGGGCTTAACGCCATTTTCGCTTTTTGACACGATAGGCTAGATATGGCGGCCAGTATTAATGGTGGAGGGAAAAACCGGGAAATCAACGGAAAGAACCACCGACCCACGAGAAGAATTTGGAAAGCTTTCTCACCTATCCACAGTCGCCGAATCTTAGACTCGAACTCACACAGACAGGTGAGATAGCAGTGATCCGTAACGGAAAGAGCTTTAGACCATTCGGGGCCGATAGATAGATAGATAGATAGATAGATAGATAGATAGATAGATAGATAGATAGATAGATAGATAGATAGATAGATAGATAGATAGATAGATAGATAGATAGATAGATAGATAGATAGATAAATAGATAGATAGATAGATAGATAGATAGATAGATAGATAGATAGATAGATAGATAGATAGATAGATAGATAACGAAATTTTAGTGATGACTTACTTCCACAAAAAAGTTTAACTTTGTCACACCGTAAGATATCAATGATTTTAAACATGAGAGAAAGAGAGAACTATTGTAACGAACGAGGGTAACTCACTTCCTCTCTACGAGTCTTTGACCAGAGTCTGAGTTTCTTACTCTATTGATACAATAAGGATCTGGGCAGTTTGTTATTGGCTCAAATAAGATTTCACACAAATCTGCAGGATTGTCACCACAAGTTGCACAGGTAACTAATAAAAATAATATATAATACAAAAGTGTTTACATATTTTGAACTGCACTAGAGAGCGAGATAAATATGGTTTACTAATTACTATATATAACTTAGCAGTGATTAATATTGAGAGGGACTTTTAAAATAGTGGATGGGACGCATAAATTCTGAACAGTTTATGATCGTTAAATTTTATAGTGATCTTGTATAGAAACTAAAGCTGACAATGCTTATTTCCAAAACTGTAATCGTAAAAATTAATTTAAAATATTTGCATATACTGTACATAATATTTCACACCAACATGAATCGATATTTTAACTCAAAAATACGTTTATCTTAGAAATAAAAATAATCTAAAAATAAACACTATCAAACAAGAAGCTAGTCACTATTTATGAAAACTATATTTATAAAATGATTGATTTTTGCTATGATCCAAATATAATTTGAAATATACTCACAGCTAGAGTTTGTGGAAGCTGAAACAAATGATGCGATTAGTAAGCACATTTGATATGATTCTACAATTAAATGATCAAATGTCAAATTGCAATTTATTATTTATAATATTGCAACAGCAAAAAATGAGGCACTAATGGATGCAAGGATATATAATCATAAAATGCAGACAACCCGAAATAAAACATAAAAGTGTCATGGACTACACAGTCTCCAACAGAACTCAGGTCATCAGAGCGCTCCCAAAAGCAAAGAACATAAACCCTGATCTGTCATCATTTAATGTGGCAACATATTCTCTCTATGTTGTCTGTTTCAATGATTGGTCGTAACAAGCCGCACAAACCTAGATCTGTTTAGGTACTCTCGCTATGGCGGATATGAGTGCATGGCGTTTGCAGTTGGATCCGACTTGTGATTGAGTATAATAGTGACATGTTTTGTATTCCTAATTTATTTTAGCTTTTCAACTTACGATACAATGTTTCGATATTGTAGGTACGATTTATACGGGAGCAATAAAGCCTATTTTCTTCACTGTTGCAACACCCTTTCTAAACTTTAAACACAGCAGTTGTAATCTAAGACTCAAACAAGAACATCTAATGCGCGATCGGGTTAATGCTTATTCTCGAATTCTTTGTTAGTTTGACATATACATCCGTTGGTAGTTATCCAGTTATAGAATAGATTAATTGACCGAAAACTGAAGTAATAATTAAATAATTACCCATATCAGCGCATCCATTGTTTTTGCAGCAACAATATTTGAAGACTGTTTTATTTATAAATGCAATTCGTTTTATATATGTACAACTAATTTTATCTACTTTACTTCCTTTCTTTAATTATATATGGATTTTATCTGAAAACGTAACAGGCGCGGGCTTTTCAATGTGCATTTCATAAGATACCTCAATATGACCTTAATTACTTTTCAATCTAACTTAAATAAGTAGAATCTGACTGGACAATGGTTGGGATTGCAGATTTAGATCTGTCTTGCTGCTCCACTACAGTTGTTGCCATGATGGTTTACGCTGGGAAAGTACCAGATGCAATCCCTTAATTGTGTTCCGTTTCTGCATATCTGGGCGCAAGCCGTCCAGTTAGACCATACTTGCCATAGGCCGTCGACTACTCGGATTTATAATAATAACTTGATGTTAGTTTTAAAATGTTGTGAGCTTAATATCGTTTCCTACACTCTAGCAATGAGCACATGCATTAGCCTCAAATTATGTTCAAACAGAAGAAAGTTTAGCGAAGAAGAAGAAGAAGAAGAAGAAGAAGAAGAAGAAGAAGAAGAAGAAGAAGAAGAAGAAGAAGAAGAAGAAGAAGAAGAAGAAGAAGAAGAAGAAGAAGAAGAAGAAAGAAAGAAAGAAAGAAAGAAAGAAAGAAAGAAAGAATAGACATAACAATCTTTTAACAATATGGTACAAATCTCATTGCAAGATCAGTACTGTGTGCACCATTATTTACATTCATTTAAGCGTTTAATATCTACTGAAGATTTGTATAATATTCTGTGTGTAAAAATGTAATGCAGAAAAAAGTATGCATTGGATGATTTTATAATATTAACGAATAAGGTAAAATGATGCTTTCACGTTTTAATTTTACAGCGAATAACTATTATTTAAAAGCTGTATTACCTGTAATAATTGAAAGCTTGCTTTGGAAGGTTATTATTTCCATACATTTGTTTAAATTGTTATTTTAGTAAAAGGTCTTAAGGAGTCTTTCATATTTACGATGTGAGGCAAAAGCTATTAATTGCTTTGTTTTAACACTTTACTACATTTAGTACATGTTCATACTGCACGACAAACATAAGCAAATAAAGAAGAAAAAAATAAGACAATTAATTGGAGCCAGTTTTGATGCAATTAAATAACATGGTTGTTAATAAAAATAGATTGCTAACAAACAAAGCAATTTTTTTTCAACATACATGTACAAGAAAAGACTGAAAAATAAAATCGGAGAGAAACAAAAGTGTACAAAACAAATGAGATTTAAAGAATTGCTCATCGAGATTACGCTTTGATTTATGACACCCATGTATCAAGATGAAAATCGTTACCAGGACATAAATTAGTATTGTACGACTGATGTTGGATTTCTTCCCCTGTGCAATTGCGTCCATGAGGCTAGTCTGGAGTAAAATTGCATTTCCTTTTCCTGGACTGTGTTCCATTGCCGCAGGTTAAAGAACACGTTTGCCATGCACCCAACAAAGACCAGATACTATCCACTGAGATAGTAGATCAATCAAATGTTTTCTTACCAGAGAAAATGGCGTGCAAGAACGTTATGCTGTTTACTACAAAACGTAAACTCTGATATATAACACTCTCCTTGTGTATACAGACATACAATACTTGAATACCCTAAGACTATAACCAACTCAGATTGATTACGGAGAATGTCTTACCCGGGCAGAGGCCCTCATTACAAGTCTGAATTTCATGGCTCATCCCAGTACAGTTGTGTCCATGCGGACGGTCTGGAAGAAAAATACACTGGCGGTCTCGGGTATGTGTTCCATTGGAACACGTCATGGAACACTTCGACCAACCGCTCCAAGTTGTCCAAGTCCCATCCGCTAAATGCAAAAATTGAAGAAATGTTTGAATGTCCCCATTATATGCAATGTGCGTGTGAGTACGCGCGTGCGTGTGTGTTTGTGTGTGTGTGTGTGTTTGTGTGTGTCTGTGTGTGTTTGTGAATTAGAGTTTAACAAGTTTCTAGACACACCGCTATAATCTATACATGGCAGTTTATAGTGATGTCTAGCACAAGGGCATCATGCCGCAAACATGTAGGCTAACATCGAGTCCCACCTAATTACATGATCTTTCCAAGCACTAACCTCTTCAATCTGACCACTAAGGGATACAGCTGCTAGTTCTATTTTTGGAAATCTTTTATATAACACACGGCCGGAGTTCGAATCCGCAATCTCCCGCGTCAAAAGTAGACGCTCTAACCACTTTGACCTGCCATTATGTACAAAAGTTCAATATATATATATATATATATATATATATATATATATATATATATATATATATATATATATATATATATATATATATATATATGTATGTATGTGTGTGTGTGTACTTGCGTGAACCACTAACAATTCAATAAATTCAATACACATCACCAAAAATGAATGCACTATTGCAGGTGGACATCGCAGAGATTTTGTAATATTTGTCTCTAAGGTGAACATTATGAATATATGCAGTGCCAAATACTAGCAGAATTTAGCAAGAAAAGGTGGTTAATGAACTTATGGCATAAGCCCTTTAGTAAATATTGACGACAATGTCTGCATACAGTTGTATCTATAACATAATCAAAATTATGAATCGTTAGGATAAATATGGTTTACTTCAAAAGAAAGAACCTCTTCGTACCAAAGTACAAAAATCTTTGTACATGTCTCATCATTACAAAATCTCGTATCATCATATATTTTTTAATTTTGGTATTTCACTGATATGATCAAATTTCAATAGTCTATTTTGTTTTGCTTTTTCGTCTAGCACATAGTCTATAAAGATATTAATTGAATCCTATCAACAAAAGGCATGTTCAATGGTGCCGCCCTCATGCAACAATATTAATTCGTGTACAGTAGTAACTAATGGCCATCCATTGTATCCGGACCTGTTTTCAAACATCTTGACCATGTCGTGGTACTGGTTTCCGAGAGAGACAAGAGAGCAAGGTAAACCTGCATAATTTTCCCTCACTTAAATCATGAGATTGCTCTCATTGTCTCCACCAAATATTTTAAAGTCTTGTGGTGATGAGGGCAGCCGCAAATCAGAAGGTGCGAATATATTGGGAGCTGTATCTGCAGACTTGCACAAACGTGACTCAGGGCAGAGGGTCGAATTTCACTGGACCAAAACAGCATCCATCGTTAACTTGGATAAGCTGAAAGCCAATAGGCAATCCTATGACAACCATCTGGAGATCTCTTTGGTATTAACAGTACGCAGAACCCTCACCAAAATTCTGTTAAATCGCCTTTTACACAACATTGATCAAAGTTCCTACGTGAGAGTTAGTGTGGCTACAGGAAACGACGAGGGACCACAGATAATGGGTTTGCAGTTTGTCAACTCAAGGAGAAATGTCAGAAATATAACTTCAATCTGTGTTACGAACTTCGTTGACCTGGCTGACACTCATGACACAGTTAGCTATGGAAGGCTTTTGAAAAATCATGCCAAAACATATTTTCCAAGAAAAATTGTTTGTGATAGTTTGGCACTTCTAAGATGGCATGTTCACTCAGTGCAGGATTACCAGATAAACAGAGTAGTCATTGACCAAACGGCCCCACGCCGTTTAGGATTGGTATATATATATATATATATATATATATATATATATATATATATATATATATATATATATATATATATATATATATATATATATATATATATATATATATATATATATATATGCAATAAACTGACGACGAACAGCAGTGCAAAAATAGGAACTAACTAGCCTGAGCGTATTCGACTCTTAGGGAGTCTTTTTCAAAGGCAAACAAATAAGCATAAAAACGTTGTTTGTAGAGACAGCCATGAAGAGTTTTAAAAAAAGCCTTTATGTTGATTTGTTTGTTGTTTTTTTCTATTTTTTTTATCAAAATCGCTCAGACTATTTAGTTACTAGTTTTGCACTGTTTGTGGTCAGTTTGTTGCATCTACCCCAATCAGTCCATGACACGTGATGCCTTGCTGTATCCAGAGCACTTGAAATTTATATATATATATATATATATATATATATATATATATATATATATATATATATATATATATATATATATATATATATATATATATATATATATATATATATATATATATATATATATATATATATATATATTAGTATGTATTCTATACATACATACATACATACATACATACATACATACATACATACATACATACATACATACATACATACATACATACATACATACATACATACATACATACATACATACATACATACGATTCGACACTTGTATCATCGAATTACTATCAGATCTCATATTGTTTTAGATTAGTACGATAGTGGGTTGTTAATGTGATGCCTATTGCGTAGAATCTCCATAAACAAACATGAAAAGCAATAAAGTTCCATATTTTCGCACTGCCATCAACTTAAACTTCTTAATTATCTTTTGAATTGTGAAAGGATGTTGTACATATCCATTAGCTAGAACTACATGTACAGTACCAGAGCTTGTTGTTTGTTTTTTTTTTTCAAAATTTATTTTACTTTAAATGGGAAGCGAACGATAATATTTACGGTCGATATTTTAATACGCTAGCGAAGCACTATTAGATCTTTGTTGCAAATTCGTTGTTCAAAGCCTTTCTAAGAGATCACAGCCACAGATCAATAAAAAATCGTGTCGAAATAATTTCCAATAATGGAACGGTTTTATTGATGCAGCTAATGTAACTGCATGTATTTCAACGGTTATCAGGTTTACAACAATATATTAAGGAATTTATTCATTACGGAAAAAATGGACCGAAAGAAGAATTTTGTAGACACTCCGTTCTTTTGCTCTTACCAGCAATAATGTTCAATAAAATATCAATCAAAAACTATATCCGTCGCTAAATAATTCCGCCATTTTAATCACTGTTACCTTATAAATACTGTTGCGGTACAATGGCATCCTCGCCATTATTTTATGATTGACTCACGGAGTTTCATAAGAACCATTATTGAATTTTCGTTCAGCTGCTTTTATTTTATGATTGGACAGATAATTTTAGCTGTTTCTTCTCTTTTCATTATCATGTATTAAATGGAACACTCTTTACCTTTTTGCCATATTGCACAGAACGTATCAGAGCATATCAACAGTTACACGTATGTCCACAATGTCTACGGATAACTGACTAGGGTCAGTATTCCGTCTTAACAGAAACAGCAAATATATTTTCTATTTTCCTTTGTCCTAACTTCTTGCATACTTATTTTTGTTGACAAATATTAATTTTACAATTTTAAATCAAGTTTAACTGCAAATGAAAATTGGAGAAAAAAGTGTTATATTCTTGTATAGATTCATTGCAACTTTTAATAATGTCATTCTAACGTACTTCTTCTGATTGAAACTATCCCTACACCCTGCACACGCATAATTAGACATAACTTCAAACATGATACATTTCCTCACTACAAAATTTTATCTATAATTTTATAACCTTAACATAAATACCTGGACAAAGGTTACTATTGCATTTCGTTGCTTCTGATGAGCTTCCGTTACAGGGCCTACCATGGGGGACTCCGTCAGGGTAGAAGCACGCTCTTGTCCGTGAATACACCCCGGTACCGCACGTCTTAGTACACGCTGACCACTGAGACCAAGATATCCATACTCCATCAACTTTCAAAATAAAAAACTACCACCAATGAAATGTTCTACAATATAGAAAACCCCCTCTCTCTCTCTCTCTCTCTCTCTCTCTCTCTCTCTCTCTCTCTCTCTCTCTCTCTCTCTCTCTCTCTCTCTCTCTCTCTCTCTCTCTCTCATACGTGGTTAAAAATTTCAACTAACATTGATCCTTTATATCACGTGTTTGTGTCCTATTTCATGATGCATTGTATAAAGTTTCCGTCCTTAGGTTGGAATAGCTTACTTGTAAGTCGTACTAATATAAAATAGGCACACGAATGCAAGCTTGAAATCGGAATCTCATGCTGTGTGGTATTTATTTTATAAGAAGTTATTAGAGGTACACTACCTGTAGCATTAGCGCGTATAAGAACCTTTCAGCTGACAACGACTAGTTGTCTTAAGGTCTTTAGAAATGTGGAATACATGGGCCTGAAGACAGACTCAAGTAGTCGATTCACTCAGTGAGTCCACTTGTGAATAATGCTTTATTCAATATTTAATATAATTTTTAAGCTTGTATTGGCCTTGACAATTTTTGTTTGTTACGAGCAAACAAAGTCATTAACACAGAAACATACCGTTTCATACCGTAAAAAAAAATGCAGGCACATTATTGCAGTTGATTTAACAGATAAATGAGCATATACGGTAAAAGTTGTTTTCGTGTCTATCATGTATATATAGTGTGTTACATGACAAGGGCTCGTACTCAGTAACAAAGAAAAGATTGAAAGCCAACAAGCTTTGTATATTTTAACAAAACAATTTATTTCCCTAATTAATAATGTAAAAATCGGTAAATAGGACTTACAGTTGATGAATATAATCCAAATATGAGTCTAAGAATAAAAACACAAGTCCTATCACTGAATAATACTATAAGAATCCAGATTCGAGTCCCGACGACGTACAAATATGGAAGGCGATGACGTCAGATGTAGTCCAATATATGAATAACAATAATTCCTCACTTGAATCACAGTCATTGTTTCAGAATAATTCCAGAATTAATTAATGGACGTGATTTATGTTACTCAGAGATACACACAGATACCTAAGGTGATCAGAGATAACTGTAATATTTTGGTTGTGTTTAATGGAGTAGATAATTATACTCTACATAATATTTATTATACTTGGTGTTATGGGGATATGGACATATTGAAGTTTAAAAACTTCTTTTCAAAAGCAGAATCTGTTCCGTTTGAATTTATAACAATAAATCTACATGACACAAGATCCAGATATCGTATAGGTCTGGATAAAATCTTTGGTTAATTCCTAGCCGCAGAGAGGGGTGAACGACAACAATTGGGTCGTTTTGTAAGTAAACAAAACCGCATAAAAATCGTGAAAAAATATATTAAATAATAGAGTAACAAAACTGAGCTAACCTCATGAATTTAATATGCGGTTTTTAACCGTTCGGAAATATAATAGTTAGAGACTTAGGTTTTGCGTTGTTGGCCTTTTTTTCAACCTCTGTAAGAACCTTTATTTTTCGTTAAGGATACGAGCAAAAAGTTGTAGGATTCACCCTCTCTGCTGCTCATGCTATTTAAAATTTTACGGGAGATGATAAAGTGCTCTATTTTGTTATTGTAAAATTACCAAACGAAAATGAGAAATGAGCTACACGTTGCCTTTGGAGACGATCCAAAGCATATTATTGTCTTAAAAGAATTTACAGTAGAGAAAAAATGCGAGGGAAAGGTAAGACTACAATGTAATTGATTTCAGAGGACGAGTCAATAGTTTGCATTATACAACACAAAATCAATATTTACTAGTGCAATTATAGAGCTGGTGGAGTCATAAATTTGCACATTACCATTATGTATTCCTGCTAAAAGCCTCATGCTGTTAAAACTACAAAGCACTATCGCAGTATACTATTTTTCGCTGATATTTATAGGTTACTGCATTTCTATAGGAAAATATGAACGAGTTTTTCAGATGGTAGTGCAGTATATCCATCCGATAAAACAAGTTCATATTTTTCCTTACAAATACAGTAACCTTTTTGTTATATGCTCATTTGTTATTCTTCCCAAGGCTTAAATATATAAAAAAATACACTAAAAGAAACAAAGTAACTAAATGTATGTTGTATTCCAAACTAAATACATAAGCGTTGATGAATCATTATACAACATTATTAATGCGATCATAACTCAACCAAGATAAATTTGAAATTGGTCGCGCGCTAGTCGTAAGGTTCTAATGAAAATAGAGTTTGGTCTACTTAAAATTGAAATTTGGAGTAATATTGTTAATGAATACGCATTGCAACAACTTTTCCATTTGATCTGGAATGAATACGTTTTGGTATTATTGTTGATTCAACACAATCTTTCAATAAAGGTCTAGATTTATCTACATGAAGTGAATTACATCGGATTCCAGCAGTGTCTTCCAATTAAATTGTATTGAAATGTGTTGGCATAGGCATGCATGTTTCTTTTGTAGCATTGAATTATTCAGATCATAATGTAGGAAAATTATGAAGCCTTTCCATTGCAATTATCGAAAAGATGTTGTGGAAATTAATGTTTATTTCATTTTGAGTGTAGTAAGGATGATGTAACTGCACCTGGAATATACTCGAAATTACAGTACAATTTCTAAATGTTGAAAGAACCTTGAGAACCAATGGCATGGCTCATGTAATTCAAGTTTACAGAACTACGAAAGTACAATTTTGAGGAAATTCAGGAAGTAAAATTGTTAGTATAGTTTTTGCCATTTTTCTTACCAGCTAAATTAGATAGTTTATGTTCATAACTTGCGTGTTATTGTGAGGACCTTGTATGGCGTCTATTTCTAGCCTAAATCTGAAAGATTGCATCAATAAAGTAAACGTGGAATGTGCTAAGGCAGTTTGTATGTGTCAGTCTATGAAACATTTGCTGGTATGTGGTAATCCATGAAATATCTGCTTTAGTTCATTCATAAAAAAAATGTTTACGTTAGAAAATAGTTCCTTTGAATTGTGCGCGAGGAGTGCAATATGAAAGTGTGCAATATCGGGAAGTACTAAACGATTCTGACAATGTAAAGTTTACAGAGAAAAAAATGAGCATATAATAATGAGTGATACTGCAGTAATATTTGGACACGACGACCTCGAATACGTTTACACTAACACTAAACATTTACCTTGCTACTAGAGCAGAATACTATCTTTTAACACTAAAGCAGCTGCTTAATTTTAATCTGTGTGCAAGCAAGAATAGTATAAAATGTTGTATTTAATGATAATAAAAACACATATAATTTTACATTATGTTAATAGCCGAGCTCATTTGGAACTGAGTTTCAGCTCTTCCTAGAGATGAAAATATTTCCATTGTAACTGGAAAAAAAACTCGCTGCTTGTAGAGCTTATAACTTAATATAAAGCATATCATATTCTCCGGAAACAGAATAATTATAAGTTCTGCAATTTGAAAAAAAGGTTTAAACTGTATAAAAAGTAAAAAGCAAGCCTTAATACAAAACTCCACAAGGAAATCTCGTGCTAAAGGGGTCTATGATAATTCATATTTCGCGGAATGCAAAGTTTAAATTGCTGCATGATTGAATACATTTGATTTTTTTAAAAATATAGCCTCTTTCAGAGAGTGGTACATAATGCATTCAGATATAACTAGCTGCAGTGGCAGAATCTATAAACAACGCAGTGAGAATTTTACAAATAAAATAAGAACAAATACTAAATCAATACGTCTTGAAGGCATTATATTCATAATATAAAAATCAAATTTAATTGACCAAATATACGTTTTCTGACATTAACTGTACCTGCAAGACTTGAGATCAGACAATATGATTCTGCAAAAGGGTAATATTATCTTTCTATACACGCGTATTAGTCTAGAACAGCAATATTATATAACTGCAAAAATATCATATATACTTGCTTATAAGTCGAGTCCAACTGCATACTGCATTATGCGCTAGCAGATATAAATCTGTGTAGCTTGTTACAAGTGATCAGTACAATAAACAACATAAACCCTGACTTGCAGGAACATTATACTAAAACAGATCAGAATCTGCATTGGTTGCATTTTGACTCGACTCATTAGCGAGTATATACAGTAATTAATTTGAAGATTCATCATCGGCTTTTTGGAAACGTACAATATCTGACGTATTAATAGGTATACACAATTAAAATCAAATATCTGACGTACTAATACGTATGCACAATTAAAGTCCAATAGTAGTAAAGATAGGCGATGGTCATGTATCAGTGTCAGAGACCCTCCTTCCCCCGAAAACAATGCAAGTTAACATTTTTGTCAGCAGCCTTTGTTAACTCAAAATGATAAGACTTTCTAACAAAATATGTCTTGTCGGGCAGGGGGTCTCTGAAGCAGAATCATCACCTATTTATTTTTAGACAAAATGTTTTATTAAACAAAATGAAAAATATATAATGTCTTATTATAAACCATCAGTCAGACATATCGGATTTGATCTAACAAACATATTTAGTAAACGATTTAACTCAATTAGAGCAGGGTCAGTCAGGTTATACTGGTATAAAACTAATATAACAAGAGATTGTATTAAAAGAGTAGGTTTTCATATATCGCGGAAATATGGGTCAGTATGGTTATTCGCGACTGAAAATGATACGAGAATTGCCAGCTGGGCAGATGATGTGATGAGTATTAGATCATCCATGTCATATTTTATGCCACGCAAATAAGATCGAATTTGATCAAGTATTTTTGTTATATAACTTGCTATTTTGCAAGCACTTTCTTAGTTGCGATTCGAGGTTCACCTTTTTTACACGCTGCTGCAAGAGAAACACCGACACAAGATATTATTAACAATAACGGATTTAATGATGCGCCACTTGAAATTATACCAGAGCCGGTCATTAGTAGCGGCATATATGATATTACTCGAAGTATTTTGTTATAGTATTTGCAACATTTTTTGACTCACCAAAGAGTTTTATTAAAGTATCTTTATTTTTGCATTAGAGCGTCAACATCTTGTTTGGGAATATTTTCTAAAATATGATTAAAATCGACTATATTCTTTTATTTTGTTATTATACAATATTTGTTTACATTTTTTATACCAACGTTTAAGTAAATAATTCTGGAATTCAGCTGCGAATTCAATACACCATCAGTAAGTCGCTGTAGTTAACTTGTTATTATTTGCGACCAGCATAAAAGTCTCTTCTGCATCTTTCTTAAGAAAAAGACATTGTTTCAGGAAAATTATCGGTTGAATAACGACATAGATTTGTAGTAAATATACTAAATTTTTCATCGATTAATACGGACAACCTATATACACCAGTGTCTTCGTTGATTGTTTAAGAGTGTTGTTTTGCTGCGACTATGTTGATTTATCTGATGCTACTGTGTATATTGTTAGCTCCTCTGTGTGGAAAATTTTAACAATATTAGTTTTTTGGAACAATATTAGGAATTCCACTAATAATATCGTTAAGTCTTGTTTTAATGTCAGCGAGATTATAATAACAGTTGGTGGACGTCCCAAAAATGTATTAATAATTCTGTTTAAATTTCTAGGAAACTTTTGAAACGTTTGTACGTGATTATTATAATCTGTTTTAAATGCCGCAATTCCATCTTTGCTTGTCGTTAAAGAAGTCGTTATTAAAATTTCCTTATCGTCGGCGTTTTTTTAGTTGTAGCGATGAAATTCGTTTTTGTTGCTCTAAAATTACTAATACCATCATTGTTCATATTAAGAAATATGATACCACCGCTCACTAATACGTATATGGAGTTTTGATCGCCGACGTATTTTTCATTTGTTGCTGCATCTGTATCTGCGTCTGGATTTCCAAGATACGTAATTTTTTCTGGCATAACAATGTCACCAGTAATTACATCCCCAGCTTTATTGACATAATCGTTAACAGATTTACCCGAATCTTCTATTTTAACTTGGTCAGTAAAAGTAACTATATTATTAACAACTGCTGTGGGAATTCGTATAAATACATCTGACAGTTGTATATTACTAGTGTTTAGTCGTCCTTCTTTATCTTGAAAATAACTTCATTTTGATCTACACTTGTGTTATTTAATAAATTAATAATTTCATTTTTGAGCTGATCAAAAGTTGTATATTTAGATGAGTGACCTTGCTGAGCAAACGACGAACCTCCTATCGATGTTCCAATTTTGAATAAAAACTCATTATTTATTTATTATTGACAAAATTGTATACCACAAAATCGTATAATAATAATGGCAAAATCGTCCATATTAAAGTTTGATACAGAGCGTTTTGTGAAACATAAAAATAACAATGAACTTCCAGATTGGCATTATCTTATAGTTGTTATAACTGGATCGGGCAAAACAAATTTGCTTATGAATTTACTTCTCGGAGATAATTTTAACTACGATCGCTTTTATTTTTGTACAATTAATCCCCAACAAGATAAGTACGAATTACTTAACAATTATAATAACAAACTTCGTGATGATCTTGAGGCTGGCAAAGATTTTTGTATTATCAAACAACCAAAAGAACTTGTTAATCAACTTGATTCATCCCAACACAAAATAATTGTTTTTGATGATATTCCGATAAACAACGAGGAAATGAATAAACTCAGAAAGATATTTTCATTGTCGCCAAATAAGAAATGTAATTCTGTTTATCTCGCTCAATGATATTATAATGTCGACAGATTTATCACGCAAAATATTGGTTGCTTTGTATTATTTCCTGGACTTCACAATGTTGGAGTTAGAAATATCTCCAACCAACAATGCGGCTACTTAACAAAAGATACATTTATTGAATTATATCGTCATGTAACAGCAAATAAATATGACATTTTCTTGTTCGATAAATTAACGAATGATCAGTGTAAACTTTCGATGTTGTATTGAAAATATTATATAATTAATGGAAAAACAAGCAAAGTATAGAAAACATATAGAACACTGAAAAAACTTGCGCAGTCTCAGGCAAGATTTAAACAGCTAGTACAACAAGCACGACGTGGTCATGTTGCTGCAGTAGAAATAGCAGCTACATTTCTCAAAACAGTTGCTGAGGCTTTACTCGGAAAACAACCCGAAACTAAACGACTATCAGAAGCAAAACTTAAAAATTACGAGAGAAAGGTCTGGTTGGATTAGTTAAAGAACAACGAAAAGCATCTGCTGGAAGAGTTTTTGAAAGATCTGAAGAAGAAAAAAAAGAAGATTTGATGAGGCACTTGTAGCACATCCAGCTGATCCTGATGCGATACAAGTTGTGTTAGATCGGCAAATAAATAATCCGCTGGAACTTCAACAAAGACTAGCAGAAGATGCAGTAGTTAGACCGTTTGAGAAAAGTATAGAACATGAAGAACTTAGAAAAAAGAGAGAAGATAAAAGATTTGAATTTTATTTAGAAAATATAATAGCATAATAAAAGAAAAAGAGTATCAAGATTTTAATAATAAATACGATGAATTTAAAAATGTTAGAATACATAATGTTAGCAAAAATGATTTTCAAGTCTATGAAAAAATTGTAAAATTAGAGAAAATAAAAGAAGAGAGTAAGAAGCAATTGAACAATGTAGTTTTAGAAAATGAAAATTATCATAACGACATTAAATTATATTGACATAGAATTGTCGCTGATCTTTATATTGAGAATAATAGACGATTCATTAGTGATAGTCACCTTAGCAGCTTAATTAATGAGGCAAAATTATTAGATGAATGAACAGAAGCAACTGCATATAAACAACCATCTCCTATAATGAATGAAGATCATTTACAAGCATTAGCCGCATGAAGTAAAAGCTATCGTGACGAATATAAAGAAAAAAGAACGAAATAACAGATGAAGAACATTTAAATTTTATGGAAGAATATAATATTTCTGACGTTGATAATATTTATGATTTGGAAGAAAATAAATACAACGATTTGTTTAAAAAATAAACATTTTCAGAGAAAAAGGTAAAGGAGCTTATAAAGAAATTAGTACAACTCCAATGGAAAATATGGAATAATTTGTAATAAGAGCTAGAAATGACAATATTGCTACTGTTTTTAAATTTGCTGCAATATAATTTAGAGATAAAAATATGTCGTTTAGAGATACACTTTTAAAATATTTTTTAAACATTATGATGATGAACGTTTTAAAAAAACTTTTAAAAGATATAGAAAGAAAACAAGAACTGGAATCAGAATATTTGCGTCAAATCTCGAAATGATTGCCATATTAACGTTATTGATATCATCAAAAAAGCAGGAAATGTTGGTGATTAAAGTACTATAATATCAGCATCATTCCTGCTCGATTCCAGCCAATCAGGTAAAGATTTTTCAATTAAATATGTTCCGCTAATAAAACTAGATCGTGGAAAACAATACGAAATAGGATTAATTTCCTGCAATTTGCTGGAATACCATGGCAAAAGTTAAATCTGGAGTAAAAGATGTGTTTGAATTTAAAAGATTCCCGGTACTTGTACTGTCAAGAAAAAAGTTAATGTTACACAAGAAACTTATAATATAAACGATTAAAATAAAATAATAAAATAGCTTATCGAGAAGAATGGTGGTAATGCAGATGAATTTGAGTTAGCACCAAATTATAAGACATTGTGAGCAAGAAAAATAGTGAAAAATGGTCAGTTGCTAATTCCTGCAGAAGATAGTATTGGACCTTTGACAGGGTTTGCTCATGGTATAAATTTATCTCATAGTACAGTACCTATCGTAACATATGACGTCAATTTCCAGTAAATATAACTGAACTTAACTCAATATTGGTAAATAGTTCGATCGCGTCTGGTTCTTATTCAGCCAAGGGCAGCAAAAGTCAAAGGTTAGTGTCATGCAAATTAGTCCCAGTCATATTATTTATTAATAAATGTTGACAATCAATTAAGAGAAGTAAGTATACAATTGACAGACCAATCTGGAGGACATCTGGAATTGAATAATGAAGTTCTTACTTATTACATACATTTGCGTGAACAACAGTAAGACAACAAAATTATACAACCTCATATATAATGAAGCAGAAAAAAGTTTACAGAAGAAAATTAGTAGAAGGATTTGTCGGAAACATTTACTAAAATTGTTGAAAATATTCCAGGACTAACTCTTAAAGTTACGTCAATTGCACATAATGCAGGAAAAGCTTTTGCAACTGAGACTGCATCTGCTGCTGAAACTTGGAACTGCAGTGGGACAAAAAATATCTGATGAAATGAAAGGCGTATCTAAAGCGCAAGACGCATCAAAGGCGCAAGCTGCATCCACAAACAGGTCATTTCAGAAACATCACCAACAAAAAATAACCCAAGTTATCTCGATTTTGCAGAAACTTAGGACACAGACAACACAGTAAAAGAATTTGAGTATGTTGAATATCTCGATGAAATTTCTAATGAGCCTAATAAGACTGGTCAAAGAACAATTAATACACGAGACGAGGATTATTTATAGTGCCTCACAAAGCAATGTCAGAAGTTCGTGCCAGATTATGAAAGATACTTATCCACCTGTCACGATTGCAGGTAACTTATAAGTAGCTCTTATAAATAATGGTTGGTCTTTATTCAGAATAGTTTGATATCAGCTGGCCATTCAAACTGTAGAAGATATTTCAAATCACTTACAAGTTGCAATTACGATCCTAAATATTATTTCTTTTTCCGACAATTACTACAGAACAGTTGCAACTAATATAATGTGGTTTAAAGATATTGGACGTGCTATAGCGGAATCAACCGAACTTCTATCGAGAAGTATTATGATACCTGGAGCTGATATAGCTACAGATGCTGCAACTGCAAACGCTACGAGAAATTCACTTATTCTAGCTAATATTAGGCGAATATACACAAACAGAATAAATTCATTTCAATACCCAGAGCAACTGATAGAGTGTAAATTTGCAGATGACGCTAATAAAAACATTACTAGACCTTACATGCATCCGCTCGATCCAATGTAAAAACATCAAGATTCTGCAGATGGAACTGAAATATAAGTAAATGAATTTTGTACTCTTTTGCAGTTCGATAAACAACCTTCTCACGCTAATTATGAGATTGCAATTAATTTTGTCTAAACTTGCAAATATAACAATGTCAACATATTGTCTTAAGTGTAAAACTAAAACAGAAAAAAGACAAAATACACGAAAAAAGAATAATAGAATAATGCTGAAAAGTATTTTTGCAATTTGTGGAAAAATTAAAAGTATGTTTTTACCATCAAAATTGTCAGCGGCAGGCTGCCCACATGATGTTGTCAGGGATGCTATTTTGGTAGACAACTAAATAAATAATGACGTGCAACTGCGAATGTGATATAGATTTATGTCTCGAGCAAAATAAAATTGTTACATATTGCCAGAAATGCAACAACTGAGAAATAATTGGAAAGGGCATATATATATATATATATATATATATATATATATATATATATATATATATATATATATATATATATATATATATATATATATATATGCATAAATTAATTGGGAAACTGCCGAACCCGAAAGGTGGAAAGACATTGCCAGGCTATAAATATACTGGTCCGTTGAATGCGTTTGATAAGCAACTTGACGAAAATAATAATCCGTTGCCAGAACAAGAACCTTACAATCAAGTTGACCCAATAGCGATGCGTCATGGTGTCTGCTACGGAGATATTGAGCTTCAAAGCGGTGAAACTTAGTGAAATGAAACCCGAAAATATGCGAGACCGTTTTGACCGAAGGCTAGTATAGGGTTTTATTGGAGGAAAATATACACTTGGAATAGGTAGAGTACTATGATCTGGCATCAGAGAAACTAGCTGCTGAGCTACACATGCCTAAAAAAGGTATCCGTGACGCAATGTTGTCGCAAATGCAGTTGATGACGTCTGAGCGATTGATTTAGTTGATATGGCAAATCTAGCTCAATTTAATGATAATAAGAGATATCGTTTTTAATGTTGTCGATGTTTTTAGTAAATATGCATTTAGCAGACCAGTCTTTGATAAAACAGTGACCTCAGTGACTGACCCACTAAATCACATCATAACAGCTACAGAAAGAAAACCGAACAGAATCTGGACCTATCATGGAGCAAAGTTTTTAAATGAAAATTCGAGCAGTTTTTTTTAGCAATACAATATTTAAAAAATACGTTACTGAAAATGAGGGAAAAAAGCTTTATTGTTGAGCGATTTAATCGCACGCTCAACGAAAATATCTGTTCTTGTTGTTAGCCGGCAAATACTTATAAATATTTTCATAGAAAGTGCGATTATTGACAACTTACAGAATATTGTTGACGAGTACAATAACACAAAACACCGAACCACTAAAATGTCGCCAAATGAAGAGATTTCAGATCAAATGCTATCTAAGGAAAACATGTACCGAAGACACAACTTTAGAGTTGGCGATATATTCAGAATTTCGTTGACGAAAAAAACGTTTATAAACGTTATACTCATAACTGGAGCGAACAAGTATTTGTTGTTGGTAAAGTGCTTTTGACAATACCAGTTACATATTCGCTGAAAGACTTATTAGGAGAACGCATAGCTAGCAGTTTTTATGAACATGAACTTAACAAAAACAGAGCAAGATATATTTTTATTGAAACAATTATTAGGAAGCGCGGCAACAAAAGTTTAGTTAAATGGCGCGGTTATAGAGATAAATTTAATAGTTGTGAACCCATTCAGTCCATTTCATCGACTGCGATTAATTCGACTGAATAATATTATTATAAATTTGCTCATATTTTATTAGCACTTACTTAGATTTTACCGGCTTACATAAAGAAAATAAATGTAATTTTCTCGCATTATCAACTGGCATTAAATTAAATATTTTAACAAAATTGAAATCGAATTTTATATTTCTTTGTTGTTCAGGCACTTTTACATTTAGAAAGGGCTTTATATGTTGCCCAAATATATGATGATAAGCAACATTAAAATTAAATTTTAATATTTTTAGTGGTACTTAACATCATATATCCTTGTTGTCGATCTCCGTAAATATTTCTTGCTAACAACAACGTCATATTTGTCATCGTCATAGTTATACAAAATGTCTTTTTTAGTGCAGCCGATCAAGTCAGCTCCAGCAAATCTGTCGTCGGTCATATTTTTTGATGCGACATTAGGAACTAGAACAAAATCTTCCTAATATAGCTGAGCTAGTCTCTCAATAAAGTTCATTATTATAATAATCTTTATTTAATTAATATCTAATATGTTCCAGGAAATAAAATATCATTGTCAAGTAAATATACTAAACAAAAAAAAAACAAAGCAGATAGAAATTGTTTGCTGGGTCATAATGTTTACTTCGTCGATGTCATAATAACATTAGGCGAATGTGATAAATTTTTGTAAACAGTGGCGGATAAAATAAAACTTGATACAAATAACATAATGACGTTGCGATTAAATTGCGACAAGGTAATGGAATTTAGTCATAATTATCTTTCTAGAAACAATATAGAAAATATTAATTATCGTATTTTTATACTAGATCTGTCAAAGGTCAACATAAACATTGCTGATCTTCTTTTTCCGTCGGAAACATCTTTTACTCTAATTGAATTAATTTTATATTTTCTGCAGATGTTATTGACTTAAATTTCAATTCTTTAAATGCTTCAAGATTTATTAAAACAAAACTGATCTAGAATGTCCAAGACACCGGTTCGATTATGTATTTCATGAAGGTATATTATGATAGATTGTCTATTGACAATTAAACCATTTATTTGTAAACCATGCCATGATTCACCAAGCTCATTTGCAATCACCACACTCATGTGCAATACGCACATGCACTTCTAGCCAATTACCTTTTTACTGCTACAGTTGTCATGCAAGTCAAGCAAACATGTGCCAGGGGAACGTTTAAATTTCCGGTGAATGTGTGCTCTGGGCTTCTGTCACAATTTTCATTTAAAACATTATTTACACTTGTGCATTTTTCCTCTAATATTCGTTGTTGAACGCGACCAGTCTCAATACAGCTGTGAATTCCACTTGGTGTAACTCTCTGAAAGTTAATCCTGCAACCTTATCAACGCGGTCAGAACACATCACATGTATATAATGACAAATATAATCTTAAACAAAAACAACAAAATTATTGAGGTACCAAATTTCTGACGACAAGAGTTACTGACTTTAAATGATTTGAATTTGTGCTGCCTGCAGTATCATGTATTGTAACTTCTCAAATCTGGATTTATTTTAGTATTTATATTACACTTCACCCGACACCGCCCTGGTGTCCTAGTGGTTAGAGCATCCGCCTCGGATGCGGCAGATCGTGGATTCTATCCCTTGTCGAGACATACCAAAGACTTACAAAAATGGTACTAATAGCTGCCTCACTTGATGCTCAGCGTTAAGAGGTTAGTCTTAGGACTGGTTGGCCTGGTGTCAGGATAATGTGAGTGGGTAGGACATCATGCTACATGTCTGCGGCATGACACCCCAGTGCTAGCCATCACTATAAACTGCCACACTGCAGACATCGCAGCGATATGACTGAAAATATTGTCGTAATTACATTAAAAATCATAATCAAATCACAACACACTTCACCCGCCATCTGACAAACCAGATACAATCCAGACTTGTGCATCTTTAATATGTGAGATTTAGATTATCAAATCCACTCCCACTTATTTCGAAGGAAATAAGACTACCACTTACTCCTTTTAACTTAACAATATTTTTAAATATCACAAGATCAACTGGGTCAACACCAACAATAGTACGACAAGTAAACTGGCTTAAATTAGCTTTGATGATACGTTTACGCAGATCCACGTGAGCACCACGTCGGGTTGAGTAACGTCTGTAAATGTTTAAAATAACTTTGTATGATATTAAACGTACTTGATAATAAATCAATAACCGCATGCGGTATTGGTATTGAACAAACCTATTTTTGGCAGTGCATTCAACTCTTCACCAAAAAGACGACCGCATATGGTGCCATCCAAACGAGCTTGGACTGGAATAGTGGAATCAAATAGTGACAGACGAGCCTGTCGTCCAGGTCCACCACCATTTGAGGTAGTGCAAATTATATCCCGGTGATATCATTTTTATAATAGTAATTGATAACGAAATTTAGATCGGTTTAAAAGAAACAAACGTGCTGGCTGCAACGAATAATTCAACTTGTGTATGTATGTCCTATTCTAGTCTTCCTGCTTTAAACCGTTTTGTTTCAGTGTTCTAAGGTGGCATATACAGTAATATTATATTTCCTTCCTGGCTGTGTGTGTGTGTGTGTACAGAGAGAGAATAAATTTCAGATCAACTTTAAAATTATTTTGGAAGGTATTTATGGGGATGTCTAAAACTGGTGCTAACATAGCACATGACTGGCAAATTGATAATGTAACATACAAATTTAAGTCGGGTCTTTCGTTTGCATGCATCATAAAGCAGCATTAAAGATCATCAGATGTTATAAGTATTTTCGGATGTAACCAGTACAAACGGATCCATTGATTAACTTATGTGTGATTTTGGAATTGGAATGGTGTAAACTTGGTCAAGCTTATGACCTGAACTAGATTTTAAAAATGTAATCTTGTGCAGATAAGAATAAAATGGCCAAACTTTAGCAAATCACCTGCTACACCTGATGTGCTTAAAGAGAGTTATACTAATATATGCTCTGATGACTTCTAGAGAATATTTAAGAAGTAAAGATGATGACATCCAAGATCAAATGAATTCAACGTATCATCATGTTATTTATATACAGAAATACAATAAAAAATGCAAAAGCGGTACACCTTAAACACTTGTGGAAACTGGCAACCTCTGTTATCAAGCTGAAAATACCCACACATATTATGGAAATCTGAAATACGTTTGACATTATTCGGAACTCACGTTAGTCGGACAAAATGTATGTTGGGTTCATATTCATTGGTGAGTTTTTTGAGGTCATTTGTGCGAACGCCTTTGCAGCAAGATAGTTTGGCTATTTCAGCAAAGGTTTCGCTATGAAGACCATGAATTAGACACGCTTACTTGCTTGCCAAGGGCTTATTTAAAAATTCAGCTTGCTATTAGTGATTGCTTCTAATTCCTATTATAAAATCCAACGGCATTAAGACATAATAAATGTAAAGGTGTGCGCATTGGAAAACTTTAACTCGGCGAATGGGACATAATGGATACTGCATATAAAATCTGCTGGTGATATTACTGGTCTGGTTCTAGACCCTGTCCTAAAGGTGGTATTGCAATCAAAGCAAGTAGTTGAATTTGCCAACCATGTGGATCAGTTTGGAATGTTATCACTCACGGAAACAAAGAAGTATCTAAAACAGTAATTGTATAAACACACGAAACTTCATAAACACCTTTACTGACACAGATATAAATGACATAATATGTGCGATTGAGGTTACTGCATTTATGAACTTAAGAGAGAACAAAACTTTATAGAATATATTTCAGAGAACAATTTTCCCAGATATAAGCATGTCGACCGTCACCAGGAAGGAATGCAAATACTAAGCAGTTTGAAAAACTGACATGCTTGAATTATTGAGACCCATGGTTGCACTATATCAACTTGCTTTCTCAGATAGTCCATTGTCGGTTACTAATCTGGTATCACTGGATTCCAATATAACAGTGACGGTACAAAAATGAAACAATTAGCACGTGTACTTAATATACAAATACCAAGAGGTGCAAAAAAAGCTGATGTACTTGCTTTATTAGGTATATCTGAGGATAAATTAATTCACCTCTGTATTGCACATACTATTGTACTTGAGGAATCTGAATAAAGTCAGATATCCACACTTCTATTTGAAATTCCGACAAAGACCGCTTCGGGGTCAACTTAGAATTCAACTTAGGCCTAGGTGAACTTTGTTGTTAACGTGATCGCTAATTTTATCAGCCAATCAGTAATATCTTCGCGTTTGGGGACTGAGCAATAGAGCTGAATAGCATTTGTGTTTGACTATCGATTTGATTCACTTTCAAATTTCTAAAAGCTGCACGTCACCAGGATATGACCAGTTAGCGGTTGCTGTCAGAGCTTCATCCATGACCGTGTAGATCTGATAATAATCATATAAGCTACAGAAGCTGTTGAATAATCGCAAGCACCTAAATTTAAGGAATTATCACATTGTGTTGCAGTTAGCCCAGACATATACCAACCAGGCAAAATGCTCGACAACTGTTGACATTCAATTTTCCTGCAATCAAATTGCAATAGACGATTATATTTCGTTTATATAATTACCTGCTTGCAGATCAACAACAATTTCAAAAACAACGACGACTGCAAGAAGAGCTACAACAGCGAAAACAATACCGATAAGAAACAAAGAAACGATTGCAATCAGGAAATTATTTTTCAGGATCACAATAAACAATAATGAAACTAAGTGAAGAGGAAGAAGAATTTCAAGACGCTCCCAGTAAGTGGTTTAGGAAGTGGCCTTATTACTTGTCCCAATAATGTCCTTGCAGATGTTGATTGATTAACTAGAAATTCTCATTGGAGAAAAACGAGCTGGTAATAATTCATCAGAAATCATTAATGAAGCAGCTAATATTTGCAAACGATTATTTACTGGAGGTATCATGGATCATAATGTGTATCGGTTCTTCATTAATGACATCGCCGATAACTACCACAGTGATTAAATACAATTAGTGATAATGTCACTTAATATTAAAATGATCGTGTTCAACATAGACCTACCATGGGTAGGATAATAAACTCTCGATTACCAGTATACAAAATAACCTAAGGAGATGGACTAGGTGATGTTGTTCAGGGTCTGTTTAAAAGGATTGTCACAAAATCAATACCGATTTTAAAGCGACTAGGAATGAAAGCTGTTAATGATGTTCATGAAAATGTAAAGGCGCTATTGGTGATATTGCTAGCAAAGCAATCTCAGCAAAAATAGATTAACACGATTAATACGCAGACCGCAAACGGCCTGACCTTAATCAGTGAAATTGGCCAGCACCGAAGTGATGCCCGCAAATGTTAATAAAATAATAAATCAAGCTGCTAATGAAAAAGCTAACGGAGTTGGCTGATGTCCCCATGTTGGAAAAGGAAAAGAATATAAACGCTAGTCTGATGGCAGGAAGTGGACTTCGTCTTAGAAAAAGACTATAATAACAAAGATGTTTAAGCGTATATCTGATCCCGCGTTTGAAATGGACGCACCAGTTCTCGAAAATAAATTCGTTCGGGATTATCAGAATTATTCTTGTGACGCATGAATTCATCGTGGACGAATCGAACTACACTACAGGTTTAAAATACAAGTAGATATTTCTTATCCGCTAAAGCAATTATTGAAGTCGAAGGTGAAATTTTTAAAATTGATAATACTGAGTACGCCGCTGAGGTTAGAATTGGTTTTGTTAATAATTGTATTATGGCGTTATTTGACAGTGCTAGGTAGGTGATTTGGGAAAAAAATTTGAATCAATTTAGAAAGACGTCAATGTTGTCACAACGATACTTGGCCTTACAAGATACAGCGACGATCATTCAAGATCTTCTGGTCCATCAATGATGATTGCAAAGGATAAATACTGATTCTCATGACAATAGACAGTATAATTTAATACAAACGCTACGGGCTACTGCATCCGATCCACAACCAGCTTAAATGGTAGACCGATCTGCTGCTGATTCCACGTTATTGCACAGTATTAATCTAGAATTAAACTTAGGCTTTACAGCACATTGAACAATGTTAAAAGGTAATAGGAAAACAGTTTAATGTACAATTCCACTGTTATATATCTTTTTATTCTGCAAAAACTTACGAAAAGTCATTTTTGGAACCAAACATACAGTTGTACTAGTACGAAAATCAAACGACAATGATGCAATATGCTGACCCATTGGTGATGCTGGTAAAGTAATTCTTACAAAATGTTCATGTGATGACTCCATCAATATCTGAAGAAGATCGATTGTTATCTTTTATGAGTAAAGGTGATAAATCAACGTTATCATGGTTAACAACAACCACAGATACTTTTCAAAGTAACAGTGACAGTTTATTTACATGGCAAACATCTTCTCAGTAGGGTATTTCTGCACCAAAACACAAAAACACAGATTTATTGCATTACAAAATACTGCACGAGTTGATGATCAAACGCGTAGTATTATGATATTTGATAAACTCGGTGTTTCTGAGGTTTCATTAAGGATAAATGGACATTAAGAACCATTTGAGGATAGTGTCATAGACTCTGGATTAACCAGCTATGTATCATAATTGGGTTGGGGTGGATATTTATTACTGCATGTGAAATCTCCATTGTTCTCAGATATTTTTCTTTTAAGATATTAGTGTTACATGTTAGATCATTGGACCTTGGGAAGTGCAGGAACATGTAGTTGTGGCGAATTAGTTACTATGTGGTTATATGAATTTTAACGTATAGCATCTCCCTATTTCCGATAATGCGTCACTTCATAGACATGTTCTCAGACTTCCTGCGGTCCATGGAGTCAAATTATATTGAATTGCTAGTTGGTTAGTCTCACATTTATTATGTCTGTAGGAAATCTCTGTCAATAAGTCTTAGATATTACAATGTTCATCATTATATTACACTTGGCTTGTCAAGGTTTGACATTTTACATTCAGCACCATTTCTTGCACATATTACCTGCCTGTATTACCTTCATTGGATACCAAATGTGTTTTCTCCATTATGTAGTTGCTTGACGTGAGCATGATGACCTGTGTATTAAACATAAAGTTTCAGGTTGTTCGTGCTTCGCGGTAAACAAACTTTTTATCGATCAAGTCAAGTTTGTATGGACGCCATTTTTGTTTGTTTGTGACCCATGACCTCGATGGTTCGATATTACAGGTATGTGATTCACATATATTTCCACTCATATTAAGTCACAGTGAACGTATTGCCGAAAGTGATATCTGATATATGCTGACTTTATATAAGAACTGTTCAAATTATTGAGTAATGCAATTTGTTTTGTGCATAGTTGCAATCTTCATAGCAGTCGCAATTATTGTATAGTACCATTATACCCTGTCATTGGTTTGCCACAGTTTATCCTGTCTAGAACTGTTATTCTGCTACTGAAAACTATATAGACAAATTAGAATATAGAGCTTTTGTCTCAGAGTGTTGTACAGAGTAAGAAATAAGATGTGAGAATATTTTTTATATATTGAAATATATCGAACCATATTCATGTATAGTTGACATCGCAAGAAATGTGCTAGACTGATGTTTGCCAGTTTGCCATATCTGATTGGTTGGCGGATTCGGTCTGCCAATTCTGATTGGTTCAGCACTGTCCCGTGGTTAAAAACCGAAGGCTATATATTGGAGTGAAAGACAGTACTTGTCAGATAACTGCCCAGCACGGTCAAATTCAAAACCAGAAGTAACATCTGTGAAGTCGAACACCCATTTTAAGTAATGACATACCGGGTATATAACTTGTAATAATAATAATAATAATAATAATAATAATAATAATAATAATAATAATAATAATAATAATAATAATAATAATAATAATATATGACTGACAAAGTAATAATAATATTCTGAATTATTTGGACATTGTTTAAGTGAAAAGCTAGTAAAATAAGCAATACTTTGGACATTTGGACATCCGTATTTTTAGCAATATACAGAGGCAAGCATTTTTGGAAAATTACGTAGGGAATGTTCAAGTAAATTATTCTTCCAAACTGTGCAGTTATCTCCCACCACACTGGTAACCTGGGTTAAACGAATACAAAGCAAATCTCCAACTCTCGTCTGTTAGGGTCGCTCTATGATTTTCAATCATTATTTTATTTATTTAACATTGAAACAGACTATTATGTGCTTAGACATTTTATTGAAATGATCCAGGGAAAAGACATCAAAGATCAACGTCAGTATCTAATTGTTACAATACAAGAGTGCAAGCAACGAGTGTTTTCTTTCAGGAGTATATTTGTTTTATTCCTAATAATGTTTCATATTGGTGACAGCTTTCCAATTTATCAGTTGTGTTACCCTCATTAAACATTTTTGTTGACTTTATTGCTGAGTGGAACTTCTTCAATGAACCCTCCCTAGCAGATAGGAAGTCGAGGTGCTTACAAATTGGTGTCAGAAGTGGGATGCTCTATTTTTAGCAGCATCCAGTGATTCGAACCCAACCTAGCTTCGATTTGTGGTGGAACTATTCTTTTGAATATATTTGAACCAGTTTCAATGGGTTGTGTTGAGACACTTTGAATTTGTTTTATTTAAAAAAATTTGAGCAGAGTGGTATTAGGATCTATAGTTGATAAAAGACAATGGCTTCTTCCCCTGACTCTGAGATCAGCTTTAAATGTGTAAAAGAACCAGAGCTCAATGAGTCTGGACAAGGTGATGCTGTCCAAACCGATGATGAGTTCAGTGATGCAGTTGAGAACGATGAATTGATTCCATATGAGAGAAATGGTTTTCATGACGCGGAAGAAGATGATGATATATTGAGAGGGCGCAAAGGACGGGATGGGCCACATTCAGAAAGGCCAATGGTAATGAGTGGTGAATATCTTAGTCCAGTGTCGGGAAGATTTTATATGAAACCTGATCATTTCAGTGAAGATGAAGATTGGGATGAATATATATCACATTTTGAAAGTTGTGCAAAACTCGGTCGATGGAGTTTGGAAGAAAAAGTCCTTACATTAGCTGCCTGTCTCCGTGGTGTTGCAAGAACGTTTTACGTCAGTCTTACGACAACGGAGAACAGTTCTTATTCAATGCTCATAAAGAAGCTTCAGCAACGCTTTGGAAATTCCCAACCTCAGAGTAAATGGCTAGCACTTCTCGAATCAAGAGCACGTAAGAGTGACGAGTCCATTGTAGCATTGGGTGGTGATTTACGACAGTTGGCCCAGAAGGCATATTCAAACATAGATGCTAAGTTTCAAGAAATACTTGCATCAAATCAGCTTTTCAGAATACTTCCATATGAGATGAAATGCCGTTGCATCGACAGGGAGTGCAAGACTGTGGATGAAGCACTCGAAGTTGTTCAGAGGTATGAATCTCTGTTAGATGATGAAGTCACTAAAAAAAATTCAGTGTTCGGTTGACCAATGAGAGTTCTTGCTCTGATTCTAAAACCATAGAAAGTATCCAGGAAACTTCAAAAAGTTTTTGAACATCTTGACCGTTTAGAAAAGAAGGGACTGAATCCATTTGGGCATAACAGATCTTTCTCAAGCCATCAGCAAGGAAACAAAGTTTGCTTCTTATGCAAGTCTGCTGACCATTTCTTCCGGAAGTGTCCCCTCTACAACAAAAATAAGGCTGAAAATGGTGGTTATAGGCGTGATCAGAGAAAAAGAGATGTAGTACCAAATGATAATAAATTCAACCAACAAATTCAGGGAAACGATTCCCCGTTAGCTGTCTAGGCCAACAGTTGACGGATCTTAATGGGCCTAGCCAAAATAATACCAAGGATTTGAGTTCAGCTATTAGAATTGGTCAATTGGGTGACCAATTAAATAAATGGGACAGTGGTCTTTATTCAATTGGACATATATATGGAATTCAAACGCAATTTCTGATTGATAGTGGTTCTACATCTACACTATTGTCATAGAGTTTTTAAGAAAATAGAAGTAGATAACAGACCTCAGTTGAAAGAACAAGGAATAACTGTACAAGACATTAATGGTAATCGTTTACACGTGTATGGTTTAATAGATTCAGACATTAAAATGGATGAAAAGACATTCAACCATCAGTTGCTTGTCTGCGATATTACTGAAGAAGGTATTATAGGCCAAGACTTTCTCCTAAAATTTGTGGATAAAATTGACTATAAAGGTCTTCGACTTATAACTGAGATTGGTGACATAAGTTGTTGGATTGGTGGAGAAGCTGAAATGATACGTCGAGTCACAGTAAGAAGGACGACACAATTGCAAGCAAACACTGTTACATGGGTTCCAATTCATATCCTAAAGTCAGAATTCCTAGCTGAAGATGGCATTATAGAAGTATCACACAAGGTTAGTGAGACACAGAGAGTATGTCTGCTCAGTGGAATCATAAATACAAGAGCCGATGACAAATACATTCAAGTAATTAACTTTGGTGACTCTGAAATCATCTTAAATGTGAACACTGATATAGGAATCTGCGAGTCTTATTATGAACAGTCAACACATTCATAGATGTGCCAGCGTAATAATTGAATCTGAGATCCCTGCAATGGATCAGCTGCCAGACCACCTAAAAGATATGTTTGAGAGAAGTTCTACTGAACTTGAGCCGGATGAAAAAGAGACCTTTGCAAAATTGCTGCTGAAATATCAAAATATATTTTCAAAGACTCCTGAAGATCTTGGCAAGACAGACAGAGTGCAGCATCGGATAAATACAGGACAGGCTCTCTGCTAGTACGACAACCTCCTAGAAGACAACCAATTGGCAAACGTGCAGCAGAAAAATCTGAATTGGAAAAGATGTTGCAGCTAGGTATCAATGAACCATCAAGCATCGCCCATTGTCCCCGTCACCAAGAAGGATGGAAGTACTAGATTCTGTGTTGACTATAGGAAACTTAATCACCTAACTGTGAAGGATGCTTACCCTCTTCCTAGGGTCGATGATTGTTTAGACTCTTTGTCTGGTTCAAAATGGTTATGTAGTATGGATTTAAATTCTGGATATTGGCAAATAGGCAAGACTCCTGAGGATAGAGAAAAAACAGCATTTGCTACAAGTTTTGTCCTCTATCAGGAATGATTAAACAGCACTTCTACTGGCCTGCAATGAAAAAGTATGTTGAAGATTACTGCAAGAGGTGTGACAAATGTGCCGCACGTAAACCTACCAATAAGCAGAATCATGTACCCTTGGGACAATATATAGTTGGTGAACCTATGAAAAAAGTTGCCCTTGATATCTTAGGACAACTTCCCTGTACAAAGAATAGCAACAAGTACATGCTGACACTGTGTGACTGTTTCACAAAGTGGACAGAAGCCATACCTCTACCAGATCAAGAAACATCAACAGTAATCAAAGCATTTGTCGATGAGTTTGTCTGCAGGTTTGGCACTCCACTCCAGCTTCACCCAAATCAGGGTAGATGTTTTGAATCAAAGATTTGTCATGGCATGTGTGATTTTTTATCCATCAAGAAAACAACACCGCTAAGACCTCAAGCAAATGGCCATGTGGAAAGATTTAATCGAACACTTGCTACCATGCTTACAATGTATTGTGAAAAAGATCAAAATAACTGGGACTGGTATCTACCTCAAGTAATGATGGCATACAGAGCATAGACACACTCACGTACTTACAAAAGCCCAAATTTGATGATGTTGGGCAGAGAAATGACACTGTCGATGTTACCTGTTACTGGGGAACCTGTCAAAGAAAATATTGTAAAGAAAATGAATGCTGAGGATTACATCGAGGAATTGCAGGAGAAAATGAAACAAGCTCATAAACTTGCAAGGAAATACCTAAAACAAAATGCTATTTACCAGAAAAGACATTTTGATTTCAAGGCAAAAGAACGATCATTAAAAGCAGGTCAACCTGTTTGGCTTCATAATCCTGTGCATAAAGTAGGTGTATGCCAAAAGATAACATCACCGTGGAAAGGTCCCTACCTTATTACGAAGAAAATTAATGACATAACTTATATGGTGAAGAAATTTCAAAACCAACCAGATAAAGCATACCATATTGATAGACTAATGCTGTATCGAGGACGACATCTACCACGGTGGATTTCTGATTGGAGCAAAACACTGAAAGAGTTGTAGAAAGTTTCTGTTCAGTTATACACTTTTCTTTCCCTTTTATTTTCTTGATCACCTACCCTGAAGTTGTGTTCAGTTTTGTAGTCTGAAGATGACGTAGTGGATGAAAGATTTCCATACTGTGAGAGGAGAGGCAGGCCACACATGACAGGCGACACCGGCACGCCAGTGTCTGTTTTAATAGGTAGCTACTGCGATTCAAATGTGTTGTGTAAAGCTCTGGCCTGATCAACCAGAGTTGAGCTTCCCGAGATTGGGAATAACTAGGTTACTCCCAAGATTTGGTGGATTCCTCTAGCAAACTCTCTAACACATCTAGGATTACTCTACAAATGGAACACTCTTGCAGTAGGTTCTTTACAAATTCATCAGAAATTAATTTCCAGTATGGTAGGCAACACCGTGTAGTGAGAGATACCACACACCTGCACACAGATAATAGGGCTGTTTACAATGATTCTTTCTATTGTCCTTCCAGAATGAAGTGTTGGCTATGTACAGCTGAATTTTCTAACAGGAGAGATCTCAAGGCTCATTTGGCTGGACCGCCACATGATCGCATGCGTGTCATATGTCCGTGGTGCTATCTGGATGAGAAATGTTTTTAAAAAATAAATGATCTGGAAAAGCATGCTGGTAGGCAGAATAGGCTGGACATAAAATGGCTGCCGCAGGATTATTTTGGGGAACTGAATAGATTTTATCTAGCAGTGCATCCAAAGGATTATATGTGGATAGTACGGCCAGCAGAATATCATAGTCAGTGTGCTAAAATGGCCCGTTGGGCAATTTCAAATTGGTTGAACAGATGCAGGCGCTCCAGTCGTTCAAGGAATGAATGGATAGAGGGATGGGTGTCTTGCGCAGTGGATGAGAGTCGGCATGATAATCCTCCAAAAAGACCTAGGCTAGAAGAACCAGAGCCCTATTTACCTACCACACCTGCTGTTGGGGATGAAGACATTGAGTTTGACTCTGTTCAACTTGGGAATGGCAATATTAGGGCATATTTCTTTTCTGAAGGCCAGGGATTTGCCAACTATTATTCCTAATAATGTTTCATATTGGTGACAGCTTTCCAATTTATCAGTTGTGTTACCCTCATTAAACATTTTTGTTGACTTTATTGCTGAGTGAAACTTCTTCAATGAACCCTCCCTAGCAGACAGGAAGTCGAGGTCCTTACAGTATTTTGTTGAATTTCGATCAAAATATGTAGCACATGCATATCATCGTCTTATCTCGTTCATGGGGCGTGATCAAAATATTGATACTGATTTACAAATATCACACATAGATTTTACAACACTGTATCAGGTTGATTACTTTTTACTAGAACACTTAGATTTAATCCGTTGTAACATTTTCGAGCTCGTGTGACTCGAGAAGCTATTCATAATTACAGAGCAATTGACGTCATACTCAGCGATAAATCAATGTTACTTGAAGGTGCTAGAAGCAGCGAATGATGGTCGTTGATGCCCCAGTAGAGATCATGTAATTAGATCGCTCATGCTATTATAGTGTCATATCATCATGTTATTATCAGTCTGACTACTAGCCATAATTAAAAGCTACAATCATCATAAAAAATTGTTGCACGGTAAAAATATCACTAACGCGAAACCAAATCGCAGGTGGTACGAATAAACCTTCGTTATCAGGACGTCAGTATAATCACTTAAATGAAGCCAAGCGATCAAAGATTGGGGTACGACTTAAACTTTTTGCAGCTAGTTTCAAAAACATCGCTAAGACGTGTGGTATATTTTCACTTCTCGCATCTATACCAGCATTAATAGCCGCTGCAGCCCCAGCTTATTGTAAAAGCCGCTAATTAGACGCTTCGGGAGGTGCAGCTAGAATGGCGTTAAAAAAAGCAACGGATCAAAGAATAAAACCTCCAAATAAAGGGAAAAGGTCTAAGACTTCTAGGGACCAAGCCTTCGTGGTACGGAAAATGTCTAAGACTTAAAAGGAACCCCGCCTTTCTTGGTACGGAAACGGTCTAAGATTAGAGACAAATTGATTATTCTACCTATGTCTAATTTTGATTTACTTGATGCCACTAAACAACTAAATATAAAACACTTCATATGTGTTTTCACGTGTGATCAATTACCAAAACAACCCAATAATATTGAAACCTGTATTATTAGTCTTGATAAAAATTCTGGACGAGGTATTCATTGGATTGGATATGCAACTGATCCACGTAGAATTGTTTATTTTGATTCTTATAGCTTGGCGTCACCAATGGAATTTCTTCATTATCTCATCAATAAAATTGCTTCAATCTGGTATTCAACGCTACCAACACAACAAATAACTGATCCCTTATTACTTAATGTACCTGATGTATTAAAATCAACAGCGTCACCTCATAATGTCGTGCATAAATATACTACGATGTTGCATTTAAACAGATATTAGCAAACATAATGGCAGATATTTATGGAAGATCTTCTCGAGTTAAAGCTCAGCAAGTCGAGGTATCTAAATACGCAACTCGTGATCAACTCAGAAATGAAATATATGATCTATTAAGTATCACAAGTAGATCAAAATAAAGTCGTTGTTTCTCAGGACAAACTAGGACAATTAAAAATGAGCAACATGTAGCTATCAGATGTACTTATACAAATTCCCACCGCGATTATTCATAATATCGTTACTTTTGCTGATCAAGGTAAAATACAGGATTCTGGAAAGTCAGTTAACGATTACGCCAAGCGAACTAGAAATGTATTTACTGGTGACATAATAGTGTCAGGAAAACAATTGCATACCTTTAAAACAAAACAACAGATAATAACGCTGTAACAAAAAATACGTAGAAGATATCAATATTAGGCTCGCGAGCGATCAAATGATAGCAAAAACAGCGATCAACGATGGAATCAGCGCTTTCAGAACTGATGATAATAATCACACACAAATGTTCCTGAAGTTTCGTAGAAACATGTACAGTTCCATTAATACATTTTTTGGAACACCATCAACTGCTAACATAAAATTCGTTGACCTTAACACGAAACTAAACGATATCATTAGTGGAATTCCGAATATCATTGAATAAACGAATCTTATTAAAATTCCTCACAAGCAGATCACCAACAATGTGTACATCGTTTCATCAGCAACAGCAGTATGGACTCCACGAAATAAAACTATCAAACACACTGAGAAAATCTTTCAGGCATTCTGTGTTTAGTGGTGTAGAATTTAGAATACTTACCA
Source organism: Potamilus streckersoni (assembly GCA_016746295.1). Lineage (NCBI taxonomy): Eukaryota > Metazoa > Mollusca > Bivalvia > Unionida > Unionidae > Potamilus > Potamilus streckersoni. The sequence continues at coordinate 234,366 of JAEAOA010000355.1, read as the reverse complement.
TATTTCCAGTAATTAATAATGTTTCTAGAACTGGAATGTTAGATAAAGATGTTAAAGAATTATTAACTCTAGAATCATCATATAGAACTATGGCCTCAGGTAATTGCTGGTAGTGTCTGGAATTTGTAACTAAAGATCCTCAATTAATTACTTAGATAATAGTATAATGAACCAAGTGACTCCGTCTTTTATTGACTTTCAACGTCACAGATATAATAAGGTGTGTGTCAAACTGAATTAAAAATATCATTGACGATTATAGCGTGAAAGTAAAAAAAGGTATCGGTTGTTATTGATATAGTCGTTTACACTGTTTCTGTTGTTGTTGCTTGAACCAGATTATTATCAACAATAACGATGACGGCGCCTACAGTTGTAACATTTATAGTTTCTACGGCAACAACATGCGCAAGTATTTTCTGTATTATCGCCAACAAAATATCTACATGCGCGAGTATTAAAATATGCGGGTACATCATTAAATTAGACACAGCAACAATTGCCTACCCTAAATTAGCTATATATCTTTCATATAAATCAGCTTCATATATTTTCTTGTATCTTCGTTATCGTAAAATATCTGATGAGGAGTTAGCAACGATAATGAAAACCTACTATGAAGCATTCATAATCTCTAATGACAATAACCAAACCGGAAAAAAATGGAGAATTAATAATAATGTCAGAATTGCGCGAAATACCGCAACACATCGTTACTAAAACGACGCAATCAAAAACTACTATCATATCATTAAGTTCGAACAGTCCTGAACTTAGCGCTAATTTTTCAAATGCAATTCTAGCAAACAAAATATCATTAGCACAATTACGTCTATATAATAGCTGGCCAAAAAAACAGATCGAAACCAGCAAATGATTCACTGGTATTTGCGAATAAGTATAAATCGGATGGAACTCCTGATTGGCAAATTATTGGAATTTGAACGGCAAGTTATCAAATAGAACAGATTAATTGCGAATTACAATACAGAATTAAATCTATTACAGGAAAAAAATCTAAAATCGTGATCACTGTTACGAACCAATATTATCAGCGATGATTGAAATACATTCACCTGATTGTGATATAGATATTTATCAAAGTTCTATCAGATCAGTGCTAAGATTGCCTGAAGTTGCACCGGTTTATAATGGAGTTTCAGAACCAGCTAAAAGTGAATTTAAAATACGTGAACACAAATTATTTATAGAGCGAGAATATCGTAAAAAATTGGAGTTATATAGTATTTGAATTTGATCCAAACGACGATAGATATTACTTTACCGATTTTGACGGCGGAGTCTAGATGGTGTTGATGAAAGATATTTTAAAAGAGTTTTAGAGGTTATTAAACCTGAATACGATAAAACATTTAATGATTCAAGTAATTTACTTATTTCACTATCACAACATTTTGATGATGGTGTAAAATAATCAGATAATTGAGTAAATAAAAGATCTAAATGGGATCTTAATCGCTTTATTAATCGCCAATTGAAGTATTATAAAACACCCAATGAAAATCCGTACACAACTCCAGAACTTAAGCAATTATTTCTTAATCATTAATAAAACCAGAGAAATATTTACAAACATTTATTATAATATATTTAATTATCGCTGACATGAAGAAATCATATCGCCAGGCATTGTAAATATAACACCAACGATTGCAGTCATTCTCGTATGCGATGCTTTAGACGGTAGTTATCAGATAGATCTTTCAAAGTCGAGCCTGGCTACACATGTCTACACAAGTCTAGACTTACAAAAATGGTACTAACAGCTGCCTCTCTGAACACTCAGCATTAAGAGGTTATTGTTAGAACTGGTCGGTCTAGTATCAGGATACTGTGACTGGGTGGGACATCATAATATATGTCATGCTACAAAGTGCTAGACATCACTATAAACTGCCACATTGCAGATATTGTAGCGATATTACTGAAATATTGTTGCAATCTACGTTAAAACTTATAAACACCAACAGTAAACACCATCTATCCTCGTCCATGAAGGATACATATTATATGCACTGTCCCATCTAGTTCCACCGGGGTGGTTGATTGTATCAGAGCCAATAAATCCCATGTACTTGCGTGTTCATCATCCGTTATTATCAATAATACATTTAAAACTTAAAGATCAGAGTTGCCGAATCTTGGATATAAATGAAACTCTAAGTGTACATCTGCATCGAAGATCAAACTGCGCTTTGTATCACAATGAGAAACACACAAAAAATAACTGAGTCTATGTATTTGTCAGTAGTGGTATGATAACAGTGGGTTGTTTGAGGTATTCACATCATGAATAGGTTACTATTTTAATTGCATTATATTTCAAAAGCATCAGAATCTAACTCGGATCAAAATACATTATTTTACTATACAGAATATAAAAAGTAGGTTGTCAGTTTTCCCAAGGATTTTGTTTATCCTTTACCACAAGCACTGGTCCACCACTCTCAGTATCGCTTTAATTATCATTTGCATTTTTACAATGTTCTCTTCAATGTCATATACAAAAGTTAATAATCTTTTTCTGTTCGTATTCATGAGATAATTCTAACTTAATTTTGTGAGAGAAACACAGACAGTTTTACTTGATTATCTGTAACCGTTGCCAGTGACTTTAACATTACCAGTTGGATAAATTTCATGAATTTGTAAGCAGATGGTAGCGTATACCTGTGCTCGTTTTTGCAATGATGTGATGATTCAAAATCACATAGATTTTTTCAGGATTAAGATTATCAGACACTTTGATACTCTTATGTTGTAATTTTTTTAATCGCAGAAACAATAACATTTATGTTCTCAAAATTATTTATCTAATAAACGTTTGTTTAATATAGAAATAAAACAAAAACAATAGAGATCACATTCGATATACCATTCCACTAGTTATATCAGATAAATATAACGACATTCTAAGAGTCTGTTTCAGACATACCCCCAAGTAAAGTTCCTAAATATACCAGATGAAATTTTAGAAACTTATAGGATTGTCAATTTTGTGTAGGTTTTTTTAGTGGCCAACAAGACTCTGAAGGTCTTTGTTGTGACCAAGAACCTAATGAGGTTTATTTTTAGGCTAATAAAGTGTCTTTTGAAATGGCAATTGTGTGGGGTACTCCTTTAATGAAGTCACAAGTTCATGATCTCACATAATTCTATGTCTATTTTTTTGACGGCGCAAATAAAAACAAGACAACACAAACTCATCCTAACTGGAGATCTTATCTACGTCCAATAACGTGGCAAAACCTAGTATCGCCAAAAAACCATTAACTATGTTTTAAATAGTGATGGGTGTGTTTTGTTTGTTGAATTTCGATTTGTATTTCACAAGGTTAGATCCACGGACCTCGAGCATAAGAATTCAACGCTTTAGCAATCGGCCATCGTACGCATTACGTGTGTAAGATAAAATAGTTATTATATAGTTTACATAATCACATTAGTCGATTTTATTAATAGAAACCACAGTTTATGTGTAAGATGTGATTTTATTTTCCTGTTTCCAAGCATTAATATAGAAATATATAATTCTATATAACACGAATATAATATTGAGTCTGTGCTCATTTTGTAGATTAGTCGTTATCAAAGAGATTGATTTATTCATAGCGGACTCATAAAAGCTTCACGCATTAGCAATTGGTCACACCTTTTACGTGAAAAATGTGTAAAATGTGATTTTGTTTTACCAGTTTTCTAGCACATTATAGAAATACATGATTTTGAGATTCTTTTGCAAATCTGTATATAAATCGAAACAGATAACAGAAATATGTTCCCACTAACTTTTAAAATCAGCCGTTGCTAGGTGATAATCGAATGATTATTCATATATGTATTTAGAAATAACTTCGCTGCAGCCAGCAAATTCAGTCCAAGCAGACAATAAATATGTTGTTTATATTGAATACCTGCAATACACTATATCAAAACTGTACGTGTTGGAATTTTACATTAAAATAGAGTATACAGTATCATTATTTATACAGTTTTCTTTTACTGGAGGGCGAAACGGCATGTATCTGAGTTTGCATAAAGTGCACATTTCATTATATTATATACACTTTATGTAATGATGAGTTGTCAGTCTGATATGTGTGTGTGGAGAACGTGCACATTTCATTAATTTATATAACTTTCTGCAGTGATGATTTGTCAATCTGATGCCTCTAAATGCGTTTGTAGAAAGTTCGATTCGATAATCATTACATTATATTATACATGAAAGTTTCACTTTCTCCAGTGATGATTTGTCAATATGATACCTTATCTGTGTTTGCAGAAAGTGTTATTTTCATATATATATATATATATATATATATATATATATATATATATATATATATATATATATATATATATATATATATATATATATGTGTGTGTGTGTGTGTGTGTGTGTGTGTGTGTAATAATATCGCACTTTCTCCAGTGATTATTTGTCAATCTGATACCTAATCTGTGATTGCAGAATCACCATATGTCCTATATACTGTAATAAGATGTGGTGATTGCTTATGTGAGTTCTTAACATAAGTGAGATAACTGCAATACTGGTTAAGTTTTATGCTTCACGTTTTATTGGTATATATTTCTTTCTGATCGCAATTTAGACGGTTTTATAGAAATTGCGCGAGTAATTTCCTTATTCAATGAAGATATCATAGTAATCTTCAACCCATTCACGAGATCTATCATTGGGCTTAGTGTCAGCGGATATTTCCTTCGCATATTGATACCTTAATAACCACTCAGCAAGTGTTCGATTAAATCGTTCAACCATTGCCTGATCACGATGAATTTCTGTGTCATCGTCTAATTTTAACGTTGTGCTTGTTCATCAACGACGATACGGCACCAAGAAATTCATTATCATGGTCAATCTGTAGTAGTTGTGGCCATCGCAAGCGTCCTCGCTGCTAAATTCGTTCAAACCCAGATGAAACTTCAGATGCTGTTTTTGATGATAATGGTTTAGCTTTTTATGTTAACTGGCAACGTCAACGACAGTTAACGCGTATCAATATGTGTGTTGAAGTCTGCAGATGTTATTGTTATCGTGCGGTCATAACAGTATATCCGCTTGACGAACTTCATTAGGAGTGTTGACATCGAAATGTTGGTAATGAATTTTTTCAGGTGGACTATGAAAGATGTGCCATATTGCCTGCCGTGTTAACCACGCTGCAGCATCGTCATGTGAAACTTTTGTTGAAGTAGTAAGTTTGCTAATCGATGCTTTACTTTTCCAATACCCTCACGGGGAATAATGAATAGATTTCATTATAATAATCAGTTAATCAATTACCAGCCCCTATAATTATTTTGTTATTTAAGTGATTAAATGTAGTTTGAATAATACACAGTAGTCCTTCTCTAGCCTCATTTTGGACCCCTCTTTGTCTGCCAGGTTTATTGCTACCAGACGTTATGTTATTAATATTAATGGGCTGGTAGCTACATTTGGATGTGATGTCATGTTTAGCCAGTCAGATGGCTGAGTTTGGAGTATGTGATCAGGCATGGTCGGTTGTTGGTGTCATTCATGTGGAAACAGGGTGCGTGTGGAGATGTGTGCTTTTCGATGAACTATTCATCGCGACATCTAACTTAAAACATTTATCAGCGAAAAGAACCACCCGCCTCCCCACCTTCCACCATGTAATATTTTTTTTAGCATCCTCAGGGTAGGACTTGTCGAGTTTCGGTTGGTGTCGGACATTCTTCACAACCCTACATACTCCAACATGTTTCCTGTCCAGAGGTCCACCAAGTCATTTATTTTGGGCATTTCGTGCATAGTATACTGTTCCAGTTCTGTTTTTTGGGTGCATTGCCCAACTTCAAGCATTCATGACTCGACTTTTGAACAAGGATTTCAGCACCATTGCTAAGTTTCATTCATTCAAAAAACTTTGTTTTGAACCCCAATTTATGTCAGTACTTAAATATACTCCAACATTATGCCCATATACTTCATACCTGCTTCCTGCGGTGCATGTATGGAGTATCGGCTGATGTTTGGTATCATAGCATCCTCGGATCGGATTTGTCGTGTTTCGGTTGTCATTGTCCCTATATACCTCCTGTCAGCCCATGGCGGTTCAACATGCAGGTATCAGATCATCGTCAGTATATACCTCCTCTCAGCCCCTTGCGGCCCAACAGTTGCAGGTATCGGACAATTTTAACGACCCGACAAACTCCAACATGCTTTCTGTCCTGAGGTATCCTTTAAAACAATTCAGAGCTGGGCTGGTGCAGTGTGCTGTGACAGAATTTGCCCCAATTATGCCAAAAAGATTATTTCATATGTACAATAAAGTGTCTATTGAACCTGGTGTATTGTGTGTTATTTAAATTACCTTTCATAGCAGATTTTACTAGAAATCTGAGAGATTTATTAGATATGGAATTTAACGCATAAATAAACGCATGAATTAACGCATGAAATCTGCGAGATATCTTTGTTGCAAATCTGGACTTCTATACGCAACATCATGAATGTGACACGCTTGATCAATCTTATTTACTGGAATCTCTCCAGGTTTTGGTTGGTCTTGGTTATCGAATCTGATATCGAGACGAGTTCGAGGATAACAATACTTCTAACGAGGAAGATATTTCAGGCCCGGTTATTTAACCCATGGAGCTCCTAGAAATTTCCCTAATCAAGCAGCGTACTCACCATCACGTGCTTTATGAGACGCGCAAATAAATTTGTATTTGCTTGTACCACATTTTACACACTTGCCTATAAGTGCGCGTCTCTTAATTTTTTTTTGTTGTTGTTGTTGTTATCGTTGTCAATCCAACGTTATGTGTTGATGCTCTACATAGAACACAATATAAACTCGCATCATTTTTATATGGATATAATTCATGTTTCAGCGACACGAAAACAATAGTCATTAAGGCATCATGCAGCGTTACCACATTCTATCAGAATGATTATAAAAGACCCATCTGGGTCTGGTAAGACACAATTAATGTTTAACCTGATAATGCGATGACGCAAGTGGAGTAAGTTTTATTTAGCAGCACCATCTGTAGATCATCAACAATCTTACGAAGTACTTAAATATTTTAATCAAAATGCAAAATTATTGGACAAGTACATGAGCGACTTGGAAAAGTTTGTTCAAACTCGCTTGTCGCTGCATGTAGAGTTCATTCGTCGTTGTCTCAAGAAGGAGTTTCGACCAAAAACAAAGCATGGCTTGCATTCTAATGGAAAACATGGGTGACTGTTACGATGTTTATATGTGTATTAGTATGCATCTGGTTGCTGATATATCTGAAAATGTTCGGGATACTGCCATCTGCGCATTATTGTTTAATCACCGGGGATGACGTGTGAGGTGTTGTTGTCAAAAACTAAATTCGAGGTAGAATTACCGATATTGACAAACATCTGTTCATCGAGAGCTCGCTTCGCGATGGGACTTCTATTGTGAGCTCGCTTAAACAGTACAAACATTGACGGATAGGGTTCTCTGCCGTAACATTTATATTATTTATCTTTATGCCAACAGTATTTATGACTGGGAAATAATGCAAACGTTACCGATCGGTAGGGTTTTGTTAATTTATCCTCCACTCATTGACTTACCAAACCACATGAATGGTTACATAATTTACAGTGACCATGAAATTTGTTTAATATCCTAAACAACTTCACCACTCTCATAATTATTATCCGTTAGCACCAGTTAGTGCCTGGTGACGCGACTGGCTATATCCGTATCAGTGCACAATCGTGTTTGAATGCAGACGTGAATACTCTATATGCAAAAACAATGTTCAAAGTCATAGGACCAATGCCAATTATGTATCAAACCTCCTGCTGTATTTGCGATTGGGTATACGTGCGTTCCGGATCCATCGGGTACTGATATTTCGACATCGCATTTAGATTGCCAGCTTCACATTGGGAATTGCTGTGGATGCGTATTGTGCAGGTGTAAAAGAAAATCTGGCGGTATTAGCGCTACTGCATTGTCAAAGCCTACTTGGAACACCGTGAAGTAAATTCAATGGAGAAAAACGTATACTAGGATACAATAACAGGGACTTTGAATACTGTACGCCCCACTAGATCATTTTCCCCGCCACCAGATAAATTTTTTGCCTCATATCACAGTCATGGTTTTCCTAACGCCACTGATATTCGTTCCTGTGATTCGTTCCCCATGCCCAACATTACTTGCAATCAAGTCATAAGCGAGATCCACGTCAGCACTTAGGCCTAAAAGGATATACTTTGATTCTTAATGTGCATGGTCATATTGGTAACTGACACCATCATTAGGTTGGCTGTTAGAATCAAGTCGTATATCGAGCAATTCTAGTGATATCAATAAAAAGAATATTCATAGATGCTTTTGGAAAGTCAAAGAATCGGAAAGCTTTACCGTCATTGGCTTTTCCGTGTAATGAGCACCTGTACCATTCAATAATGGTTGATATATTTCCAATCTCAGTTTGAACTTTTAATCTTGGACATCCTAAATCAGGAGTTGCTTGAATAAGATTTTAAGATCATTGACGTTGGATCGATTGAACATGATGATCAAACGTGTTATAATATTTTCAAAGATTTTCAAAAGAGTTGAGTGACAAAGCATCATATGAGTGACAACCCCAACACGATTTATTTCGCTTTCAACATCTAAGCAGCACCTACCATTGACGATTTTGATGCAAGTGAAAACAGTTATTTGTGATGATTGAGCGTCAAGCCCAGCAATTATTTTTAAGGGGTCAACATGAAACACCGACGTGATACATTTAATTTATTTTGATGAGCAACAACTGTGATACGTTAGTGATATTTCGTGGCATTGACTCTCGTGGGCTTAAAAAATATTAATTGGACTTTATCTGGGATACAGTTTGTGACATGATAGCGCGGATCACTTAGAATCTGTATAGTGTTCTCACAATTGATTTGACCGGAAAGTCTATTACATGAAGTTTGGTTTGATATTTTGCAGGAATAGAACATGTTCAATACAACAATCATAACTATCACGTACAAATGGCCACAAGTGATGTCATGAAAGAGTATGGAAAGCGACGCCGTAAAACCGCCGGTGAGCACCAGGAAATTATTTTATTATGTTATAAAAGACCACAAAAAATGTAAAAGTTGTGATACAGTCAAAACACCTGCGCTAGAAGACCTAACATGCTTTGAACAAACATTTGCATCATTTATTCAACCAACATAAGAAATGGTTGAGTGTGCCGGGGACATTAAAGAGATATTGAAAGCAACTGTGAAAGAGGTAGTAGCACTAACTGCAACATAAGAAGTACCGAGTCCGATTCTCCGATTCATAAAATAGGTAAACACACCAATGATATCAATAAAAATATAGGAGATGCTGCAATGAGTTTGGTAGTTTTATCAAGGGTCATTAGTGGTATCACAGAAGAAATCGGTACACTTGATGAAGATGTTAGGAAAGACAACTGACATCGTGCCACCTGAATGAACGTTCTTAGATGACAACACCAGTTAAATACTTTAAAGTGCCACACCAGTGCAGATAACGTTAATAAAATAGAATATTTTTTTAATAGAAAATAAAATCTGGATGCGGTATAAAAATACCCGATGAAAAAATTCGCCGTAATAACAGAAATACGCTCAGGTGTTTTCGAAATTAATGCACATCTGACCGATTTAATCGCTCGGTAATTTCCGGAGTGTGAGTATCGTCTGACGTCACATTAGGAACACATCTTAACTTCCGTTTCTGTCAAAACATAAACAAAGAACGTGTTGAGTTTCATATTAGTTTGTTTTAAAAGTTTTATCATCATAATCATCCCAATAGGAGATCGTTGTGGTACAAGCAAGGGCAGCTGCATCAAACTGTGGAAATACAATTGCTGATGGGTTTTCCATGCATTCCTACCCGAAAGACACAGCACTTCGACGTAGGTGGACAGCTTTTGTAAAAATCAAACGAGCAAACTGGGATGGTCCAACTGAGTTTTCTGCTCTCTGCTCCTTTCATTTCACACCAGTATGATTCCCATTTAGGTATAGATTTGAGGTTGAGCAAATGGGTAGCGCACCAAAGTATGTCAAACTCGATGATGATGCCGTTTCTTCTATCCACTGTGTGATGGAAACTGACAATCAAGCCAAGGTAACTGCAAATGTATCAGAGCCTTCAGCACCAAGGCATCTACTGTGTAGGCTTGAAATGTTGTCACCATAAGAGGAAGTAACTTGTCAAGTGTCACCGCCAAAGAAATAAGAAGGGACTATTCAAAGAGAGAAGCATCAAGGGTGAGTTTTTAATGACAAGTACCATACTATTTAATCTATGATATTCAACAGATCAGACACCGCATCATTTCCATTTGCACCATGTAGAACGTTCTTTCATAGTTTCAAAAATAAATGCATTAAATATCTAATAAATCAAGAACTGATTTATAAACATTTGATAAATATTGTCAAACATATCATGTTGACTTCAATTTTATTTGACCATGTGAATATAAAATTATTGTTGGTAGATTTAGAAGGCCTACATGCATATTTCATTATCAGAATAATGTGTGAATCGGGTTACATATAGATATTGACAAGCATGAAGAGGCTTATTCCCATCGCCAGTTAATAAAAATCTAGACAAAACAAAATTAATTAGAAATTTGACAATATTATGATATTTTAGGTAACATAACGATATTCTTACAGTATGTGACTATTAGCAGAATTCACTTGCACAATCATGCAGACAAATACCAAAGTAACTGATACAAATACTGCCCCCTTTCCTTTACTGTAGTGTAAAGATAAACCAATGCTACAGTCTTAGGATGCAAGTTATTAATTGCTTATTGAAGGATGTGGAAGATAATAATGGACATTAAAATACATTATGAGTATGTTAAATTGAAGAAAATCATGCTGTTCAAGTTTCAAACCCGATATATTTTCATGCAGGATAGTATAAAACCAAGCTTTGATGAATATATTTTATAACTTATAGGATCTAAAGTATTTGAAAAGCTTGATGAAATTATGACCAGCAGACAAATGAGAAAAGATGTTCCAATGCTGTCATCTGGACAACAATCTTCAGCTCTGGAGGGATACCACTCTGTGATCAATCATTTTGCACCAAAAATGATTGGTTTCTCCTATCATGGAATGCTTTCAAGGTAAATTTAAATTATTGCACAAAACAAACACTGATACAGGTTTCTTAGTGTTTTATTTATAGTCCAGTATACTCATCTTCAAATTAAATCATAGATATCAGGATCTGATCTTCTGATATACTTCAATTTAAAATTGTATAACAGTATTTTGTTATTTGGAATGTTTGCAAATAAAGTATCTATACTAATATATTATCTGACTTTTGATAGAATTAATATATTTTGCATCTTTATTTACTTTGAAATAGGCTTTGGCTAGCTGCATTGCATTTTAATGAAAACAGCCAAAGAGACCCAGCATGCACTAAAAATGGGAGAGTATCCAAAGTACAAGAAAGGAGAATACACTGTCAGGAAAATCCTTGTTGACTCAACATATGGTAAGAATATACATTAGTAATTAATGAATAGAAAGGAATACATCACTTAGTGATATAAACACTGTTTCACCAACTGTAAGTAAATGTACCTATATTATTATTATTACATTCAAACAGTAAAGGCAAAACATTTTTTAAAGTTGACACTTTTAATTAAAGATCATGATTTTGCCTGTGGTAAAAATATAAAAGTATGCAAACAATTTGAAAGATAATTTTTAATTCATGTAATTACTTCAACAAAAGGTTTCAGTTTTAATGCATATTAAATTTACTTTAATTTGCAGAGTATGTTCAATGTCTGATGAAAAGAGCATTCAGAATTGGGCAGGTGTCTCACATGAATGATGAAGGAGTAAAACTTCTGGTAGATGTACCACCACCATTATGTAGTCTGTATGAGAGGCCTGACAAGGATATTGCAACTCAAAATCTTCTTAGCAGGTTTAATCGCTGTCAGCCTCATGAAAGCCAGTGTAGTTTAGGTTTTGATCAAGAAAGGCAGTGCGGATTCTCTGAACAACACATGATGGAATGATGACTCTCACTTCTTTGCCCAAGAAGTGCCAGCACCACCGAGCAAATTGTCTATATGATATATAACGATGTCTTCTAAAATAATAATTTGAAAATTAAGTTGAAATAAAATATGCTTTATGCATTAGATCAAATTAGGAAATCAAAAGTTTAGTGGATAGTGTTAGTAGTGGCCCAGTGTGATTTATCATTATTTTGTATGAAATCAAAAAAGTTAAATGATTCCTAATATAATCTGCACACACACACACATACATATATATATATATATATATATATATATATATATATATATATATATATATATATATATATATATATATATATATATATATATATATATATATAACCATTTTATTTTCAAACATGGCAAAATGAGATAAAACAATATTTGTATGTGTATATGTGTTGTTTTTTTGGCATGATTTGTCAGTATCACTGTGGTATAAATGTAAGACAGTGTAAGCTGTATTAATAAACTCAATACTAGGCTGTGATGCATAGATCATGAAAACAAAATTTATGACAACAAAACTAAATGAAAAATTACTCAGACATTTTCTTACGCATTTCCTTGTTATGGACGTTCTCCAAATTGTTGTCTATACTGATAGTATGCAACTTTTAAAACATGGATGTCTAAACAAACTGGTCTGAACCCAGGATGGTCTGTTATATATTGTATCTCCTGGTATTCATTGCAGACACTTGTGACCTTCTCTACGTCACAACAACATACACATTCTCTTGAAGTGGGCATTACCAAACAATGTCCACAATTACACCTAAAATAGTTTTATTCTTTAATGCAAAGTGCTGTGCTTGTCAAACTTATGTATGAAGACATCAATAGCACACATTACAATGACACAAACTGACTAAAGTCAGGAACAGGTAAAACATTTAGTACAACAATGTAAAATTGAATTTGATCTGAATAAAAATAAAAGCTTCAAGTTGATTCTCACCAGAGGAAAAAAGGTTTATTTCATAGTTTACAAAACTCAACTAAATGCATACATATGAGAAATTTGAAATTTTAACTTATAATAAATTGTACAGAATATGAATTCACTTTTAATGTCATGAGGGTAATGTTGTGCCCCCTCTCCTAGGAATCAAAAGTTATATTGTATCAATTTGACAGGTTTTCGAAACTTACAACTGTGAGCCGATGTACGTTTTACTTATGAACGTATAAATACGTCTCTACCCATGAAATGCAATACATTTTTACAGCCTTTATTACAGGTGAGAAAAAATTTGTAAACGAACACGAAACTGTTGAAAAGTATTTTAAAAATATCGTCGGATACATATATCTAACGTAACTTAAGACCGCAGAAATATTCAGAAAACAATTACCATGAATTGTCTGTCAATCTATCTTGTCTTTCTTCTTCATCATCATCATCTGCAATTTCGGATTCGTCGGTATTGGTCATTGTCAAACTGGTAAGGATTAATTTGGGAGCCGGCAGCTGCTTCTACACTATTATCAGAATCTTCCAAGCTTAGTACCTCCGAATCTTTGAATGGCGAAGACGCGCAGGATAGTGACAATTCACTTCCCTCAGAATCGCAGCTTTCATGTTGAGTTTCTGAAGACTTTTCCATGATACGACGATACCAACTCTGCCTTTGTTTACAATAAGTGTTCATAATGTGACGTCACGCTTTGTTTACACTAAATACCGGAAGTGGAAGGCGGTTGCATTCGGTTATTGCCGTAGACAGGTGCAAACGCGATATTCTTCAGGTTCCCACGCAGTTATTATTGAAAATCTTTCAATATAATATTTTACATTCGTATTTTTAATATATATTCTCATTCATTAAGAAATGAACTGAATAAATGTAGATACACTGTTGTGGCACTTTAATGAAAAAGATCGGAGGTTAATTTAAAAAGTCATGTGCTCTCATATGAAAGTACTTGAAGTTTTCTGGGAAGTCCGTGATGCGATGAAACTGGATGTTGTGAATACTACCAGAGCATTATGCCAATGATTACAATCTCTTCAACGAAAACAAACTTGAATGTGCTTTTATTCTACGCCAGTTACCGCTTTGAATTCATTCACACTTAAGATTGCTCTAGCACCGCTGCTGATTAATTACAGTTGGGTCACAAAAGTTTGGTGGTCTTGAAGCAAATACCTCATTTTTGTCTTCGGCAGAATATTGACCTTTCCTCGGGCGCGTACGACATTGAATTGATCAATGAATGAGTTCAACTCAGAATCACATTATTAAATGGCGAAGATTTCTATAGGTGAACATGAATGGGCCACACTCAGTTCTATCATCGCAATACAATCTCAGGCGCATTCGGTCATCAATAAGAACGTTCTTATGTTGGCCTGTCGACATTTCAGAGGATGAATTATCTTTTACGTATGTGATGTTGCATTGCGACCTACACTGAGAGGATTACTCAGCAGTTATAAAAGCGGAATTCCCTCATGTTCCGGGCTATATGCTGTTTGGGTTTTCATTATCAGTTGAGCCTGGCGATTTAATATTAATTACCCCCGGGGCAACTGTTATATTCCATTAGAGCATGCGCTTCGGAAGTCATAGGTCTCGGGTTAGAACCTCGGCAGAGTCACATCAAGAAATTATAAAAAAAATCTACTAGCAACTAGCAGCTGCCTCGCTTTACTCTCTGAATTAACAGATAAATTTATAAATGGTTAGCCTGCAATCTGTATAATTAATGACTTGACAGGACGTGAATATATATATATATATATATATATATATATATATATATATATATATATATATATATATATATATATATATATGCCAATGATCACAATTTTGCACATCAGCTATTATAATTTACATACATAAGGTTATATATCAGAGTTCACGATCTGCAAGGTTTATAGGGTCTTTATTACTTACCTTCTGTATGTCCGCTTGACGATGTTGGGTTTGATGTTGACGAAATTCCTGTAAAATATTTACCTGTTGCGTGAATACGATGTTCTTTCCTTCGAGAAACTGTTAAGCATATTAAATGTACAACTATCAACATAACATTGGAGCATTTTGACAGATATTGCCCTATTCATTCCAATAGTATTTATACTTTTACACCTTATGAAATGAATTGATTGCACATAATCCAGCTATGCACATAGATTTTTGCTTGCATGCAATATAATAGTATAAGCTTGATCATTATTTCATGTACTGTGCAATTATTGTATAAAATTTATAATATCGTTATGGTATTGGATAGTTTTACTTAGTATATCATTTCTCCATGTTACAATGATTAAAACTTGATTAGAATCATGGCACACTTAATTCTTATTCACTCTTTATCATAGAAATGCACTGAGAAATTCATTTCGTGACTGTTTAGAAAAGTAAAAATCAAGCAACCTATGATTTGAACTACTCAAGGATTGCTTTATCAATACTTTATTATTTTTCCGTGCAACATAAAAATCAACATAGCAACACACAAAACATTAATATTACAAAAGCCTTTCAGCTATAACTATCAATATGTAATGCCTCATATACTGCCATACTTTTAAAACTCATTAACTATGCAACAATTTCACAATAAAATGAAGACAATTTAAGTTTACCAAAGTCATGTAGTTGATTTTTATGGCGATTAACTGAAGTTTAATCACACATTTACAAGCATGAAAACATACATTAAATATTTAAAAAAAGAGTAAAGGTTAATAGAGGTTTGTATATTTATTGCATGACAGTAAATCTTTGGAGCAAGGATTTGATCCACACAATATCGGTTTTTTATATAATTTTTTCCTTGCCAACTCTTTTTTGTTTCATTAAAAAATTATATAAGGACATATATATATATATATATATATATATATATATATATATATATATATATATATATATATATATATATATATATATGCATAGACATGGGATCAATTTGTAGAATATTAAGACAATTTTGCGCTTAAAATTCCTTAAATAAAATAAACATATACATCTAACATCACTCAATATTTTGATTCAAAAATTCTAAAGCACAGTTTGTATTATATGTTGCTGGAATAACTACCTACCTTGTGTCCAAGAAAATCAGTTGCTCTACAGGTATGAATCATGCTTGACAATTAAATTTCTTTTAAATTTAAAATAATAATTATAAAATTCACTTTCTTGGCAAAAATAATCAAAATTAATCTGCTCACCTTTTCTTGTGATTTGTCAAATTTTATGAAAATTACAAATGTAAGCTGGACAAAAATTCAAATAATTTTGCATTAAAAATATTTATTCACCACAAATTGCTCTTAAGCATTGAGAAAAGATGAACCGACAGAGTTGTGCGTCATGGCATAGTTTATCTTTCCAGACTGTCTTTTTTCTAGCCGGATGGGATATTTTCATTCTATGCTCAGTTCTAGAGAGCATCGTACGTTTCTGTAGTTAATGTTTCTAATTTATTTACTTAATCGTTGAAGTTTAAATGACAATAAAACTTTGGCATTTATTACAAACTTTTCGTAATGAGACTTTTTTGTGCTCAGTTTTGATTGAAAGATGACTGGTATACAATGCTACATTTGTGAAAATCAGGATAAGGAATCAATTTAAAGCACATGTACATACATACATACATACATACATACATACATACATACATACATACATACATACATACATACATACATACATACATACATACATACATACATACATACATACATACATACATACATACATACATACATACATACATACATACATACAATGAAACGTACCATCATTACAGGGTACCGCATTACATTCCTGTACGTCGTAAGTACGACCCTCACAATCTGAATTCACGCCAGTGTTACACGTTCTATCTCTCGTTTGAAAACCGCCACCGCAACTATGTGAGCAAAGCGACCAAGACGACCAAGGAATCCACGCTTAAAAAGATTTTGGAATGTAATCTATATTATAATTTTCTACAATTCTGACAATGTCACATTAACTGAATAAGCAATGAGCATATGATAATATATTTTCTACCATCCTTTCATTTAACTACAGTGACTAATATGACAGTTCTTTCCAACCCAAAAGTTTAAATTAAAATCATTCACGGATTCAAAATTACCTTTATGTAACCATTTTCCACAAATGAACAGGTAGAACTAATCCATGTATATTAGAATCCACTTAAAGAATCTAACAATTGATACATACTGCATATAATCCCAACCAAAATCTAGATGGCTTCTAATTTTTCCTCTTTTCCTGTTATTTTCCTCTTTTCTTAGCAGAAAAAAATCATATATTCTCTTTTATGTGTAGCTGTCTGAAAGACAATAGGTCATGCTTAAAATTTCGGTATCTTTTCGTCATTAGGTACATCTAACAAGGTCTTAATCTTGTCCAAAATTGTACACCGCAGAGCAAAAGATCGACCTTGTCGAAAATCTGTCAAATAATGAAAATTGTACTGTCAGCCATTATGCCTAATTCAAGAATTCTACCTTGTATCTGCCTGATCTATATATATTAAGAATACAATGTGATCTTTTATAATCATTAGGTTCCAGTTTTTGTCTACAAGGACAAGCTTTCATTAAAACAAACTTAAGCATTCTTTGTGAAAACAACATTGGTATTTAATGTTTAATGGTTAACAATTATTTGACATCACAAATATATGTGCAGGATCTGTTATAAATTAAAGACATAGCATCATAATTTTTTTCAAATATTCATTCAATGTGTTTTACATATTTAACAAATTTGGCAACATAAGTATTATATTTATAGAATGACTGCAACATAATAAAATAACGTAATGGACATAGATCCTATTGTTCACTATATGGACATCATCAAAGATGAGACGGGACCTAATTATTCAACGTACTCAGAATATGCTTGGTTTATTTTATGCCATTCGATTGTAAGTATGTGTATGTTCATGTAAAAAGTATTTTATCATTCGAAAATCCGCACATTAGTGCCAAACTTTTCGTATCCAGCTTGACCAGGAATTATTTTTTTGTTATTGAGAGATACCTATGTCAAGGTTACCTTCAATGACAAAAGATGGTCAGTGGAAGAATATGCAATTTGTTCTCAATAGTTTTCCAAACTTATCACTTCTCAAAATCAACGCCCGCCAGAATTTGTTTTAAATATCTGCTTTGAAATCTATACATTATTTATTTATGCTAAATAAAGCATGTGAAGAAGACATACCGGAGCAGGATTTAAGAGTACAATTAGCATTCTCGTAGTGTGGACCATCACAGTCTGATAACACTCCTGATTCGCATGACCTTCCTCGTGCTCTCAGTCCATCACCGCATGTGAGTGAACATACGGACCACGGTGACCAAGGATTCCACACTGGCAAGTAGCAGGCAACAAAAAAAAGGCAAACCAAATTTATTTTATCAGTTTAAAAACAGAATAAATTCTTAAATGGATAACGAATTTAAATATTTCAGTTCTTCATTCAATACCCTATTATCGCTTTTATCAAATCATCATCATCGTTATCATCATCATTTTCTTCTTCATCTTCAGTCTCTACTTGATCAATCTGAGATCAGAGTACAATCAAGCGTATAAACTAAGATAAGGAAACGATACCGGACAGTTACAGTTTCAGACTCAATCATTTCCTACTTTTTCTATAAGCAATTCAACAATTTTGTCAACGTAAATGAAAGATGATATAAAAACGATAAAAACAAAAGGTTGTATCAAATTATTCAGAAAACTAAAAACATGTGAATTGAACAAAACATATCTAGATATTTAAAATGAATAAATAAATATTTTGTGTGTGCCTTCTGTGAGTAGCAAGTTCTCACATACCTTGTTTTAAATGTTTAGTAATGTGTTATAGAAGATTATATATTGCAACTAATAAAAAAGAGAGGCCTATTTATATTTAATTCAATGAAATGTAATATATGTCACATTAGCAGAGGATATCAATGTATACCACTCTACGATATCGTTGATTTTTTTAAATTATCAGCGTAACAGGGTTTTCTTTTCAAGCATATTGTGCCTAGCTTTCCCGTCTTCTGCAAATACTTGATATTTACAGTGTACATGAACCTATATAACATGGGCCATTCGCTAATAAGATCGCAATATTGATATGACTAGAAGTTAAATCATATGCATAAAGGTGTCATTTATGTTATATTACCAGAACAAGGCCCCAAATTGCACGCCTTTACATCATAATTTTGTCCAGCACAGTCAGAGGTCACTCCAGTATTACAAGCTCTTCCTCTTGCTTGGATTCCGTCTCGACAACTGCTAGAGCATACAGACCATGGAGACCAAGGATTCCAAGCTAGAACATAAAACTCATAACAATTAATCGATGAGAACTTTAACATTTGCCAAGTGTGTGTATTCGGTATCTGTATCAATTTGTATATAAATGTCAATTTGAAAAGTACTGTATTGGTTTGATTCGTTAAATCATTTTAATCTAGCAACATTTGTTCATTCTAACTATCTAAAACATATTGTGAATTAATTAAAAACAAATATCAAATCCCGCGTACTATGGGCAATGTATTTTTGAATAGTTATTCTTGGATAATTACATTATATTGATTTAGACACTACAATAATTTTAATCAATTTTTAACATTGGTGACTGTTTATGCTGTCATTCTGATATAACATATTCCTTATTACGTTAGCAAAACAAAACAGTTGTTTCTACTCTTGAGTAAATTTCGTTATAGTTCACTAAGTGGTAACATTCTTTCGCATTTAAAGGTCCATCATGCTCTGGATAAAAATCATAATACTGCGGTGGATGAATAACGTTTTTTGCGTGTAAAGAAATGAACTAGTGACATACCAGCGATTGTGTTGGTTACCAAAAATCTTTTCTTTTCAATTTCTTCTTGCTTCTGCAGAATCTCATAATTTCCTAAAATGAGCATTACATAAAAGAATGGATAAAAAAAAATTAATTGGCAATTATAGTCTTTAACGGAAAATGAATCTAGATTTGTAATGACAATTGTATAGCCATTAAATTAATTGTAAATGAGTCTAGATTTGCAATAGTAATGATATATCCATTACATTCACTGCAAATGAGTCTTCATTTGCTATAGTAATGAAATGGTCATTATACTAATTGAAAATGAGTGTCTATTTTGCAACGGTAATTATATCTCTATTATTAGATGCAAAAATCAATCGAAATTTTAAAAAATAGCAAACCTATAATTATTTTCAGAATAATTATTTTCATTTAAACATGTTTGTAAAGCCTCTAATATTTCTCAAATACATGATTTAATCTTTAGTAATCAGATTCGGATGGAACACAGCACGGATTACTCAAATAGGTAACGCCTCGACACGAGTTTTGTTTGCTAAGTCAAAAAAAAACGTCGTGTGCAACTTAAGTGATTTAGTCAGTGTTTAGTTATACATAATTTGTATAAACGTTTATCGGCATATAATTTTCAAACTTAGCTTAGTTGTTACTTCACTGTTAAGTTCTAGAGCCTGTGCCTTGCACATTGAATGAGAGCATGTTTTACACAGACAGGACCCCAGTTCCATTAGGGGTTTATATGTTTAAACGTATTTTGGACGGCAAAATTTCTCTCTTTTGGAGCCAAAGAAATGCAATATCAGTCAATACACTTTTCACTTTGTTGCTTTAAATGATAATCACAAAAGTTAAGAAAAACCTGATTTCCAATTTTTTTTTTAAGTTCGGTTTTGCGCAAACAAAACCATTGAATAAAGCAATGCAGCCCGTTCTGACAGCGATGTGTTCTACAGTTAGATACCAATATATTATATAATGCACATAGCCAAGAATCTATAACACATTAAAATATCAAAACGATACAAAGATAAAAGACATTTTCTTATGTGAAAATGTCCAACACAATACAAGAGTTTTTTGAGCCCATAATTAGAGTTCTTTAAAAACATTTGAACTAGCAACTAACACTGAAAGAAACATGTTATAAAACAGGTGTTTCTAAAACTGCTGACCTTAAATTAACTGTCTGCCTAACTGTGATTGGTATAATTAATGTGTGAAGGTACTCACTATGATCTTCATAGTTATATCCTACAGTGACATTTACGCACAAAGGAAAAAGAGTGGCACCTGAAACGTTCAATATGTATATTTTTACAGTACATATTCTGGTCTAAAATAATTTATTAAGTGGTTATTATTGTGATCAACAGTATAATGGTAACAGTATATCATCTAAATGTGTATATTATTAAATTGTAAAACTCTAAATTGAAAATTTGTATCATGTAGTTAGCCTTGTATGCAAACTATCGGTAAAAATAATTGTGTTTTGTCATCAATATTTCTCAGATTAAATCTAACAGGATGAAATAGTCAAATAACAGTCCTCGTTCATGTATTCATTTGCACTTTTAACCAAACTTCCGGTGAAAATAAGACAAATAGTCTTTTGGGTGCCTAAGTGTAATTTTCGTACCATGATTTATCGGATGCCTTACTAGTAAGTTATTTTATATATTTTGCATCTGGTACATATATCTTATTGCAACCTGGATTTATCTCCCCTTTTTGCACACCTAACTCAAAGTGCCAGCTATATATAAGTACTCTGATAGAATATCATCTTCGGCATGAGGCATAAACTTTAATTATATGTCGCAATAATGAGGAAGTTGATACATCTTACAATGTCATGAAAGAATTCAGCTATAAAATTAGAAATGTAGTGTGTAGTGTATCATAACAAATATGGGAGAAATCATAGTATGTTGGGATCTAAAACGAGAACTAATATAAAAAATGATAGAACATTTGGGAGCTGACAGAACATATTGGCATAAATGAATAATACATTATTTAGAAAAAAAGTCAATTTTGTAGAAGAGTGTTCATAGTAGAGAAAAGATTAAATAAATGAATATAGACAGTTAAATAACAGCAATGAATATATATAGTGAACATAACGAATGTATATGGAATTAGTACAACGTACATGTACAAAACTCGCTAATTATACTACAAGTACTTATCACCATGATGTCAATATAATGGAATTGCTACAACGTCATGGCATGATAATAATACATCCTAAAGGAAATTTATTGAAATTGATGATATTAATTAAGGAGAGAATGTGGTAACTTTAATAATAATTCTATTGACAAGAGTGTGGTATTGTACTTAAAAAACCATAACTTCCAGAATTTTCGTAAAAACGATAGAAATGTTGAAGATATACATAGTAATTCATATAATTTAAAAATTTAAAAAGAATACTTACAAACTAAATAAACTAGGCTGATGAAGTCCATCTTTAGTTCCTTTGGCCACTCCTTTGGATACGTTTTGACAACTAGGTCATCAGTTTTAACCTATAGATGTATATAAATCTTATCAGAATTCGTGATGGTTAGAGTTTGGATCAATTTAGAAGTGGATAATCTTGTAGGATGACCTATTTTGTAAACGAAGTACGTTTTAGACTTGATCAGTTTGTTCACACGATGTTATCTTAAAACTGGATCGTCTTTTTCAAAAACTGCTTTTAAGATCGAAACAAGATCGCCTTTTTTAAGGACATGTTCAGGAGTCGTTAGCTCTCTTTTCAAGTATTAAAGGGCTTAACGTATTAAATTTTGAAACGAAACAATACTTTTAATGGCTTTAGCTATCTCTGTGCCTGACAAATTTATTGAAAATTACTGATGTAAAGTATCAAATTAATGAAAACCTATCTCATTTTGAAATATATTTTAGTGAAACGAGTGCCTGTTTAATTTTTTTACCAATGGTATGAACTGCTATATTTCATCAATAAAAACTTGAACTTCATGATTAAACTCACTTTGTATTTATTTGTATGTAGGATATATATTTGCTTTCATTTCATTTGATCGTCCCCGACTTTCAAATTTCTTTCACCTTGTAAAATGATAATTACAAAAAGATTATATAATATTTTCTTTGATCACGTTGTATTTTGTTTCTATGTTAATATACCCATATAATAAATGTATTGTCTGCATCGGGTATAATAATTATAGGTTGCTGCATATGTATGGGAAATTATGAACGAAGATAGATATACTGCACGACTAAACAAATTCACATTTTCACATACAAATTCAGTACCCTTTTCATTATATGCCCTTTTTATATTCTACCTCAAACCTAATTATACAAAACAAAATACAGAGCAAGAAACAAAGCAACTGAACTATGATGTATACCAAACTAATTATGCAAGCGCAGATTGGTGAGTATACAATGACAACATTATTAATTCGCACAGAACTCCGCGCATATAAATTTGAACTTAGTCGCGTGCTAGACATCGCTTTTGAAAGAAAATGGCATTTTGGTCTACTTAAATTGAAAATAAGAGGAATATTGTGAATGAATGCGCATTCCAACAACGTTTAAATTTGGTCTGAAATGAAAAGATTTGGTATTCTGGTCGATTTCTATAGAAATTTTGAGATTATGGACTGAATTTACCTGTGCCAATTCTACATAACGTATAGAGGCCCCGAGCGGCTGAGTGGTCTAAAGCTCTGTCTGTTACAGATCACTGCCATCTCACCTCTGTCTGCGTGGGTTCAAGTCTAGGATTCGGCGAATGTGGATATGTGAAAAAGCTTGCCAGTAGCTTCTCGTGGGTCGGTGGTTATATCCGGTGATTTCCTGGTTGCTTCCTCCAACATTAATACTGGCCGCCATGAATAACCTATCGTGTACTGACAAATGGCGTTAAGCCCAACAACAACATAACGTATATCTTATTTCATCAGAGAGTGAACAGCGTGTTGATAGCTGTAAGTGTGTTTATGTTCTGTCATTGAAGTTTGGAATCATAATGTGGGGACAATATTAAGTCTTTCCATGGAATTTAATATTTATTTAATTTTGAGTGCAGTAAAGAGGATGTAACTGCTATTGGTATGAACTCGAAATTACAATACAATTTCTAAATGTGTAATAAATTTTAGAACACATTTCATGGTTCACGTAATTCGGATTTGCAGAGTTAAGTAAGTGCATTTTGAAGAAATTCAGAATGTAAAACTGTATGTTATCGCCTTTCTTATTACCAGCTAAAGAAGTCACGTTTATGCATTGTCACTTGCATATTATTTGCAGTAACCCTTCAAATTTATGACCAGTCTGGCGCCTATCCGAAACATTATATCAAAAAAGATTAACGAGGAATACTGCAAAGAAGCTGGTATGTTGCCGTCCAGGAAACATCTGCTTTAGTTCATTCAGAAATAAAGTTAATCATCCAAAAAATGTAAAGCACCTACTACATAAGTGTAGATAATTTGTTTACAAAGTAGTTCTTAATACACTATTAGGCAATCGTGTCGTCCACGTGAATACAATATAAAGGTGTTCAATATCGTAAAATATTGCACTATTCTATACCCTAAGGTTAACGAAGACATAAGAAAGCATATAATAATATATTACAAAAATACATAATGACGTCATGACGTCACGTGTGGCGAACCAACTTGTGTATAAAAATCGATTGCAAAATAGTTTCACTACTATAATTCAAAATTTGGTCAAATGAGATGAGTCTGTTTTACCTTGTGCTAAATACAATCATACATTGAGTGCACATTTCAAATGAAATGTATGAAAGTAGCAATAATTTAATGTTTGATGCGTCAATGCTGACAGACATTAAATTATGCGCCACGTTACGTCGATGTATTTGCAACTGATGCCGACTACACCAACAGCTAAATATCACATGATTAAAAACGATAAAGCAGAGAAACAAAATTAATTTATCAACTCAGGCTTAAAATGAAGGTGTTACCTAAAGTTCGCTCTCTTTCTTTAACAGTCCATAGGAAACCAATGCAAGTCTACTATATGGTGGATAATGCGCTCATGTTCGTAGATTTGTAAGAATCATCTCCCTTTCGAATTGACTATGTATGTATGTATGTATGTATGTATGTATGTATGTATGTATGTATGTATGTATGTATGTATGTATGTATGTATGTATGTATGTATGTATGTATGTATGTATGTATGTATGTATGTATGTATGTATGTATGTATGTATGTATGTATGTATGTATAAGGTTTAACGGCAAGTCAAACTAACCCTGCTTATACATTTCCGATAAAATTGAAACCTCCTCAATATAAAGGAAAATAATTATTTTTAAATACTGGAAGAAAAACGCTTTAATATATAGATCAGCATATAGTAACATACGAACGAATAAATTATGAAAACGCTATATATATATATATATATATATATATATATATATATATATATATATATATATATATATATATATATATATATATATATATATATATATATATGAAAAAATAATAGCAGGAAAAAGTACACTGTTGGTAAAATAAAGAGTCCAAATGTGGTTATATGCACTCCTGTCGATATTTTTGCATGGTATGTCTGAGTCGAATGACTCAAACTCGGGAGTGTGATTTTTTGTTTACTTGTGATACTGCTTCTTAGTTATGAGTCTGGTGTTTTGAAGATTGCTTGTATAGAAAGATAGGGTGGGAAGCATTGGAATAATTTGTACACAACTGAATGCGTAGCTTAATATATATTCACTCCGTTATTTTGCCTCTTTCTTTGAACATAATATGCTTAAGCCAATTATATCTTCTTATTACATGAACAATGAATGACACTTGCAAAAATGTCAACCAACGCTAGAGGGAACCTGCAGCATTATGACAGATAAAAATAATAATAACTTACGGTTCAAGAACTGCATGCTAATATATTATTTTCTATAATCGTCTAACAGGACTAGTCTTAGAGTAGTTCATGTAGAATAGTTTTATGTTAAATTTACAACCTTTTGGTTATTGCAAATTTTCTTAATATTTCTTTTCTCTGCTGTCGTGCCTGACTATTTTCATTGAGTTTTACTAAATATTGTTCAGTGTACCTTTTCATTGTATTTTTTATTTTTTTTTTCATATCGTAAAATGTACATTTCATTGTATTTTTTAAAAATATTAATAAAATGTTTGCAGTGTTTTTTTTTTCTACTTTGTATCTCACTGAATATTATACAGTGCTTTTTTTAATTGTATTTTTGGACCACCACAGAATGCACCACAATGATTTTTCATTGTGAATTTCTTTATAATTTATCAACTGTTTTACCAATGCATAGTAATTTTGACTTTTAATAGTTTTACCTCTTTTGTATGAATGAAATTTTCTTCTTTTCATCGAGCCTACAGGACTTGGTTCAAATAACCAGGGAGGTATTATTAGGACAATTTTTTCTTTTTTGGTCAAAATAATAAAATTGAAGTTTCCTCTAAATTGTATTATAACTAATTTTTTATTGGATTAAAATTTCATTAAATTGTATTATGAGTAATTTTCATTGAAATAGATGTAGATTAAATTTGTTTATTAGAGCTATATTCTGATTTTATATAGATAGCTTCTTTGCAACAAGTACAAATTTGATTTTTGTATGTGTATACTAGCTTAACAAATAACATTTACAAACAGGTACAAATCTGACCTTGTGTTATACATGAAAAAGCCAACTCAGCAAATACAATCACTGGCAAAAACGCTTAACCTGCTGTCTGACTTAGTAAGCTAGGTTTCAGCCATAATACATATGAGGCAGAATATGACGCAAAAAAATAAACATATTCGATTCCATTAGGATAAACTGGATCTCTCTAGCTGGAGCACACCGTACAGACATGATGCTTACATTACACACTTCATCGAGGTCTTTACCAAAAAAGGGGTATTTTGAACTAGTATAAATAAGCGCTTAAAGTCCCTGGTACATTCAGCCTGCTTTATCCAAACTAGAAGAGATTCTTCTGATTCTTCTTTACAGAAATTCCGTCTACCTCCGCATTACCAGAGCTTTCCCAGATGTACATGTAGTCGTAGCTACACCATTATGGGTTACACTTTTTTAAGAGAATCTCTCTCTCTCTCTCTCTCTCTCTCTCTCTCTCTCTCTCTCTCTCTCTCTCTCTCTCTCTCTCTCTCTCTCTCTCTCTCTCTCTCTCTCTCTCTCTCTCTCTCTCTCTCTCTCTGCTTACATTACACACTTCATCGAGGTCTTTACCAAAAAAGGGGTATTTTGAACTAGTATAAATAAGCGCTTAAAGTCCCTGGTACATTCAGCCTGCTTTATCCAAACTAGAAGAGATTCTTCTGATTCTTCTTTACAGAAATTCCGTCTACCTCCGCATTACCAGAGCTTTCCCAGATGTACATGTAGTCGTAGCTACACCATTATGGGTTACACTTTTTTAAGAGAGAATCTCTCTCTCTCTCTCTCTCTCTCTCTCTCTCTCTCTCTCTCTCTCTCTCTCTCTCTCTCTCTCTCTCTCTCTCTCTCTCTCTCTCTCTCTCTCTCTCTCTCTCTCTCTCTCTCTCTCTCTCTCTCTCTCTCTCTCTCTCTCTCTCTCTCTCTCTCTCTCTCTCTCTCTCTCTCTCTCTCTCTCTCTCTCTCTCTCTCTCTCTCTCTCTCTCTCTCTCTCTCTCTCTCTCTCTCTCTCTGGAGTAAGATAAAGGCTAAAATCTATGAAGTGACCAGATGAGTTTTGTTTGTGTAATCCAACGATGTCACTGGACTTATGAATGATGGTAAACTTTAAGTCTAACCGAAATTCCATGATTAGCGGAGAGAGAGAGAGAGAGAGAGAGAGAGAGAGAGAGAGAGAGAGAGAGAGAGAGAGAGAGAGAGAGAGAGAGAGAGAGAGAGAGAGAGAGAGAGAGAGAGAGAGAGAGAGAGAATTTTATGTTCGGAGATACTGATACTAAAGTAGAATAAAGACAATGATCAACTGTAAATATATTAAAACAGTTCAAATAATGAAAGCGAGTAACTAAATTGGACATAAATCCTTTGGAATAAAAACGAAGTACATGTATAAAATTAATAATAATACAGCGATAAAGATGGTTTAACATAACTGCAAGATTTGTCATGGCATGATAACAGTTGAAAGACCTTCAAACAAGCAATAATGAGGACGATGACAATGATTAGGACGAGAATTCGGATGATGTGATAAAAATTGTATTGAAAAGAGTGAGGTGTTGTTGATAACGTGGGAATCTTCCCAAAACTTCTAAGAAGGATTGAAATGCTGAAAATGTGCATATTGATTGATATCATTAAAATATCAAAAGCAAAATTACAAAGCGAACGAAGCAAATTGACAAAGTCCACTTTCATTCTTGAGTTCTTATCATAGATAAGTTTTATATAGGTCACACAGTATTGACCTATAGACTTATATAAATCTTATCAGGGTTCGTGATAGTCTGGAGCTATGTATAATAGGACAAGCGAGTTATCGTGTCTTATGGCCTATTTTGTAAATAAAGTTATGTTTTAAAATTAATCAATCTATTCAAACAATGCTATGATAATTCCGTGTCTGGTTTGTTATAATAAATTCCTTGGCAAATGAAACAGATAAAATGTGAAGAACCAAAATTCAAGTCTATATGTATTTATCTTTGTATAGGATTGGTGAGTAAGTTATTACTTCCGCTGTCATTACCAATACTATAAATAATGGATGTCTGTCAGAATAGTACTGCTAGAATGTTTTAATCGAGCACTCTGACCTGACCTGCATGGACACAACGGATAGTTTATCATTTCAAAGATGTGAGTTGCTGCTCGACATAAGGACGATTGATATTACTTTTGTTGATATGCGATTTATTTATCTTGTGTACTACATACTTGGTTTTTCACATGTCCACAGCTGATGAATGAAACATTGCCATATATCTTTCCCAAATTGTGCTTTAGAATATCTGTATTGCTCTGTTGGAAAAAATGAAATATTTCAGCATTCTAAAGAGTCATCAAGGTTTAAATTATAGTTACTAAAACAAACGTTTTTTTCTTTAAAGAGTTTTGCCTTATTTCTGAAGACATTTGTTAATTTCTCAACTCCTTTTCCAAGAATACAAAGGCTTTTGTGTGTTAAATATTGAAAGTAAAATATGATTTTTTGCTTCCCTCAAAATGTCTCTGTTTCTGAGAAATCAAAGATATCTGATGTATTCTAGGCAAAATATTAAATATATCAAATTGTGTAAATTTTTAGTAAAAGAATTGTCTATTTACCACACGTTAATAATGATAAGAAACATTTGCTTATTCGTCAATAAAGATCTTGAACGTTTTAAATGTAACTGTGTTGTTAGTGCCAGCTTATTCATTTTTTAAAGAAAAATATATGCTTGATTTTCAGAACCAAACATTATATACAAAGGAAATTCACTCCAGTTGATCGCAGCCGACTTTCAAATTTCTATGAAATTGTAGGAGGATAATTCCCTGGAAGAGCATGTCTTGTATTCTTTCATTATATTATATTTTGTCTTTGTTTTAATATACCCATATCCTCCCTTTTGCTATATCTAAACCTATATTAACAAATCATGAATTCATTGTGTCGCCTAAGGCATACCAATCGACGTATTCAAATATAATCTAAAGATATTTCACTAAACTATTCTAATACTTCGTCAGATGAAACGAATAAGTTTTATATTGTAATAAAACAAAATCTTACATTGTCTGTACATTTCAAATGCAATTATCAATGGAGTCGAGTAATTAAATCTTTTGCTCCCTCATTGGTCTTTCACCAACTGATATACTCTACACAAAAAGTTAAATAACTAAGATTTACAAACAATATCGTAGACAAACATCAGATTGAAATTATTCAACTCAAATTTAAATTTATGGTACTACCATAAATCATAAATATGCTCTTTTCTTTAACTATCACATCATCTCTATTACCGGTTGTCTATTCCAATGGCAGATAATAAATCATATAAGTAAAGTGATTATATAATAATCATCTCCCTTACATTCAGATTGCGGAAAAGAGTATGTATGTATGTATGTATGTATGTATGTATGTATGTATGTATGTATGTATGTATGTATGTATGTATGTATGTATGTATGTATGTATGTATGTATGTATGTATGTATGTATGTATGTATGTATGTATGTATGTATGTATGTATGTATGTATGTATGTATGTATGTATGTATGTATGTACGTATGTATATATGCATGTATGTATGCATGCATGCATGCATATATATATATATATATATATATATATATATATATATATATATATATATATAGAGAGAGAGAGAGAGAGAGAGAGAGAGAGAGAGAGAGAGATAGATAGATAGATAGATAGATAGATAGATAGATAGATAGATAGATAGATAGATAGATAGATAGATAGATAGATAGATAGATAGATAGATAGATAGATAGATAGATAGATAGATAGATAGATAGATAGACACACACACACATGGGTATAGAGCTGTGGACATGTTTGCGAGTTCCCTTACTGTTTTGGCTCTCGCCTTTGTGCCCATCCCCGTATCAGAAAGGCATGCCTTCTTCTCTAACTTTTTTATTTATCATTAATCTACTGTGTATGTATGTATGTATGTATGTATGTATGTATGTATGTATGTATGTATGTATGTATGTATGTATGTATGTATGTATGTATGTATGTATGTATGTATGTATGTATGTATGTATGTATGTATGTATGTATGTATGTATGTATGTATGTATGTATGTATGTATGTATGTATCTATGCATTTATTTATCTATCTATTTAACAGGAAAGAACTATAGCCAGTAAGTTTCGGAAAATTTCGACAAATAATTTATTTCTCTGGAATATTAAGAGAAATTTTCAAGACAACCTTTATTATTATTAATTTAATCAAAAACATCCTGAAAGTTCTATTAGAATTTTTTTTTTTAAAAAAAAAAAAAGATATAGAGTATTCCGAACGAATTACCTAAGTGTTACCAAAGAATTCCAATATTGGATGCGCTGAAGTATCAATAGCCTGAAATAGATATGTCGATTGATATTTTGTGAATAGCAAGTTTTCAAAACGTTTTTGTTCATACCAAATATAATATACCCAATGCAAGTAACAAATACAAATAGTTTTCATTGATTATTAATATTATTATGATGATTGTTATTATTATTATTATTATTATTATTATTATTATTATTATTATTATTATTATTATTATTATTATTATTTTATATGGACACAAAGACCGTTGTCTTAATCTTTTTGAGTTTCTTTTTATTTCTGACGATAGTGAATAGGTGTCTTTTCTGTTAATGTAAGTGGCCATATCAAGGGCTATTTTGGAGGGAAAATATCATGTTCCATCATAAGCTTAAAAATAATAATAATAATAATAATAATAATAATAATAATAATAATAATAATAATAATAATAATAATAATAATAATAATAATAATAATAATAATAAATAGCAAGAGCGGCAGTATTCGCCCAAGGGTTACATGAAGCCACTCATGCAGGTGCTCCCAAAACAAGCTCTTTGTCTTCAACTCTGACATGTGTACTGTTGGTTCATTGTAGAAGCACTACAGACGTTGCTCGTGTAGATGTGCTAATTTGCACAGCTGAAACATGCCAAAAACAAATGCTATGAATAAAACACGCATAACGTGATCTGGTAGGCTGAGTCAAATGTATTCCTCTATCCATTGCTGCTCTGTATATTGGCCAGTTTCTTCAGTCTTGTATTAATGAAAATAAGAACCATGTGCCCACTACTCTTTTGTGTCTTTATGATTGTATGGCTGTGCAACATTATCATTATGCCATTTTGAATATGTATTTGTATGACTGTGAGTTTGTTTGTTTCCCAGTTTATCTGTCTGTCTACCTATAGACATTAGTAATCAACATCTCAGATCTTGATTTAATGTTTAGGAAAGTAGACAACTGAGGCTAAGTAATCTTTCCAGATCTGGCTTTGTAAACCCAAAAACAACGCTCAGC
Organism: Potamilus streckersoni; assembly: GCA_016746295.1. Taxonomy (NCBI): domain Eukaryota; kingdom Metazoa; phylum Mollusca; class Bivalvia; order Unionida; family Unionidae; genus Potamilus; species Potamilus streckersoni. The sequence goes on along the minus strand of JAEAOA010000355.1, from coordinate 202,300 downwards.
CATATAGTTACAAAGTACTTTGCTCTGAACATCAATTTTAGTTTTAAAGTTTTTGTTTTGGGACACAATGAGTGTCGAAAAAAAAACTAAATGAAGATACAAGTCAAGATTACAGTCATTTGATGTCAAATGCGTGAACGCATACTCTCATACTCTGTCTTGTATACTTTTATATACAGTACACTTCTCTCTCTCTCTCTCTCTCTCTCTCTCTCTCTCTCTCTCTCTCTCTCTCTCTCTCTCTCTCTCTCTCTCTCTCTCTCTCTCTCTCTTGCACATGCACACACACACACACACACACACACACGCTTATAAACTATAGTCAAATAGAAGCCTTTCAAATGATTCCTTGGAAATTTGTAATAGAGGAGAGCACTTTTGGGTCTAACGGGGTTAACTTGAATTGATCATGAACTTACGATACTAGACCATATCACACTTGGTGAACATATATGTTTAATATTAGATGTACAATGTAACATTGTTAGAAGCAGTTGGCCTCAATGTGTTGGGGCAAACAGTAAATGAAAACTAAGGGTCCATTCTGATATTTATATTTTGTAATATATAGTGAGGAATGGACTCACTACACGCAAAACGAGCTGATATACCATACCTCGTTATAGGCTTCAACGTGAGTAATCAAACTTCATAGTTTAATGTTTTCTGGCATACAACATATCAAAATTCACGTTGTTATAAGGTAAACACACCAAAATAACCAAAGCAAGTAAAAAATGAAATATAGGTCACTATAACTTTAATTTATTTTGCACGCAATATGTAACAGTTGTTTGTATTCACTCATTTGTTTAGACCTCGTAGCCAAATATAGCAAATATATCATTCATATACTCGTAAGTTATACTCGTAAGTCATACTTTTCCAAACCTTTCTCCAAAACGGCCAAAAGGAAATGTATACATAAATTATAGGAGAGTTTTAATATCTCTTTTGAGGTAAAATTTCCGTGATCGTCCATGTACTAAGGTGACATTAAATTTCATTTTAGATTTCATGTTTGTGCTCAAATTTTGATGTCAAATCATCACCCTACTTGACTTTGAAATTTGTCAACATTTCGTGTTTGAGTTGAATAATGTTGTTTACATGTTATTTTATTGTTCATAATATTAGTAACATCAATGCTTACAGTTTGTTTTTTGTTTGGTTGGTTTTCTTTATTTTTCCTTTTTTTTGAAATATTCACTAGCAAAACAAAACCGTGCGAATCTAAAACATTTTATCGACGCTGTTAAATTGCTGTTTACATGGCCTTGTACTCCGTGGTACGACATAATAAATGCAGTATACATTTGAAGGTTAAACAGAGATAAAGTAGTAGGTGAATTAAATCAGCTGCATGATATGTGTTATATATTGAATAGTTGAAAATATTTCATCGATTGCTATAACAGTATGATGTGTTCGTTTACACTATTAAGTATTTATAATTTACATTTTTTGTTAGGTTTTTATGTATTATGTAATCTGGGCTGTGTAAATTGCATCGTTTAGCTAACCGTGTTAAAAATTAAATTCATTATCTCCTTGACCAGAATCATTTTATTATTATGTAAACAACTAATATATGGTCTAGGATCATTATCTTATTCGTGACATAAATATTATTTTTTATCATTTTCCTAATATAATTGTAGTAACACGTTTTCTAATAGTAACTTAAATTGTTCCACAAATGAACTTTTGGCCCTCATGAAGGTTATATTTCAAACCTAATAATTCAAATGATTTACTCAGATGAAATACAAAAACCTCATAAAAATATTCTCGAACAGACATATAAATTTGAAAATATACTGAATGCAAACAAAGAAACTTTGGATTCAACAAAAGACTGTTGGCACATCATTACACATGTTTCGGTCTTGCTATGATGAAGTCCAGTTCGCTCATTTTATTTAGTGATCATGTACTAATCACATCGATCCTCATTTTAATAACTCATTTTCATTATTCTAATCATGGAGACAAACAACTGTAACTCGTCATTTAACAGTAAAAAGGCATGAGATATCATGTTTGTTTCTAAAGGCTATTATCGAAACTGAAGCCACTCAAGTACTTGTTTGTTATTTCCAAACTGAGATCCTTAAAAGAGACTGGAAACAACCTGAGTAACACGCTGGTGACAAGTGGTCAGTGAACTGTCAGATTGTTGCTACTAACCCTGGAAAATCCAGGGAAGAACCACCGACCCACGAGAAGCTACTGGCAGGCCTTCTCACTTACCCACGTTAGCCGTGTCTGGACTTGAACTCACGCAGACAGAGTTGAGATGGCAGTGGTCCATAACGGTCAGCGCTTTAGACCACTCGGCCACTCGTGCCCCCCCAGTAATGTTAGTAGCAGTAGTAGTAGTAGAAGTATAAGTAGCAGTAGCACAGGTAGTGGTAATATTAATCTTAGTAGCAGTAGTAGTAGAAGTAGTAATAGTAGCAGGAGCAGTAGTATCATAGATTGTAGTATTAGCAAAGGAAGAAGCAATAACAAGAAATATTTTTTCTTTATTATTATACACCTATTGTAAATATAAAATACTATTTTAGAAATAAAGTAATTGAAATTCACATGTAAATAACGTGTATTTTTCTACTTTTCCAATGTTAAATTGAGATTTTAGAAGAAATAGTTTTGTTTTTTGCATCATAACTTGCGACATTACTACGATACTCGTCCTATTTCATTTTCCATTAGAACTCCAAATTCCCTCCTGTACCTCAGTTCTAACTTTCATCCATAATGATCCCTATCATTCCAATGTCATATTCGTATTGTCCCACTAGAGTCATACGCAATGTTAAGTTCTGTTCGCCTTTTCCTCGAAATTTCTTGATTTAGGACTTGGGAACATGATAGCAAATTTCATTGTCCCTCCACATATTATTTTTGTTCACGTAAATCGATTGTTGAAATTGCATGGGGATATAACATTAACTCTAGTTGTGCCACTAATGTCATTTTGTCATACTATTGTCCCTCATGTCTACCAGGTAATCAACAAATATATGCCAAAATCCAAAACCATTGAAAAATGCAGACCTTTACTGTTAAAACGCACCCTTCTCCCAAAAAATTAATTTAAAAAAAAAATAACTAAAATCTAGTGGACGCAAAGCAGTAAAGCATGGCAGAGATGCAACTTTACATGTGTTTGGATTTCATGGAAGAAATAAAATTTGTTTCTAACAACATTCAACGTGATAATTTCTATTGCAACGACCATTCCGGTGCCCAAATGTTTAGAGCATCTGCCTCAGATGCGAGATGTCACGGGTTCTAACCCTAGCCGAGTCATACATACAAAAGACTTATAAAATGGTAAAAAGAGCAGCCTCATTAGGCGCTCAGCATTAGGAGGTTAGTGTCTGGACTGGAAGGCCTGGTGATGTGATTGTGTGGGACATCATGCTACAAGATGCTCCATTGCTAGACATCACTAAAAACTGCCACATTGCAGACATGGTAGCGATATGACTGAAACAATTTTAAAGCTAACATAAAAATGCAAATCAAACACACATACACACACACAGATACGCCTATTGCAAAGAGTCACAAACAAGCATAATCTACTTACCTGTTAAATGAAAGCAAATATCTATCTTACATTATGACTAAATCTCTAGCCATCAAATTAGATAAAACCATAACACCCCCCATATTTGGCAATTTAAATTTAAACTATTTTGGTAGTTACAAAGTGATAGTTTATACCTTTTTGAGTGAAAACCCTGTTGAAATGATGTGAACACTGTACTTCTGATTTAAAGTAGTGGTTTTAACGTACTCATTAGTTTAAACACCGGCCGAGTCATACCAAAGACTTCTCAAAATGGTACTAAAAGCTACCTCGGTAGGCGCTCAGTATTAAAAGGTTAGTATTAGGACTGGTCGGCCTAGAGTAAGAATAATTGTTCTGGGTGAGACATCATGCTACATGTCTGCGGCATGATGCCTAAGTGCTAGATATCACTTAAACTGTCACACTGCACACATCGTAGCGATATGACTGAAAATGTTAAAGCTAGGTTAAAAATCTAAATCACACACACGTCACAGTTTAATGCGTCTACAACCAAAGCAAACTAGAAAGTGAACAGTGGAATATCAGCTGGACCAATAGGTGTAAACTTTCCTTATCTTGAAATCAACTCATGCTACTAGTTTGTAGTATTTGAACTGTTGCAATGAGATCGTTATATGGCAAAATTACCTGATACCTAGCTATTGTATAATTAACTGACTGTTATAAGTTCATTCATATTAACGTAGTAACTGAGAGAGTATCAAGCACGGAATTCATTATTCACTATTCATTTGAATGTTGATAGATTTTTTTAAATCATTAAAGCGCTTGTCTCTTTCATGAAGCTCGTTATACCATATGATATTTTCTGTTCTCTGCCCGTTTCTATATCAATGAGACATAATGTTATTTATTGACAAATTACGATCAATGAAATCAGGTTCCATAGCCTTCTGGATGGCAATTATCATTCTTCCTCTATTATTGAATAGTTACTTAATTGAAATTACAAAGAATAGTGTTATCATCAAAACAAGTACAAATACTTTATGAAAAGGTGATTAATAAAGTGCAGCTTTGAAAAATGCATGCAATTAATTTACCATTTCTAAAAGATGAATACGCAAATTCAAAACTTCTACATCGCAAAGGTATTGGTCAAATAGTATGCATTATATTTTGCGATATACTAACATGACAATTTAAATTTCTGAAATTGTTCAGTCAATATTCTTAAGTAAACTCTTTTAGCAACCCGTTTTTTATATGGGCAAAAAGTATTCAGATTTCATTTCCGAACTAAGATAAAACTCTTGCAAATTCTTAAATGATGTGATTTGTGTTTTGTGTGTATGGTCTAAATTCACTTCAACAATCATAGCTGGACCATTGTGTTTATTTTACGTAAGTAATTTCAATACTGCACCAAACTCGTGCTTTTTTATTTTGGATATATTACAGCCAATATAGACTTGATTGATTGACGTATTGACTCAAATCAAGATTTGAAAGGTTATACAGTTCCAACTCAGCTGGAGTAAAGTATCTTAGCACCAATGATTCACACCATGGCGGTTTGTTTGACTTATGCAAGCTTACCGCTAACCTACCACGGCTCCTGCATAAAACAGAGACAGAAATAAATAGAAAGCATAGGCTAGAAATAATATAACACATACTTTTAAAACAATAGAATGAACAACGTGGTTTCAGCGAAGATTGCAGTCATTTGATATCAGATGCATTAACACATATGCCTGTCTCCAGCCAGAATGCAATGTCATTGTAGGACCTTTCGAACATTTCCAGATTATTAATCTTTTTACAAATATTACATAAAGCATTACAATATGTCCACGACTGACCATGTGATATGTATCTATATTTAGCTTTCAGATATAGTATATACTCATCTTCGTTGTCTGCAAGTCTCGTCATAAATTCGCCAGTTCTTCAACTGTAGAAAATTTAGCGGTATTGATATATGTATCATTTGGAAGCATGGACTCGTAATCTGAATATCCTCTCTGGACAGTAATAAAATCAAGAGGAAAATATTTAAAGAACTTTTCGGTTACGTAATCCGTGCAAAGAAAATTTTCAAAGCTCAGATAAAATTTATATTCTTTTGAAATAAAGTTTGTACAGTCACTGGCCTCGCTCGAGCAATTTTTGCCACAAGCTCCATATATATCGACTGGTACATATTTTTGCAAAAGACTAACCAAGTCATATCGCCTGCTTGCAGAAAGACAATTGCTCACTAACTATACAGCGAACTTTTTCTTGGCCTGGAAGATTGAATGATAGTCACGATATGAAATGTTCTGATTAGTTAATGTCCAATTGAACGCCGAGTTCCACTCTTCTGATCTATATTGGCGATACCAATAGTGTTGAGGAGTTTCTAGACCGAAAAATATCCATACCTATCTTTGGTCTCGTTCGAGTGGTGTAAGCGACGGCTTTCTTGGAAAGTTGGGACCGTTTACATCAAAGATGAGAGCATTGCTTTCCAACAAGAATGATTTATTATTGATGATGATGCAGTTGGCATGTTCACATCTTTGCATATTGCTATCACATTCTTCTAGTTTTTCATTGAACCAAATAGGTTTACTATACCAAAGAATTTTGTAAATTGTATTCGTTTTGTTTTTACTTGAGGCTTTATAAACTTGGTCGATGTCACTGAAATGTTGTGGCATGTCCACCAATTGATATTTTCCGACTGCGGATATTAGCAAATCATGTGTTACACGAGTGTTCCAATATCTTGGGCCTTTAAAGACGGCTTCATCCCTTGGTCTACAGAGCCACATAGCCACAAATAGCACGACACTCACAACTCCCACGAAGAGTTTAAATAGTTTCACTATTATTGGAAAAAGAGATGAAAACAACGATTATATTTTGAACCATATACATGAAAAGATTCACATTTACATTCTGTAATTGAAACAAATACAAATTTAAAACCATTTCTTTTAATGGTGGCATTATTGTATTTATTTTTATTTCCTATATTCAAAGTTACATGTTTGTTTATAAACCTGTCAAAAATATTTCACCCGATATATGCGTGTACTGTTTATGTCATCATATTTCTACTCAATTTATCCTTTGAATTTTGCGGCTATAAATGATGCAAGTAATATTTAAAGTAAGCTAATAAGAATACAATCATTAATGGCTATTACGATATACATGTATGTTAGAAAGTGCACTGAAAACGTAGATATATTAGCGCATTAATAATCTCATCTCATAACGAGCAGAATACAAACTGATGAAACCATGCCTTGCTTACTATATGTTGCATTTAAAATTGAAACCGTTTAGACAAACTTCAAACAGTTATATACAATTTAAATAACAAATAGGATAATAATAAAAAGTGTCCGATTATACTGGTAACGGCTCAAATCGGCCTACTCCGGAATAGACTCAAATGGTAGCTTCCGAAGGTGTGTACGGAATGTCCATCTGAGTTAATGTGGTGGTCAACCATTGTTTTAGTGTTTGTCACGAATGTGCCTTTTGTAGTTTTTTATGCATATTTAATTTAATTGTTCATTTGTAAGTTTTAAAAACAATATTTCATTACATGCCATATGTAATGTAACATTGTATGCTGGACTTAACCTTGCCAAAACTTAAGTTCATTTTTGCTTGACCTGATTGACTTTTTTTAATTTCGTTTTATGCAAACAACTGATACAGAGCTGAGTTATTTTCTATGTGTGTAAGCTTAATATTAGCATATTTATTAATAGATGAAGCAAATACATTTTTTGGATCATGGTTTTGGCTTTCCTAAATTAATTTTACAGGTTATGGTTTTCATTTTGCAAATATCATGATCATTCTAGAAGGTTATTTTCCATTAGGTAATATGTTGTTTTTTTTAAAATAAAGTATTGATTACAACCTAACGTCAAGTAGGAACTATGTAATCTTGTAACTGTAAGATTTGGTCATTCCTGCTATATAATCTTGTGACAGGAAGATTTGGTCATTCCTGATTTAAAAGTCTAGCGCTTTTTAGTTGTATTATATGTTTTAACAATGAGTTTGAGGCTTGAATCTCTTTTTTTTGTTCAAGTTATTGAATTCAAGTGATTATTTTCTCTGGAAATACAAAAGTGCTCTGTTAAAACTCTTGGATGAAGACATTCACTGGAATTTATACTGAATTCAAACCTGAAATTATATTTATGTGACATATCAAAAGACTGTTGACAAATCAATACATTAATAGCTATCACAAAGCAGTTTTGTTTTGGTTTTTTTTGTTGTTGTTTTTTTTTTTTCTCTTGACTTTTACTGAATTTTATTCAGGACTTTAAATTATCATGACTTAATTCTCAGTAATATATGTTCTTGTTAAATTTTCATCTTGTATTCATGGGAAAAAACATTTGTTGAACTTTGCAAAACTTGCTGTTTCTCACACATTGCTAGCACTGGTTTTTTTAAAAACAACAATATAGTCGTAACATGGTATAATTTAATTTAAGACGATTTGTTAAGTGAGAATTGGTAAAAATATCAACTTATGTTAGTGTATCTCAAACACATTGTTAAGATTGAATATCGATATTTTAATTAAACATTAGCAATGAAATGCTTGCACAAAGACACATAGTGACATTTGCACTTCAAACTGATTTATGATACAGCACCAGATAAGATGTTAATGATTGATTTGTTCGTGATAGACTTTGCAAAAAACTTTCTGATGCTCTTAATATTTTTTTCCTCAAGCTGTTACTGAACACAGCCCGTGTCACACAACAGAGAAGTTGAAAAATAAACGTATATAATATCGAAATATTTTAATAATGACAGCGGTGAAACCTTGGTCAAAAACTGTCAAACATATTTAACGTTATGAGCATTTAACGATTTTTAAGTGAAATCACCCATCACATGTTGCATTTTAGGAACTTTGAAGAAATCACATGTAAGAAATAGTAATTTATATTTTATTTTATTCAGCATTATTTAAAAATGATTTTCCCTTTTTATTTTTCAATAAAATGCAATGAGATTAAAATTCATCCCAACTGAAAACAATTTAAATGAGAATAAACAATCATTAGTCATAGATCAGTTAAGAATATAAATTATTTATTTATTTATTATCTATTTATTTAATATTTTAGATTTGAATTTTCGGGACTAATGAAATTTTTGGTGTGAATCTTTTCAGATCCACAATCAACACATATATTGATTTGTGCAAGCCTCGATGTAACTTCTAAATACGTTCATTTTTTACTCCCATTTACCAAGCTGGAATATAATAATATAGAGCTTTGAGAAATAAACGAAGTAATGTCCTGTTCCAATAACAAATTTCATATGTCTAGGAATATTGAAATTTGCGACAGAAATTTGAGATTTGAGAAAGAAATAAGTTTAATGTAAATCTTAATATTTCTCGTCGCGACGAGTAACCAAATAATTATTAAATATGAATCTTTAAACTGCACATATATCTCCGTAAATATTGCAACATAATTCCATCTATTTGTATTATAACAGATCATTTAATATTTTTCAATTTCAACCTTCTCCTAATGACATCAAAACTCATTAATACTTATGCGTTTGTCCATATTGTAATGAGTCTTTTAAACCTACACAAATCTCTGAAATTTATAAAGCAATTTGGCGGAATTTCCAGTGTTGTTTATATTAAGACTCATCAAAGAATTTAATGTAAGCAAAATGTTTTCACAGATCATTTCCTCTACAAACGGACTTTGTTCCTTGAAATCAGATGATTGCACATTCAACTTCTATTTTCATTTTGGATTCCTTTAGAATTTGTCTAACTATACATGCTGACTGATTTTAATATGAATAATAAGTCGAGATGCTGCTAGCATGCTCTTACAATTTTTTTAAATTATTTACATTAACTTTTTCAGCTTGCATCATTCTTGGATAGATTTCAGCTTGAGTCCTTCTTGTGTAAAACAATCAGCAAAATATCATTATATTTCAAATTGATGTCTAAACATATTTTTGGATCATATTTCCTGGATTTGACTTATTAAATCCAAGACAATAATATCAGAGACAGGTTATTCAAGAAGACCAAAGCCAACCGTTCTAGAATGTCCTATTTTATTAGGTCATAGGTAGTCAGATAAATAAAATCAGCCAGTCAGATAAATAAAATCAATCATTTGGCATTTCTATAGTCATATTTATAAACATACGCCAAACACGACCAGTTTTCAATACATCAGTGCCAAATATATGTAGAGAAATATTCAGTATGACTACATACTAAAACTTCAACCAACAGAATATCATTAACATATGTCCATTAGGGTTGTGTAATAAACAAATAAATACATGTGAGGACATAGAAAGTTGTATGAGAAGCTTGCCCATTTAGGCATTGATTATATACTGGTCATTATGAAACAATTATTAATCTACATAAATAGAATTGTTATATGCATAGTGTATATCATAAGAATGTAACTCTACTGAACACAGTTGATATAATAATAATAATAATAATAATAATAATAATAATAATAATAATAATAATAATAATAAAGCTAATAATAATAAAGCTAATAATAATAAAGCTAATAATAATAATAATAATAATAATAATAATAATAATAATAATAATAATAATAATAATAATAATAATAATAATAATAATCGACAAATGCCTAAATTTTCGCTGATGAAATTGTAAATTTAATCCAAATATTTTTTTCTCATCAGCAAGATATATTTTCTCTGAAAGGAAACTCAAATTTTCCATTTATAAAGTTTTTACACTGTTACGTTTTGATGGATACAAGTTGTCATAAATTGAAATTTTAGAGGAAGAAACTGAAACGGTCAAGATCATGTGGGATTTTATGGCCTTAAAACAACTTACTTTTAGATTTCTACTAAAGTTTCGGTTGCAACTGTCAGTGATACACTTTTGCAATAAAAATAATACACGAAACGTCTGTGCAAATTGTCAAGTACTGTAGTCACAGTCATATTCAAGATGTGTGAAAATAAAAAACAGAAGCCAAACTTGCCTAAATTTATGTGACAAACATCCAGGCACAATACACTAGCATTGATATTGTGTGTTCTGCGTTCCTTCAAGACAGACTACACCTAATATTTTTAACCGTGATCCGTATACAGATAGGCATGAATTTTCATATCCCTTTCAATCAATCAGTTATATTTGCACTCATCAGGTTTTACACACAAAACACAGCTGTAGATCAAGGTCAGACAAAATTATGTCAGTCTGTTATCAACCACAAAAGACCTAATTTGTTGTTTAGTGACACAGCAGCACCATTAGGTTATTGAGTGTCGATACTGTAGGAAATTGCGTTGCCAGAGAACACAACATTGTTTCCTGATCATGTTGATCTAATTGTAGGTATCGTAGCTGTACTGCTTCAACTGCGAACCCTTCCCGGTAACCATTGAGACAATACAACATATCTTACTTACCTTTTCTAACAACTGAGGGCAGACAGAGCTTCTACATTCCTAAATCTGCAAATGGGTGTCTTTTATCCTGCTCAGCGTGATTTACTTAATCTTCATTTTATAAATATTTTTTCACATCAGGGATTTATTCAGTAAATACTAAATTACTGTATTAAATATGTCTTTTAGTTATCTATTGTGCTTGATTTTGTTTTCTTATTTTCGCCGAAAAGAACATATGAAACAGCGTGTCCATGAACGAATACATGTGCAGTAATTAATTACAAATTCAGTTTCTGCCACTAGGTGACAAGACTGTTTTTTTGTTGAAAATCTGACCATCAAGAACGTTTAAGGCGGATGTTCATGAGCGTGAGCTGTTATTTTAATTAATAAGAGTGATTAATCAAACCCTGTGTTTCTAATCGCAGTAGTAGTAGTAGTAGTAGTAGTAGTAGTAGTAGTAGATCTGACTGCTTGTAGGACATCATCACCATCATGAAAAAAGAACATCATGCAAGAGAGTCGACCTATTTCAATGTATAACTGTAAAACATCATCATGAGTAACCTTACCTTTTAATAGTGGTACAGTTATTTGTAAATTAACTATGTGAGACTTCCTATGACTAATATAACGTTACATTAGATACATGGGGAATAGTTCGGCGATATTTATTTTTGAAATAATGCAACATTTACACCCCGATTTAAAAATATTAACTTTGAAATAATAACAGCTGTGAAAAGTCGTAAACTGTAATAATTTTTTTTAAGAATATTGTCGACAACAAATGTTCATATATCACTGTTCGAACGCATGCACGAAACAATTCTTTACCTTTGCGTTTCAACATGTTTTAGGATACAATACCAATGTCAATGATCGACTGCAATCTGACGAAGCTGTTTGACTTTGAATTGGTATGTTTTCCCTATCAGTACAGCGAAGCTGAACCTTATGTACGATTGTGACAAAGGATAAAATTATAAATACGCACTATGGGATAAGGTCTTGAAAAACATTAAATTTCGATATAAACTAGTAATGCCAACAAGCCAGGTCCCATGTCTCATTAGATTTTCTTAAAATCACACCCTGTAACAGCCTGAACCAATCAACCAAGTTCAATGAAGTCTTGAATCTTGCTTGACGGCACGTACAGGCAGGCATGATAGTTAGTTTGTGTCACATAATAACGTAATTTAAATCAATGAGCATTCCGGTACTATGATTGGTATCTGCCTTAGATATCATACACATGACCTCAGAGATTACACTCCAACAGATGCATAGTTATTCACGCAACTGTTAAGGTGCAATATGTAGATACCAAACAAATGCCGAACTATATGTGCGTCTAGTTTTGTGTGTATTCTTGTTCAGGCACAAACAATCCGCTAATAAATGCCGTGAACTTCCATGACGATTTCTTTATTATGTATATCTGAGACACAAAATATACATATGTTTTTATTGATACAATTTATATTTTTTCATAATTCAATACAATTTTAATGTTTAAGATTGAAGACCATTTGGATACAGTTATCCCAAAGATGACTCAAAACATTTTATAAGCAGTCTATTCAAAGGTACCAAACGTCAGTCGACTCGGCCTGGTCTTGAAATCCAACACTGTATTATGTTTGACATCCATGATGCTAACTAATGACCTACTAAGCAAATCTTTTCGAGGCATAGGAGTGACCCTGAAAATGGTCTGTTGGTTCATCAACAAGTTAAAACGAGTAACATAATTGCAAACTTAATTGAACTTCAGATGCACCTGAAGTATGCCAAGCGACTGCTAAACCAACAGTTCTTCCACCATCTCACTTTCTCTATGATTCTTCTTCTTTTCTTGGTCTCATATTCAGTCAGGATGTCCCATGGATCTAAACTTTTCCTGTACCTGCATCCAGTATTCATTCAGTCTGTCGACGTCCTCCTTTTTCCTTTTGTTTTCCGTGTCCTTTCTCTCTTCAGCCCAGGTATCTTTTATCTTCTTCACCTCCTCTTCCATCACCTTTCTCATTATTTTTCTGCTTTCTTTAATTGGTCTAAAGTTCCTCATTTTTATCGCACCATAATGTGCCTGTTTCAATGTCCCCAAACTAATATATTTACGCTGGAGGAAGCCTCGTAAATATTCAACTTCATCCTCTATCATGCCTTTTGCTAGATCCCAAGCTACTTTCAGGCTAGGCATTTGAATGGACACAAGGTCATTGGTAACTGGATACCTCCATTTCTGTTCAAGACTTTGCAAAACATATTCTGGATCCGCCATCCAGTGCGAACTGTCTTTCAAGTTTTTAAGTAAATTCCTTTTCTAATGAACTGACTAGTCAACATAAAGCACGGACATGAATGAAAACGTGAAATTACAATAACTTCAGATATTATCCAGTACCCACACATCCACATGGAAGGGAGAAAGAAAAGAAAACACCAACTTGTACTATCCACAGAAAATTAAGGAAGAAAAAATGTTACTTTATCTGCAATCAAAAACCCCAACATCTACTATCCACACAGAATGGGAGGAAGAAAACAAATCCCAAAATCTACTATATATGCTATCCACACAATAGGGGAGGAAAAAATATATACTATTCACACAGAATGGAGGAAGAAAAAAAACGCTAACATATATTATCCACTAAGAATGGAAGAGAATAAAAAAGCTATATCTACTATCCACAAGAAGAAAAAAATATAAAACACCATATCTACTATTACAAACCTGATATATATTATCCACTTAGGTAAGCGCACAAAAAACACACACATATCAGTAAAGGAGTTAGTCACACCACTCCTCATTCACTCAAACTGGCAACTTAAATGATCTCTTTTCTAGGGGTCTAGTTAGCCCTACGAAGGGCTATTTTAACTTCAAATGCACCTGGTTAATGGTGTCATCTCCCACGCCAAGCACCACAGATGCACCACGTCTGTTTCAGTCCTACTATAGATTGATGTTTGTGGTGCTTGCATGGTTTCACTATCCCACTCCTCCATTTGAAGGATATTGAATACTTGTTCCCTCTGTCTTCTATGCTACACTCTTTGATTATGTGGCCTCTTTATTTTCTATACACAGTTTTCTCTTTGGGGGATCACGGATCTTGGTATTAGTAATAGTGTTCGCTGTGGCTGTTTTGGTTGTGGCTATTGTTGGGGTTGCGGTTGGCTTGCCTGTGTTGGTCCTATTGTCAGTGGAGGTGTCCTCACCTCAGACTTGAACTCACACACGTGCCTAAGCATGAGATGAGGCAATATCCTTTCTTCCTTCTCTGTTTTCTTTCTCCTCTCCTCCTCTTCCTCAATCCTGACTTTCTGCTGTATTGCCTCCATGGCTAGTTCGTCTAGCAGTCGCCTGGCAAACTTTAGGTGCCTTTCAAGTTCCACTAACTTTACGATTATGTCACTCATTTATCGGCAATTTGATTAGTATTGTGATTGTCATTAAAAGGGTTGATGTGTTGACGGAGAGATATGGCAATCTTTTATCGTCTAGATTCTGTCCCCGTCTGGCGGCAAGTGTTTCTACAGGATATGGTTGCTTCTTCGGTAAATATAAGGAGAACTTTTTGTGTCTACACTGCAGTCGACAAAACCTCTGTCTTGTTCCTGCTGCTGCTGTTGTTGCTGATGTTGTTGCTGTTGTTGTTATCTTTGCTGCTCCTGAAGGCTATTCAGCTCTGTCCATCTACTTGCTCTTTCTTAATTTCCTTTCAGAAGTCCTCTTAAATCAGTCTTTGGCTACTGTTAACATCCTAACATTTTCTATTTCATTAGGCTTCACATCAGGGTTTGTCTGACACGATGCAAATTTATGTAATCTTCGTTCATCTTAGCTAGTCTTGAAGGCATCTGCGTAGGTCGACGAGTGAACATTGGATATCCAAACTAGAGATTGTCTTACTGTATATGGCTCAAGTACGGACGGACGCGACAGAATACAGGGATTTAACGTCGGAACCTTATGGTTACAAATTTCATCGTGAGAAATAGAGAACAGTCAAACAGCATTTATAATGATAAATTGTTTTTAAAACAAACAATAGACACATTTTTTCCAAAACACATTTTTATTCACAAAAAAACTAACAATTAACAATTCATATAACATCAAACAAACCTTTTGACAAGGATGACAACGTTGTGAAGTCAAGTTAGGTTTCCACTTATGAAAGTCATGTGGCCATTGAAGCACATTATATTTTTAAGCTAAAGACAAAAGATAGCCATAATGTTCATTAGCGGATATACAGTCTCATGTCCAATAATTTTCCTATTTAACATGTTAATGTGACTTGTAACAGTCCCGCCAGTTTTGTCAATTTTATTATGAAACACATAATTCAACTGTAAATGACTTAGTTCTTGGGTTTGATTGAAAGTTGCTGACCAATTAGCTGTCTCTAATCCAATATATTTTCTCCCGCACAGGTCAAAATTACCGCCTAAAATTCCTCCCGTCAAAAACAATTCGTTATTAACCATCGTTTTCAGTTGTGAATAGCTCACCGCTCTAGTGAAATCGACCATTAGCGGCAGACACTCTACTTCCAAACCAAGTATTCGCTAATTAGACGTGAATAAATTACCTGTCAAGGTATCACCAGATTGTTTGACTAAAGCTGATGTATCGGTTATTGTTGATTAGTCGAATGTTGTAAGTGCTGTTCCAATTTTCCTAATTGTGTGTAATATCTCATATTATATAAAGTATATTATATAAAGTATATAATATAAAATTATATAACAATGTCATCAAAATTAAATTTCGATACTGTACGATTAATCAAACATAAACACAACAAACTTCAAGATTGTCATTACATTATTAGGGGTCGCTCAGGGTCTGGTAAATCAAATATATTATTAAACCTTTTGCTTAACAATAGCTATAACTACGATCGTGTGTATATTTACACAATTAACCCATAACACGATAAGTACGAATTATTGAACGAATACAAAATACGCTTGGGCTTCCGAAGACGCATTTATGATCAGGCAACCAGATAAATAAATTTCAGTCCATACACTTGATTTGTGTGAAAATAAAATAATTGTATTTGACGATATTTCCTTACACAAAGAGGAAATCTATTTTTTTTAACAATAGACTATCAAACATGTAATTCGATCTGGCTAGCGTAAGGATAATATAACGTTAACAGACTATCAGACAAAACGCGGATGTTTGATACGTTTCCTGGGGTAGAGAATGTTGATGGGAAACATTTTACAAAACGAGCAATGTGGTGATTTAACGAAAGATAAATGTATTGAACTATATCATCAGGCAACCAAGTAGAAATAAAATTTCGTATTGTTTCAAAAGCTAGCGCGTGCTAAATGAAAGATGTTTCCATGCTGTATTAACACATTTCTATAGATGAATTTTGTAGAGCGTGTACAAAATACCAATGGATTATCATCACAAAATGAACTACTAAAGAAACTTTCCACATCTTAAGTTGCTTTTAAAAAAGGGTGGACAAGCTCAAGCAAAAGAAGCAACTGCCAAATTTTTGAACCAGTTACTGACGCCGTAATAGGCAAACAGAGATATCTGCGTTATGTCCAGAAAAACTACGAAAAGTATAGGAAAATGGCTTATTAGGTTTACTCAGAAAAAGATCCAAAAAAGAAACTAAATTTCTTGTTAAAGAACTTGTAAGAAACGTTGCTAATCCTGACGCAGGAAAGGTTGACTTTAACAAGTTAATAAATATTGAAAATGACGGTTAATCCAGCTGAGCTGAGGAGTTTAATAGAAAAGTTACCAAAACAAAACTCGAGAATTAGCTGAGGAAAAAAGGATAACTCAGATTTTCGCAGAAGAAATGCCTATTGAAAATCAGAATATTTTTTTCAGAAACTAAGCTATGTCACAAATAATAGATGATGGTCATAATGATTTTATAGAACAATGGTCGTTAAATGATAAACTTATTGAGCTTAATAACCTTCGAAAAATGGAATGATGATGATTTTTGAAAAATGAAAAAAAAATTAAATCCCATAATTGATAATTCTTTTCAAGCCTAAAAATATCAAACAAGCTATAATAGAAAAGATAAATAATGCCTTTGTTGCAGGAAATGTGAGAGGGAATAATTGCTGATGTTTAAAATACCGCGAAAAAGTAAAGAACTAGAGAAAACGATTACGGCTAGTAATTTCAGCCAATTTTGATATTGTTACGACCCAGTAGTTAAAGTTATTTGAATTTTAAGGAATAGTTTTTGTATTAATCATTTTATTTCATTTTATTTCATTAAATGTAATTATTAATATGATTATATTAATATCAGTCTAATATGTTATTAAAAAACGTGTTAACTTGAGTCGTAGATGTGACTCATGTTAGCACGTGCTGTGTATGATAACAAATTCAGTACGAGTAAACATTCAGGGATAGCTATGAAAACGATTGGCTGATACTTGGTCAGATTTTCCTAATGTTCAGAATTATTACGAAATTGCATGCGTCCTCGTGCGCCAGTAATTCAAACAACGTATTAGATTCGTTTATATACCCATGTATTTTTGTAAGACGTTCACTGTCACGGAGAGACAGTCGTAGTCGAGAGTCATACACAGTCGTGGAGTCGTAAGAACAGTTGGAGGTATTATAACATCTAAGAGTTATACAACTTTTATTAACTTAAAAAGATATTTTTGTGTTAGAAGAAGTTGTCTGTTCATATGTCTACGTAAAACAATATGTGTCTTGTTAGAGGAGCTAATTTACTTCGTTGCTTCTGAATAATTGTTTTCCTGGAGAACAATATTACTGATTTGCACAAAGACATTTTTTCCGAAAATATTATAAATTGGAACGGGACAACATAAATCGTGCTTTATTGTGTTAATTCGGGAAGTTTCTGTTAGTCTTTGTCTGACGTGGTCATCCGCTATTTTTGGACTGGAATTGAACTGCAGACTGTGCTTAAAACTTTTTACATGACTTATAATTGTATTTTGAACAAACAATTTTTGGATCATTTCTGTAAACCATAAGTCTTATTGAACATATTTACCCTTTGTATGTTTTCTAGGAATATAAATTGCTTTTGTCAAAATTTGCAAAGCTTGTTGTCTTCACTCTTTCTTTTATGTTACTCTGAACGAGCCGATACGTAACAATATAATTTAAAAATTGAATGACATCGCCGGATTTCACGGAGTGATTACTAAAGATGAGTTTAAAAAAATATGCATATGTGTGTGTGTTTTAATATAGAAAGGTTTAACGATGGCCCAAGCACTCACTGGGCTGCGGTCTTTGATAACAATTATTTTGACTCGTTCGGACCTTCTCCTAATATACTTATAAAAAATACATTTTTAAAAAATTTAAAAATATATTTCCCGTCTAACCAGCTACAGCCGATTAGAACATCCCCTTTTGCGATTATTTTTGTATTATACTTGTTTGACTAAGGTCTCTGAGAAAACGATTTGGGCAATATCATATTTTTTTTAAGTTTATTTTACAATTTTATAGGTTTCCGAGCAATAGCAATGATAACATAACCATACAATTTTGCATAAAATTCTAATATAAAAATGACACAGCAGTTAACATATAGTCTCAAATGCAAAACTAACCGACTTAACGAAGATGAGAAAATAGAAAAACCAAAAACAATGGAACGATGTTAAAAAGTATTTGTGCTGTTTGTGGTAAAAGGAAAAGTATTCCTTTTATATCATCTGACAAGCCAACAACAGTTACATGCTCTGGGATGTACAAAGTTATTTTAGAAGATGATTAATCAGTCCAAATTTTTATTTTTTGAGAGTAAAACCTCGAGGGGTTTAACGGGAAATTAACATTGGAAATTCAAAAAATCGTGTTTTATTTGTTTTCACAGAGGATTTTACTAATTTTTTTGCATTAAATATTTGAATAATTGTAAAAATTGTGACGAAATTGGTTACATATCAGTAAAAAAAATGATTTTTTTCCACTGTCAAATTTCCATTATGACCATCGCAGTTTGACCCTCAAAAACAAGAAATCCGACTAATTTTCACATGCAAAATCGATGATATAACTGTATTTGTGCAGATTTTCTCTCATGATTTCTGATTTTATTAAAATAATATTTATATTGTTATCTGACAATTTTTTTTCTCCGACATTATCACGGCTGATAATAAACTCTTCTCGCACATGAGATAGCATTATCATTGAAAGCTTCTTCACCAAGCCAAATTATATTTTTAAAAGATTTGTTGAATTACAGCCCATTTTCATAATTTTGTTCATATTTTTACTGGTTTTGAATGGTGGTTTTACTGATTTTCTGCCTAAAATATAAGAAAATTGTTAAACATTGTAAAACAAATTGTAGAAATTATTAGAGGAAGACCGGACAAAATTTATGTTTCGAATTTCCAATGATAATTTCCCGTTATCTCCATCGGAGTTTGACACTCAAAAAAAGGAGATCCAACTGATTTTTTTATATCTGTTAGCCGATTTTCCCTCAAGGAAAGGTAACATTGGTTAGGAAACACAAAAATATCAAACAAAAACAATTTTGTCAAACTTTATCATGAAAAAGAATAAAATAAATTGAAATGTAATTGTGATTATGATAAAGATCTTTGCATCGAATAAGATAAAATCCTGCAATCGCCTTGAGGTAATTGGCAGCCGAACACAGATCTACAAATTTATTGGAAAATTACCGAAACTAAATTGGGGTGGACCTTGCATAAATACATAAGAACTTACAATACACTAGCTGAACAGTTGGACAATTATGATAAACCATTACCAGGACAAGAACCTTATAGTGAAGTTGGTGCAATTACATTGTGTGATCATATATGTTATCGTGATATAGAGCGTGCTGATAATGCTCGTGCAGAGAGCTCAAAATCAGACTGTGATAAAGTAATGTTAGATGAACTAAGTGATATAAATCCTGAGAGATCGATTTGATAAAAAGTTTGTTCGGTGAATGATAGGAACCAAACACAAACTTAGAATTGTTAGAGAATTATACTATGATCTTGCAGCTGAATTAAATAAACCTAAAAAGGTTTACATAAACCTGAAAAAGGTTTCCAAGATGTAGGGTTGTCTCGAATGCCACTGATGATATCTGGGCAATAGATTTTGTTGATGTCTAAAATCTTGCTCATTTTAATGATAGTAAAAAGTACTTGTTCAACAATACTGTTGTTTGTATTAAATACGCTTTTAGAATACCCGTCTTGGATAAATAAGGGATGTCAATGAATGATGCGCTAAAACAAATTATGATTAGTACTGAAAGAAAACCAAATAATATTTGACAGATCATGGAGAGGAGTTTTTCAATAAAATATCTGAGCAATTTTTGGAGCAAAACAAATCAAAATGTATGTTACAGGAAATGATGGAAAGAGTGTCGTAGTTGAAAGATTTAATCTTACACTAAACGAGCTTATATATAAATATCTGACAATTAAAAACGCAGAGGTATATTGATGATCTTTTGGAGATAGTTTATAAATAAATTAACATAAAGCACAGAGCTATCAAAATGTCACCAAACGGTGCGAATACAAATCCAATATTAACAAATGAAAACCTGTACCAAAGACATAAATTTATAGCTGGTGATAAGGTTACGATTTCTCTAACAGAAAAAAAAGCATTCT
Source organism: Potamilus streckersoni (assembly GCA_016746295.1). NCBI lineage: Eukaryota > Metazoa > Mollusca > Bivalvia > Unionida > Unionidae > Potamilus > Potamilus streckersoni. The sequence goes on along the minus strand of JAEAOA010000355.1, from coordinate 181,581 downwards.
AAAAAAGATTTACTCCAAACTGGACTGAAGATTATTCATAGTTGATAAAGTACCTTTAAAATACATGTAAATTATGAACTGAAAGATCTAACAGGGGAACCAATAATTGGTAGTTTTTATGAACAAGAGTTACAGAAAACTGAACAAAATAGTTTCGTTATCGGAAGAGTAATTAAAAAGCGCAGTAATAAAAGCCTCTTCAAGTGGCGTGGATACAGCGATTACTTTAATAGCTGGATTCCAACTAAGCAAACTGTAAAATATGTTTATAGATCTTTTTCATAATTGCTTAAGACTATCGTATATTTTATAGGTTTACACAATGATATCAAATATCATCTGCGATTGTCAGAGATCGACATTAAAAGTAATATCTTGACAAAAATGAAATCGAATATTATATAATTCTGTTGGTCTGGAATTTCAATGTTTTAAAAAGGTCTTATCAGTTCCCAAAACGATTGATTTTCGTCTACTGTAAATTTAAAGTGTAGTATTTTTAGTGATGTGATATTTTACGTTATATCCACCAGTTGTCGGTCTTTCATAACTTTTCTTATCGACTACACTTACAATCTTGGTTTGCTCATTGTCATTCTTAAGTAAAATATAATTCTGTGTAATCAGCCGCTACAACTATAGCATCTCCTGTTGTAACATTATCATCCGAGATTATATTGCTAGCGTAAATGTTAGCAAGTCGTTTCATCTAGTTCATATCATACTATATGTTATCTATTTTACAAAAATAGGATGTCTAACGAAGTATAATATCATTAAAAATGTAATATATTAAGTTACAGCGAATTTGCTGCAGCAGTGCGAAAATGTTAGGATATAGCTCTTAGTCTGTTGGCGTTATTATTATGCAAGGTGATTATAATAAATTTCTAGTAACAGCTGAGGTAAATATTTTAATAACAGCGCGATAATGACGCTGAACTTTAATGAAAATGATATTATGGAACTTTATCACAATTGATTAAGTAAAAACGAGCTAGCAAATACATTTTATCATCATATTTAAAGATGATTCTTTCAAAGGTTGATTGTGTTGTAGCCGTTTTTCTTTTTCCATCTACGACAGATTTTATTGTGGACGGATTATCTTATAGTATTAAACAGAAGCGAAAATCTATTTAAATTTTAAATACTCATCTGTTTCGAGAATTACTGCAGTAACAGGTTAGCTGTATATCTAAGATTAGATCCATCACGACCTCGTACTTTTTCACATCTTCCTACTGATTAATTAATTCTGGATTTTCCAAGCGATTGTTCGTCTTTAAATTGTTGATTTATCACAAAACCGTTAGGTATAGGTAAAGATTCTCTAAACGTCTTGTTAAAAAATCTATGGCTAAAATAATCTACAAAGCATGCTTGTGTTCCTCAAATATTTTCCAACAAGTATCCACTATTTTGTAATCTAACTGATACTTTTTTAGTTCTTCTTCGAATAATTCGTTTATCGTTAGCCTAATGGTGATCAAATACTGGATATAGTTGAAGCTCATCTTACAAAGACATGTTTTTAATTTTATCATTCGTAACAGAGCCGTTGACACAATACACTAGTTGTCCTGGAATTTCACAACAAAATAATGTGTAAATAAACTCCTTCAGACATCACGTTTAACACTTATCTTCTAACCGGCTGGTGTTACTTTACCAATTGATATAGCGTATCTGACATGTATCACTGACCCAAACACATAAACCCGCGTATAAATTCTACTTTGGATGACCACAATAAATATCTTACTTGCTTGCACTTGTCACATTTTGTGACATTATTCTCTAAGCTTTTTCATATTTCTAATTGATTATTCATTTGAAATACGGTGATCTATCGATCGGTTTGTCTAGCTGGTGTGCGTTGAGTTATCGATCGAACAACTGATTAAAGATATAATATTACAGTATTATAAAAATGTTAATGCTACGTGATGTATCCAAAGAACGCTTTATAGAGTAATCTGTAAAAATAGTAACAGCTTTTCTTGCAGGATTTGATGATAGCTATAAATTTGACAAGCAAATTGTATTAGTAAATTGAGCAACAACAAATCTCTATCATTTATTAGATCCGACTGTAAAACGTGAACTTGAAAAACATAAGGGTTTAAAAGTACTTGAACAATATCACATTATATTGTCTAAACTGCTCCTGACAGAAGAATCGACTGACAAGCAAACTGCAGACATCATCGCAAAATTAAGACGTGTCTTGTTTGAAACTGATATTTTCTAGTTGGCTGATAAAATACACCAAGAAATAAATAATAAATAGACGATTATACTGAACTAGAGTCGGCCTTTAAGTTTGAGACTATCCCTGAAATATTTGTTGATACAATGGGGTATAACGCATTACGTGGAATTTCGTGTATTGACCTGCCGCAGAAAATAAAAAATAAAAAATGTATCAACATAAACAAACTGTGATCGAAAATGTTTACAGTGGGCCATTCTTTCCGATATTTTCCCAGCAAAAGAACACTCCTATCGCGTTGACAAGTATATTAGTTTCGTATCAAAATTAAATTTTACTGGTATTGACTTTCCAGTTGCAGAAAATCAAATACCAAAGCTCGAAAAGCAAAATAATATCTCATTTAATGTGTTTGGTCTTGACGAGCGTGAAAACGTCTTTCCGAGATATATTTTAGAAAAGGCTTCACAATCAAAAATAAACTTGCTGTTTAATAAGAATCGTTACGCTTGGATCAAACATTTTAATGGACTGGTTGGTAAGCAGTACAACAAATGTCAAAATAAAAAGTACTTTTATTACCGCTGTTTACACGGATGTACAATGACAAGTCATAAAAACATGTGCAGTACTGTAGTGACGTACAATGAATAACCATGCCGTCCAAAGAGAAAAACATCCTTCAGTTTGTCAATCATAATCACAAACTAAACATTACTTTCGTTATATATGCTGACTTCGAGTGCTCACTTCATTCTGTACTTGGCACAGAAAATAATCCTAACCAATCGAGTACAAGAAAAACTCAGAATCAGTTCTCATGTTGGGGGTAGCGTATAAGATAGTTTGTTGTGCTGATTCTATTTCATCTAAACCAATTAAATTATATCGCTGTAAAAACCAAGCTGTTTGGCTTCTCAAGTGTTGATTAATTAAGTTGATAATATATTTAATCATTTATAAAGAATAGCTCCAATGATAAAACTGACATCTCAATAAGAATCTGATCACGAGCAAGCAGACTTTTGTCATTTGATTCTCCCGATAATAGAAACGTGCGTGATCATTGTCATTTTGACGGGAGCAGCTCATAATAAAAGTAATTTAAAGTTTCACGTTCCGGATTTTATTCCAGTTATTATTCATAATTTCAGAAGATATGATAGCCACATTATCGTAGAAGCCTTTGGTAATCATGAAATAACATGTCGTTTGAAAGTCTATAACATAATCAAATGTATTCCAAATTATTTTAAAAATTATGTCCGTTACTTTAGATAACAACTACGGACTAGATCCTTGCTGGTATTACTCTTCCCCTGGGTTATCTTGGGATGCTATGTTAGAGCTTATTAAGGTAAAGCTAGAATTACTGACTGATGTGGATATGTTTAATTTTATTTTAATTTTATTGAAAAATGTATCAAAGGCGGTATCAGCGTTATAACAAAAAAAGTGTTCGGAGGCAAACAATAAGTACATGAATGAGTACAACCCTGATCTTCCATCAAATTATATTATTTATCTAGATTGAAATAACTTGTACGGTGGTTCGATGACTGAACCTACACCTCGTGGTGGATTTTGACAAATTTCTATAGTAAAATGACTTGTACCAAATTTACTAGATAAGTGAAATGTTTTGAGTTGCTTTGTCGATAATATTTGGTTAATAGAAAAACAGCCTCTCTAGCTTAAGATGTAATTCACTCATTTTGTGTTTTTATATTGCGTCTTTCATATGTTGATTTGTATGTTATTTTAAGACGGTCTTTACGTCAGAGAAATTGGGTGATTCTGTTTTAATAGTCATATTGCTAATTTGCAATACTGTTATGCATGATGAATTTATGTAGGTAATAAATAAAAAGTGAGAATGATTTTGGTATCATCTTATTCTTAACGTTAATGTTCTTAGATTTCATTGCATATCGTCTTGGATACTTTTTTATGTTCAAGGTACATTTATATCTGACTTAAGCGTGAATGTTGTTTTGTGACTAAGGAAAGACGGCGTTCTTTGACATTTGGCTTTTTATACACGGCAATTAAGAAGCGATCGATGTTTTTAAATTTATTTTGATTGTTCCTCGTTGAAAAGCAAATACCAGACTTCTATGATATTTCTCTTTCCTAAGTTTTTCATCCTCACCGTTTCCATATGCGTGGAAAAACTTCGAAACCAACAATACACAAATATAAAATCCATGACAGAACATATGACTGACTTGGCAGTTTACATAAATAAATTTCGTGAGTTGATGTTAAATTTCTCGTGAACATATGAACATATTAAAATTTAACGTACGCATTGCAAGCTACAAAACCAAAGAAATTGGGGGAAGGGTATAATCCGCATTATATGATTTCATCCGACCCGAATTTTGTGATTGTAAAAGAAATAATTTGATATAATTATATTTTTAACCTACGTTTTTGTATCTTTCTTATAAACGTCCCCAGATGTGTGTTATAATAGAATATTGCAGTTTTCAACAGTACGGTTTAAGTGTTGAGTGTGTATATGATTTCGATTTGTAACGTACCTTTAACAATTTTTTCAATCATATCGCTAATGAGGTCTGCGGTCTGGCAGTTTATAGTAATATCTAACACCAGGGAATGATGCCGCAGACATGTAGCATGATGTCGCACCCAGTTACAGTGTCCCGACACCAGGCAGTAAAAATGCTAACACTAACATCTTAATGCTGAGTTCCAAGCGAAGCAGTTTTTAGTAACATTTATATACGTTGCAGGTATGACCAAGCCGAGGTTCGAACGCGCGACCTTCTACATCCGAGGCGAACTCTCTAACCACTAGGCTACCAGAGCGTTTTATTATTACAAGCCAGGGTTCTTTGCTTGACCGAGCGGTGTCGAAACCCTGGCGCGAATCCCGCTAGAAGTCCTAAGTTTATCCTAAATTTCCAAAGACTTCAATACAAATTCAGATGTAAGTTGGAAAGACCGACGTGTCCATTATATACATAAATTTTACTCTAATCAATGTAAGACCACGTTATTTACAACTTGTCAAATAGCCATCAACCGCACATCCGCATAGTTTCTCTACATTAACTTTCCTTTCAGCCAGCAATTCACACCGTAGAAACTCTACAACTATCCCTAAAAGAAGGGATTATTTTAACTACACTACCTTGGGCCAGTCAATCTATGGTTTCAAGGCACATCACATTTGCCACCATGGCGACATAAACGGTATCAGCCTAGTCCCTTCTCATTTATACCATTGTGTAATTTACCGGTTTCCTATCATAAATACTGCCGCTGCAGTCACAACACCAATGTACACTACTATATTTATAAAGTACTACTTCACGACAGGGAAAGTCATGCGGATTGGGTCTGAATTCGCTACTCATTGACCAGGGCATCCTGGAAACTCACTAACACTTTCTCTTTGCGACGTTTGCTCCTAATAATTGGCTAATTATCGGGCTAAGAAATATTTCCCATTGCACTGAATTCCAATAATCAAACAAGTAATCACTAAACTACGAATTACTTAAACGGCGCGCTACAACCAAATGCGCATCTCCTTAATTTTATTACACTATTATTAGTAGGTATAGAATTAGTAACTATACTAATTTTTCAACTTCATTACTATGACAATTATTGTAAACATTATATCTATTATTTTAAAAGGACATGTCTTTATTATCCTTCCCACTTCTCACCGCAAATGTAATCATTGTATGAGGACAGTGCGCTTCTTCCACAAACTATAATCAAGTGAGATGCTGCTATTGCGGTACACTGAAATAGCACTTTTTTAATAATGTAATATCCCTTCACTTTTGTTTTTCTTAGATATGTATGTGCGTTATATTCACATGTTTACATACGTTTGGTTCCTTAATTGATAACCACATGATAGTAAGTCGATCAAACCACCTTAAACTTATTTGTCTCTGTGGGATAATAGTTTCCGCTGATTCATCATGAGGGTGCTCTTCTGAAACAATAATGCCTCAAATTGTTTTTTTTTTAAATTGAAAATGCAAGTACGCACTCTTAACGTTGATTAAATTAAATGGTAGCTAGAAGAAACAGTTATGGTACTAAAGATTTAGTGTTGTACTTTACTAGAAAAAAAAATATTTTTTACAACTAAAAAGATAAATAATTTCATCAAATTTACTATAAATTTATTTGCAGGTCTGTATACGTTCTGGGAATAATCAGAACATTGTAATAAAAACCGGTTTAAGTCATAACGAAATTAGCCTCCTTGGGAGGATTTATTCTGTTATTACAACCTGCTTTATCATAATAGAATTTGCAATTGAAATCAAGATTATACTTTACATCTTGATTGTAATTCTTCCATCGTTTGTTGTCAGAGTAGGTTTGCCACCAGTCACTTACACACTCAGTATAATTATCGCATCTGTGGTAGAGATAAACATACATGATTTTAAAAGATATCCCTTTACTTTGTCGCTCAGGTTCATAAGTATTCACTATAGCCATAGGATGACTATGCAAGCATTATTTCCTTTACTACTACTACTACTACTACTACTACTACTACTACTACTACTACTATAAATAATAATAATAATAATAATAATAATAATAATAATAATAATAATAATGAGTGCATGTAAATGATATCATTAGAAATGATAAAAATTCAACACCAATACCGCAATCAATGTTATCAAAATAGTCGTCGTTATTGGAGATTAGATAGGATGAAAGCACAAGGAATACAAAAAATGTTTTGCCAAGATTTGTTTTTTTGTTCTAAGTAAATTGTTTACTTTTCACATGATAACGAGATAATATTCTGATGAAAAACATGAATAAATAGTCTACCCTATTTTATTCACTGCCTGCTTGTATTACTTGAGGGTAAAAAATGATAGAGACATTACACGGATGCGAATCGTAGATATTAGACAATACTGGATACATGTGACATTTGATGATAAAAAGGTTGCTTAGGATATCTTAATGTATATTCAAACTGTGCTTCTAAATATACTTAAACCATTTGAAAATGTAAGATTTTGCATTGTAGGATAACCATATATATCTTTTTTAATTCACCCTACGGAGTAAAATGTGACGTGGCACTGATTACACTTTGTATGTCTGATCTTCAGAAAACAGGCATTCTTTTCAAAACGCATTCATTTACTAGTTGTGCTCTACTGACATGACAACAGGAACAATTAAGAATTTGTCATACCTTCTGATAATGACTCGTATGGCGTCAGCATTGCTTCTCATGTGATTGATAAAGAACAGGTTACTGTCTGGAAGGTATAATTACAGTCTGAGGGTTCATCGGTGCACGCAAAACACGAAACTGAAAATCACATGAAAAGTACACGGTTAGAAAATTTAGTCTCCTAGGTATACGAGTTTTCTCCTCATAGTATGCAAACTAACTATTAAGATTTAACGCATATTCCGTATTCTTGAATCATCAACTTCCGAGTGAACTGTATTACAAAAAAAAACATTCCAATTATCTCCTATATTCCTGAAGCTCATTTATCAAGTTTGATTGGTTGGTTGTGATTTTTACGAAGCACCAGCAATGTAAAGCTATTTAGTGCTGTAGAAGAGGATTCAGGCAATATTATTTACAGTTGATAAAAGTTTTATTATCAACCATACTATATAAATCAAACAGTTAAAAGCAAAGTATGAGATCGTTAAGGTAATATATGAAGCTTCCTTATCAACGAGGAATGTAAATCGTGTGTGTTAATGAATATTTAGATTAAAAGTTACTTAGTGTGAACGCCGGTACATGTATTATATGGTGGTTGGCTTCCGTTAGTCTCGAGAGACGATGAAAATGCGCCCATGAAAGGTGTCCTAGTTTGTAGCTGTGCAGCGTCTTCTGTGACTATAAAGTCCCACACGGGAGTGGCAATCCTTGCTGCAATTGCTACATTTGAAGTGTGACTCGGGTCTTGGTTGGAACTGCATCCTCTTCCTCTGAGATCTTTTCTCATCAGCGAGCTGTCGTAACTTTTCCTCGCTGGCTTTCAGACCTGTGTACAGAGCATGTCGCCAGTTGGACTTGTCGAGGGCAAGCTCTTCCCAGGTGTTGACCTCTATTCCAAGAGCTTTCATATCCTGCTTGCAGACATCCTTGAAGCGAAGATATGGCCGTCTTATTGATCTTCTGCCTGAGGCAAGCTTAGAATAGAGAAGGTCTTTGGGGATCCGTCCATCATCCATTCGATGCACATGGCCCAACAATCTGATGTGATGTTGGCAGAGGAGTGTGACCATGCTAGGAATTTTGGCCTGTTGAAGCACCTCGTTGTTTGTCACACGATCGCTCCAGGTGATCCCAAGTATGCGACGGAGACAACGCATGTGAAAGGCACTTAGTCGTTTCTCCTGAGAGGCGTACAGGGTCCAAGTTTCGCTGGCATACAGAAGAGTGCTAAGCACGCAGGCACGGTACACGGTGATCTTAGTGTTTAATGTCAGCTTGTTGTTGTTCCACACTCTCTTCGACAATCTAGAGAGAGTTGTTGACGCCTTTCCAATCCGCTTGTTGAGCTCGGCATCGAGTGAGAGGTTGTTGGTGATGGTAGAGCCAAGGTAAGTGAACTCACTGACTACTTCTAGTTTGTAGTTGTTAATGGTTATGCTGGGAGGGTCTGCGTCCGGAGCCATCACGTTGGTTTTCTTTCGGCTGATGGTCAGCCCCAATTCATCACATACTTTAGCAAAGCGGTCCATCAGGCGTTGTAGTTCAGCTTCTGTGTGAGTGACTATAGCAGCATCATCTGCAAAGAGCATGTCCCTAATGGTTGCTTTCCTTACTTTGCTCATTGCCTTCAGTCGTGCCAGGTTGAACAGTCTGCCGTCTGAACGCGTGTGCAGGTAGATCCCTTCTGTGGACGTCCCAAAGGCGTACTTAAGCAGGACAGCGAAGAAGATGCCAAAGAGCGTGGGGGCAAGGACACAGTCTTGTTTCACTCCGCTGTGGATATTGAATGGTTCGGACGATGAGCCATCATACTACACTGTGCCTTTCATGTCTTCATGGAAGGACTGGACCATGCTTAACAGCTTTGGAGGGCATCCAATCTTCGTCAGGATTTTGAAGAGTCTGCCTCTGCTGACCAGATCGAATGCTTTGGTGAGGTCTATAAAAGCTAGGAAGAGGGGTCTGTGTTGTTCCCTGTATTTCTCTTGCAGTTGCTTGATGGAGAAGATCATGTCGATTGTGGACCTCTCTGCGCGGAACCCACACTGAGACTCTGGATACACTCTGTCGGCAAGCGTCTGCAGTCTGTTCAGGATGACTCTAGCGAAGACTTTACCCACGATACTGAGAAGTGATATGCCCCTGTAGTTGTTGCAGTCACTTCTGTCGCCCTTTTTCTTATACAGAGTTATGATGTTGGCGTCTCTCATGTCCTGAGGCACTGCACCTTCATCTCAGCACTGGCAGAGAAGATCGTAAAGGTGTGTGAACAGCACACTGCCACCACATTTGATGACTTCTGCTGGGATGCCATCCTTTCCTGGGGCTTTACCTGTGGTCAGTTTCTCTAATGCTAGCTTTAGTTCTGTCTAAGTAGGATTTTCATCCAGTTTGGTCAAACAAGGGAGGTTTTCAATGGCGTTGAGGGCATTGTTGGTCACGTTATTCTCTCTGCAATACAGATCGGAGTAGTACTCCACCAAGCGCTCCATCTGTTTGTTCTTGTCATGAATGATATCTCCTGCAGAAGACTTCAGTGGAGCTATCACTTTCTTCGTTGGACCCATTGCTTTCTTTATGCCATTATACATGCCTCTGATGTTTCCGTTGTCTACTGCTGACTGGATGCTCTGACAGAGTAGAAGCCAGTATTCATTAGCGCATTGCCGTGCTAACCTCTGCACTTTGCTTCTGATAGACCTATATACATGTAGTGTCCTCACGCAGGGAGAACACTTGAATTCCAGGTGGGCACTGCGACGCTCTTCTATTGCTGGCATTAGTGTGGCGGAATTGGCGTCAAACCAGTCAGTGTTCTTTGTCTGCTTCTTACCAAAGATTCTTGTGGCTGCACTGTACACAATATCTCTGATGTTGTCCCATCTCTCTTTGGCACTGCCGTAAGGAGGTTCTAAACTGAACGCCTTGGAGAGGGCGTAAGTGAATTCTTCAGCCTTGTCTGGATATGACGTCTTGCACACATCGATGTGTGGTTTACCCACTTGCCTAGAGTGGTGGATCTTCTTTGGTTGAAGCTTAAATTTACAGCAGACTAGAGAGTGATCGGTGTCGCAGTCAGCACTGTGGAATGTACGAGTAAGCTGCACACCCTTCATGGCTGAGCGTCTTGTGATAATCAAGTCCAGCTGATGCCAGTGTTTGGATCATGGATGCCTCCAAGACATTTTGTGCTGTGGTTTTGTCTGAAAAAATGAATTGGTGATGCTGAGGTTGTGGAACGAGCACATGTCTAGTAGACGTTGCCCGTTTTCGTTCATCTTCCCAATGCCAAACTTGCCGAGACACAAAGGCCAGGAGTCATGATCGGCACCCACCCTAGCGTTGAAGTCGCCCAGTAATATCAAGTTTTCTTCCTTCGGAATATTGTCGATGAACAAGTCTAGCTCATTGTAAAACGCATCCTTGGTATCTGTGGTGGCACTGAGTGTGGGAGCGTAAACACTGATGGGATTAACTAGCCCGGTTGTGGTGTGGAGGCGAAGAGATAGCAGTCTTTCGTTTCCTTGTTGGCAGGGTTCTATCATAGCCAGCAGAGAGTTTCTGACAGCAAAACCAACACCATACTCTCTAACTTCGTCTGAGCTCTTTCCTTGCCAGAAGAACGTGTAGTTCTTTTCTCTGAGGGACCCAGAATCTGGTAGCCGTGTCTCTTGAAGTGAGGCGATATCGACATGGAGTCTTGCAAGTTCGTCGTTGATGACTTTAGTCTTTCGAACATCACTGATTGCCTGGAGATCATCTGAAAGCCCTGTCAGCATAGTCCGGACGTTCCAGGTACCTAGCTTGAGGATTGTTGATTTCCTTGTTTTTCCTTTGTTTTTTTTCTTGGTGCTGTAGTTGCAGCCCGCTTGTCAGGTACTCACGTATCTTAAGCCCTGCGCACCCAGCAAGGCAGGCGAGCTGTTGTGGGACGGCACCTTATTGGCTGGGGGCTGCCCAGCTTGAGGCGGGCGATAGCTGTCCAATGAGATCTGTTGGTCTCTCCCACCGTCGGAAGCAATCCCTGGAGTCTAACTCTACGCCAATCGAGTGATGACTTATAACTGGTAACTGTTGCTTCCCGTGTTGTGTCAGCGCTGTGAAGCGAAGCTGGAGTGTCCTCTCCAGGGCGCAAGCCTGGGCAAGGTTATATGGAGAATCAGCTGTTGCCCATGCAAATGACTTCCTCTCTCCACGCAGCTGATGGATCCAAGGGAAAGGACAAGCCGATACGTCATGGCACCAGCGGCGTCGCAGGAGTTGCCGAGATGTCACTAAATGCAGTGACAAGTCGCCTTAGGGACTCCGTCTCCGGATTTTCTGTTGGGGTTTACTCCCTTAGCCTTTCCCATGTAAGGGTATAGTCGCAAGGCAGCGATGGTTTGAAATCAGAGTTTACCCTCTCCTAGACGGGCTACCACCCAAGGTTAACGGGCCCCATCTGCCCGAAGCATCTGGTTTTTAGGCGCCAGAAACTCGCCTGCCATCCCTTCTCCAGTTAGTTTAAACTGGTTCCGCCGGGCTTAGTAGTTAAGCCACCTGTGAAGGACTGGAGCTGGATTTGGTTGTCAGAGGTTATCACAGACGCAAGCCATTGGAGGATTTCATGGGGAAGTGGGTGCTTATCTCCCACAACCGCCCCCGGCGATAACAACCCTTGGAACCCAAATATTCAAAGTGATAACGCAAAATTTATATGTTATGATAATTGTTTACAAATTTCAGGAATTTCAAAATACCAAAACGTGCTGAGCAGTGAATGGTTCATTGCACAAAAGGCACTCAGGTGGGTTTTAGCCTTTAAGAATGTAAGAATGGGTTATAAAAATATGACCAATTCTAATTCTTGCAATGACTACCTCCTCCCTTCCTGTAGGAAGGAACACAGTCTTCTATGGTCGGCTTGATTGCTTGGAGTTTGTTATTCATTGCACCATTCAATGATGCATGCCACTAAAGACGTAACAAAATAATATACTAGGTTTAAAATCAGTGTGTGGAATTTTAAAATCAGATGGTTCTATGGATAGGGCCGTTTAGCAGAGCGATTTGACTTTTCGTTACGTTGAATACCAATATGGCTGTGTCACGTCGCCCATCGTTGGTGGGCGACGGATTCCGAAAGGGTTCGTCTTATTACCAACTTTTGGTACACTTGAGGATATACTACCATATTCTAAGGGAACAATCTTATTCTAAGGGTGCAATTAACAAGCAGGGGCATCGAATAAAGGTAACATCATTTAATGACAACAAAAGATGAACCAAGCAAATTAAGTGACTTACATGAAATGTTAATGGATTATATAGCGTAACTAACATTATGAGATGCAAGATATTATGACATAAAGTATTGTTAGCGTAAGTGGAATCTGTTAATATAACACGAATTTGTCCATAAAACTTGTTAACATAAGTTAATAAGAAGCAGCTAGGAATTACATTTGCTTTTCTAACTGAAATTACTTTTAGATACATGTGTGCAGAGCTGAAGCATGCAAGCACATGGGAATGCAGTGTGACAAGCAACAAACTAACAATAAAGGCTAAGATGTTCATGGGTATCTTGTTATTTCTTATATGCAGTGTTAGTACGGTTACTATTGAGCCATGCAAGCTACTGGTGTTCAATATGTTCTCATTTATTCTGTATTCATTCATAAAAGGGTGGAAGGGGATAACAGAAACAAAAGAACCTAGTCTTGGTTCAGGGTTTGCTATTGTTGGTGCACCACAGTCATTCCCATCTTGTTGTAATGGTTTGCAGACAAGCAGAAGTTCTCTTAATTGAATTTCACACTAAAAGTGCAAATTTTATTTAAAGGAATAAAGTATAAATGTTTGTGAATTTAGAATAATAAATTATAGGCGCACTGAATCTAAATAGAGTTGCTTTGGTGCAGATGTAGGTTATGCACCTTCTATTCAAAATTCCAAAAGAAATGTTCAAAACATGTAATTTTACTAAGTCACAAAATAACACTCTGCTAGTGCTATTTCATGCAATGGAATTTGTTAGGCAACTTTAACATTTCTTTTTACCATAGCCACATCTGATTTCAATTTTTTTTTGGGGGGGGGTATGCACCAGACAGATGCCTCCCTTACTTTGCCGGAAAAAAAAACTATCTAAATAAGTTCATGTGTTTCTGTATTCCCCCTCTGATATGTTGCTATGTTTCTATTTATAAAAGAATTTTGATCAAAACATTTATTTGTAAATTTTTTGATGGGGTATTTATTTCCCTAGTGTTATCTAAAGGTTTATTCATCCGATAGCTCTTCATTTTCCTTATCGGAGTCATTTCCCTTATTTTATTTGGTGACCTTGGCTAGAGGTACCCAACGTCCTATGAGTGTTATATGTTTGGTGCTCTTGTATGTTGCTATAATTTGTTACGTTGTAAGGACAGCCTTCTAACAATATTTCCACCCCCCATGTCTATTTTATTACATGCATCGAACTCTTTCATTCTCATCCTCCCCTTCTTCTTTCACTCCTTCGTTCTTTCTATTTTATGCATATACATTATTTATATTTCTTACATTTATTTAAATAATTTTTTATTTAGATTAAATTATTTAAAATTTTCTATATATAGGTTCGACGGTAACTTTAAATTGGTTAATAATAATATAAAAAATCTAGTGCTTTGTAGTGCGTGTTATGTGATGCTCCGTCTTCCCATGTTTCCTAAATTTGTTGCTAGGGAAGTAGGGTGCCATTGTTTTATTTTTGCACTCCACTTCCCCGCATTTATCTTGAAATTTCTAATAAAGGGTTCAAAAGATTTATATAATTATAAGTCTACATATAGGGTTTTCTTCTGATTTTAAAGTTGGTTGAGCCATTTTGTACTTAGCGCCTTCGACAAAAACTGGAAATTGACAAAGGTTGTGAACGCTGACCTCCGTTTATACTATTTATTATTGACCAATTAAACTTTAGCGCTTGTGTTCATCGGGCAATAAAAATCAAGTAGCAAACATTCTACGCTAAAAGTGACGTAATCCTATAAACAAGAACACGAGTGGCTAGTGAATTAATTCTAGATTTCCACCTGAATAATTACAAACAAAATGCAACTACACAAAGCATCGTACATTTAAAATGTAAGTAGACAAGCTGTGTAATCAAAATTTAAGATCAGTTCAAAATATGTTTCTTACTTCCTTTGACAACACATCTTAGCGGCAATAAACAACGTGCTCCGTATGAATGAACGTTCAAATCACGTCTGATTAAATAAGTCTCTAAATCTGTGGATTAAAACTGGGACATTTAAAGCCTAACAATTGTATATAGTTAAAAAGGGTCATTCCTAGTTGTACGGATTAACTCAACTTAATGGACAAGATATGTGTTACGATGGTGCAGTGAGCGAGAAATTCCATGTTGTAAACATGCTAAAGATGACACTGTTGACTTAATCCAGATGTACCGGCATAAGGTATCACGGTACCAATTGCTTTTCCATAGACCGCGATGCTAATGTTTTGCGAAATAAATATACTTTCTATCCTACCTCAGCATGCATGTCACACACTGTCACAGAGAACAATGTTAGATTGTTAATTTGATAACATCGAAAATAGGTACTCCATTGCTTTTAAGAGAGATAACTCTGCTGGAACTAGACAGGGGTAAGAGTTATCTAGTTACACCGGACACATTTTCAGTCATGTGTACCAGTTTTAAAAATTCTTAAAAAATACAAAATGTGATCTAGATATGAATGAACATAATTTCACATGTTGCCAAAAGGCTCAACTTTTTTAAAAGCCTAACAGAAAGTACATCTCTTACATAATGCACCAATCACAGCTATTTTTGTCGTTTATTTCTGAATGCAATTATCCCTACACCTTAAGCTCCTCCCACCTGGGGGTTGTACAATTGGTACCATTATACCATAACACTGCCCCCACCTCAGACTATGTTTGGTCTCCAAACAAAGATGGTAAGTATAATATTAAATCTAATGCATGTTTATATAACTGAGTATTTGCACAACATATTCATGAAAATAAATAATCAAATAAAATTTTTGAAATTAATTATTAAGGCAAATAATGTTCATCTTTATGTAATACATACCTATTAAACTGAAAACATGTAATAAATATTCTCAATATTACTAGTCAATACTACAGTAACAAGTAACGATTGAACATACTAGATCTCCTGTTCAAAGGAAGAATCATACTTATCTGCACAAAGTATATATTGAATGCACTTAATTGTGAAAAACCTGAGCATTGTTTTAAGAACTCTTTACAATATTTCATGCATATGATGAATCATGAAAAAATGATATAAAATGTTTGTCATAAGATATTCATCCATATTATTTATACTGAATGTATCACTAACAATGCATTTTTGTTTAATTAAAGAACATTTTCAATGAAAGTATCATTTTCATTTACAGCTTGATGATACAAATACAAGTCTAATCAGAAGAATCAAAATGAACTCCAAGTCAAGATCGTAAATAGTAGGCAAGTATTATTCTTAGAAATAAGTATATTATATTATGCTTGACTCCACCTTTCCTAACTCTACTCCACCTTTCCTAACTCTAGCATTTTTAAAAACATAACCTTCCATGTTTCTATGACATTCATTGAATAGGCAATGAATAAAGTAAAGTTTTAACAGTAATCATGAATTTGAATACACATGTCAAGTACTGTTTTTGTTTTACATGTAAAAATGGAATTATGACAAATAACCAGTATGTGTTGGTTGAATGTACCCAAGAAGTTGCACTCAGTATTCTTTTTTCCTAACACTAAATAGAAACAACACAAATTAAATTTTACTAAACAATACATGTTCATATCCTTTTCCTTAAAAAGAACAGAACCATCACATATTCATTTACTTTGATATAGCATAATTATTTTTCATTTCCCTTTCCCTTTGAATATATATATATATATATATATATATATATATATATATATATATATATATATATATATATATATATATATATATAAACTTGGAATATGCAATTTGTGGATCTTGGCTGACTTTTTTTTTACCTATGGTAAGAGATGAAGATTAATTTTTTTAAAAAAATTAAATGTAATTGCATTTTTAGTGTCAAGTGCATATAATGCTAGATTGGGATGGGAAAAATTTGAACTAAAATAACTAACCAACTTAATATTATGCATATCAAGACTTAAGTTTTGGGGGGAATGGATTCACACATCATTCCTAAATGATACTTACCATGTACATCCTTGAGGCATCATATGTTATATATTTAATGACAGAAATGTGAAAATTATTTTGACTAATTATGTCATAAATTATTCACAATCATTTTCAGTGATTACTCTAATAGTGGCTTATATTAGTCTAATACTTTTATCATTCAATTCTAATGCACAGTTTAATCCAAAATTGAGAGTTCTTAGTCCTCCATGAATAATAAAGTCTGAAGAACACATCAGATTACACTATGGTGGTCCAGGTCAATATAATCTCCATTCCTGCAAGTTAGAAAATGTCAGTGAACACAAAATAGTTGAATATCTTCTTCCCTCCAATATCCTAGAGAAGGTGTTCCATCTTGTGAGTGTTCTTCTGAAGAAGACTCATCATGTAGGGCATATAGGGCAACATCCATATGATATACCACATATTGGTATTATTACTAGAACAAAAAAATTGGAATGTACCATAAACAGGTACTATCAATATTTTCATGCATTTCATGTAAGCAAACCACAAACATGAATTTATTTGAATATACTGCTGCACCCCTTTTACAGGTTTGTGAAGTTAAGCTAGACATGGCACAAGATATGAATCCAAGCTTTCAGTTTTTACAAGTTATCATCTCTTCTCTGGGCTATACATCTTTCAATGATGTTGTCTAGCCCAGCCATCCAGTAAAAAGCTTTTTCAGCCTTGAGTTTATAGAGGAAGTTCAGCTCACTGGTTAGGGTGGGCAATTCACATAATGCTCCGTTACGGAGATAATTCAGGATATGCCTAAAATGGGCCAGGTCTCTGTCAAAGAATTTAGGAACCACCTTATTTTTGTATGGCTTAAAGGTAGAATTTTAACAAGTAATGGTTGCCAATAAGGAGGTTGGATTTGCCAAAAATTTTGATCTGCATGTCAAAAAAACAAGTTCCTCATGTATCTTGTATCATCCGCCCATCCTGTGCTTCTTGTAGAGCCTGCAGCTTGGATTTTACCAAGCCACCTTCCTCCAGGTGTTCACTGATGACACCCCTTAGACAGGTATCATTGTTGACATATTTTCAGCTGTCTAGCTACAGATTTTGTTAAGCCAAGGGCATATGCCTTTACCAAGTATTCCATAGGCATGGCCACTAATGCAAGATCTCCAGTAAATAATTTATCCAATGTCTCCATTGGGCCAACAAGGAGGGATAGTTCCCCATCACTCTCATCATCTTCTGTTATTGCTGTAGCCCCATAGCCTCTTTGTCCCTGCCATCTTCGATGGTACCATTTCTGTTCTTGGAAAAAGCTTTGGGACCACTTTCTGGTCCACTCCGGTAACACCTGTCAACATGTTTACCATAACAACCTGGTTCCCATCCAGAAATATAAAGTTTTGGTGCCGCCCAAAGATTTTCTTACACCCTTTGCATTTCCATCCAAATCCACTGTGTTGTTCAATCAAATGTCTCCTCAAAACAGACCTCACAAAGCGAAAATTGTGGCATTCTCCACACTCCCACTGAGTGACCTGCACAGGTAAATAATAAAGCAGCACTCTGTTACACATAGTAATAAGAGAAATTTTAAAGAAATCCCCAAAACTGTATTAATCCATAACAGTTACAGGTAAGTGTATGTGTTTATTTATATATTTAGCATCGGAACCAAGTAGGTGCATTCCTTCCTACATAGTTTCATTTTTGTCATGATGAACTATCTTTGGTTTATATCTGGGTGTCTCTTGGACCCGATAAATGACATCATTCAGTTTGTGTGTTACAATAGATGGACCACACCAACCTCTTTGCAACCTTTTATTCAGACCTCTCTTAAAGTTTGGATTATGAATCCAAACTGGTGTTCCGGGTTCATACATATTAAATGCTATATTATGATCATAGTACTTTTTCATGGTTTGACCTGTCAATTTAAGTTTTTCCCTAGCATATTCATGCACTTGCTTGATATGCTCTTGCAGCTCATACACATAATTTGATATTATCCTATTACTGTTTCCATCTTCTTCCACAGGTTGTCCAAACAACCAATCAACAGGCAAGGCAACTTCTTTTCCAAGCATCATGGTATTAGGTGACACACCTGTTGACTCGTGGACTGAAGAACATGGACTGAAGAACGATATGCCATCATCAACATAGGTAAGTAATAATCCCAGTTTCTTTGGTTTTGGTTGACAAATACTACCAACATATCTTTTATAGTTTGATTGGCCCTCTCCACCATTCCATCTCACTGTGGCCTATTAGTTGTTCTGGTTTTCTCAATATCGAACAACTTGCACATCTCTGCAAAAAATCAGAGATTCAAAATTGGAACCTTTATCACTGTGTATAAAGCGGGGAGCTCCAAATACTGCTATTACTCTCTCCACCAGCACACTAACAATAGGTGTTGCTACTTGGTTTTGTATGGCAAAAGCATCTATCAATCTGGTGAAATAATCACCAACAACTAGAATATACTTGTTCCCTTTTGCAGTGCGAGGCCCATTACATCAACTGTCCTATCTAATGTGCTCCTACAGATTATAACCTAAGTGGTGCCTTAGGTTATTTAATTGGTCTCTTCTGAGACGCACAAATGTCACTCTTTGTGATCCATTGTACAACATCTCTCCTTAAGCCATACCAGAAAAATCTAGCCTGTACTTTTTGAAGGGTTGGAGTGGATTCTCCCTGCTCGATGTTAGTTTTAAAGTCATAGGTAGCAAGTGTCTCAATCCATCGAGCTATCTGTCCTTCAGGATTTTAAAATTCAGAAGCCAATGCAGTGCTTCATGATCACTTCTTACAAGAAAATATCTGCCATATAGGTAATGATAAAAGTGCTTGATTGATGAGACTACTAAAAGTTCCCTTCAAGTGACACAGTATCTACGTTGTATTTTTGAGGACACTTTACTATAATAGCTGACAACATGCTCGACACTGTTCTGTAATTGAGAAAGAACTGCTCCCATTCCCTCATTACTTGCATCTGTATCGAGAATGAACAAATCCCCAGGAGTGGGATATGTAAAAATGGGAGAGCTAATTAAAGCACATTTTAACTCTTCAGAAGCTTTCTGACAAGCTTCAGACCAATCAAATTTCATTCCAACTTCTGTGAGCTTGTGAAGGGGCCTTGCAATATGAGCAAAATTTCTAATAAATCTCCTATAATAGGAGCACAAGCCCAGAAAACTTCTGAATTGCTTTACATTCTTTGGTATAGGTCAGCTCATCACAGCCTCTACTTTTGATTTGTTGGATCCGGCACCTTCACTGCTTACCACATGATCCAAATAGGTGACCTGTTTTCTAAACAAATGACATTTCTCAGGACTCTGTTTCAAATGAGCCTGTTGAAGGCATATAAGTACTTTACTTAAATTTTCAATTTTCTATATGTTCACTAAAGGTCTTTGAAAAGACTATTATATCATCCAGATAAACTAAGCATACTTTCCAGGGTAAGCCTCTAAGGACCCATTCCATAAGTCTCACCAATGTGGCTGGTACATTGCATAAACCAAAACCCATCACTGTAAACTGCCACAGGCCATTACCAGGAACTGAAAATGATGTTTTAAGCTTATCCCTGTCTGCAACTTTGACTTGCCAGTATCCACTTTTCAAGTAGAGTTGAAAATAGCTTAGCACCAGATGAGGCATCTGGAGTATCATCTATTCTAGAAAGGGGATGTGAATCTTTAATGGTCACATCATTCAGCTTGCGATAGTCCACACAAAAGCGTATAGATCCATCTTTCTTCCTCACCAACACAACTGGTGGACACCAAGGGCTAACTGATGGTTCAATGATCGCTCTTCTAGCCATATCTTTGATTTCTTCCTCTGCCTCTTTCATCTTGACAAGGGGAATGCAACAAGGGGGCTGGCTTACGGGTGCAGCTTCCCCAGTATTTATTTTGCGTTTAACAAAGTTTGTAAAACCCAAATCTTTGGAGTTTTTTGAAAATACATCTTGATATTTAATCAAGACTATACGCAATTGTTTATTTTCATCATCTTTCATCTTTTCAGAGCTAGCTTTAAAACATTTATGCAGATTTGAAGGTAAAACATCAGAAGTTGTCACATTCTGAAGATTTATGCCCACATCACATTTATTTTCTTCAAAAAACATACTCCATTGTTTCACATTTAGCTGTAATTGTTTTTGTATATTTTGCAGGTTTGGTTTGAAGCATTCAAAATGCAGAGAAGAACCATGCCTCTGTCTCTACCAGAGTATGAGCTAACATCAAACCTGTTCTCTCAACAAAATGTGGCATGGCTTCAATAAAACCAGTCTGAATATTAACTACAGGGTAAAAAACCTTCCTAGGAGCAATGATCTCAGTCTCTGGGGAATGTCTACTTCTTGAGAAACTGCAATTCTACAGATGGTAGGTTTTACATCTTTTGTAAAATGAAAGCATGGTATTTTATCTCCTCGAACAAGCAGACAACTCTCTCTTAACAATACATCACATCCTTCATAGGATAAGAAATCCATGCCAAGTATCCCATCATTTTGTATATCAGCCACTAAGACATTGGGCATAAAAATAATCTTTCCTAATTTAATTTTTACAGTCTTGTTTCCAATATATGGTGAAATTTCACCAGTTGCAGTCATAAAATTCAGATTTAGTGGTTCAATTTCCGCAAGGCATGAGTGTGGAAATTATTAACTATATCCTTCTTCAAAACTGTCACATTCTCACCAGTATCCACTAACATGGTTACTGATATATCTTGACTTTGAGTTGCAACAAACAATCCTTCATCATCATATTTAGACTTAATCTAATGGTAATAGCATTGGGCCTTAATATCCCTGTCAAACATTGGCCCCCTGTGTTCGACTGGCTCAAGTTTAACTGTGAAGACTCTGCTGAGTAATCAGCTTTAGCTTTTTCTGATTTATTGTAATCTGTATTGGGCTTACATGAATTGCCCTTCTATGCATTGTAACCTTTGTTATTCTTTCTTAGGGATTTATACTGATTTTGTCTCTCTCTCTCTATTGTTATTCTGCTTGTTCAGCCAAGTCTGATGCTTTTCTTTTAAATTTTTCAGTCTTATATGCAGAGAAGTTATATTGTTTGGATTCAATAACACCCTTGAGGTCTGCAGTCATGGACTTAATCTCCTGACAAAGATTTTCTACCATGTTTTGCAGAGCTTTACTATTTTCCACCTTACTTGGGGTTGACAAACAACTTTCAGGACCTACAAGATCAACAGAGTGGACAAGCTGTATTTTTTGGCAGTCTGCTAGTCAAAAAGCTTCCAATTGTGTGGCTAAGATTTCTGCTTCACTAATATTCCCAGCATGTGATTCACGAATTTTCAGACGCATATCAGATTCAGGGAGTGCATCTATAAAATGATCCCTTGCTAAAGTGGAAATTACTGCTGTAGGAGCTCCTAGATAAGCTCGACGAGTCAACGTTTTAATAGACTGTACCAATTCCATTATGGACTCTTCCTTTTGCGCTGTGCGATTTTGAAGTTTGGCTTTAAAAATCTCATCTCTTTTTATAGAACCATATCACAAATTGAGTACATTAACAAGACTTTTGTAGTCTCGCCTTTGAGCTGAAGTCAGTACATTTAGTAAGGCATGTGCACAACCAGTAAGGCTGCTTGCCAAATACAAGGACTTTAAGTTGTAATCCCAACCATTAAGCTCTGATGCAATCTCAAACTGAGATAAGTAGTCATCTAAGCCTTCTGTTCCATCATACAACTGGGGTTTCATTTTGAAAGATCCATTATTTTTATGATTGTGTGATTGCACAGGGTGGGGTATAGTTAGATTATGAACATTAGCTGCATTACTTCTCAATACAAAACCATTCAATACAGATTGATCATGCTGATCCTGCATCTGCTGTAGGAAAGAGTGCTGATTATACTGATTTGAATATCCCTGAGGCACATAGCCAATTGTTGAACTAATAATACATCTAGGCTCACTCTTGTGCCTAGAGATTATATAGGATTCTACTGGATCCAAATCCTCTGTATTTCTCTGATGCAACTGGAATGCATCTGCTGTTGACTCAAATCCGTCACCAACTCAGAATTTGGGCTGGTCACCTCCGCCGGTCTTGTCACTTAAAACCCACACTTAATTTGCGACTTCCGATCCGACATCTCCTTCTCAATGCAAAACAATGCTGTTTCTGTAAACTACACCAAATTCTCATGGTTTGCATGTAGTTTCTCCAGCATGTTATGCCATATTAAAGCAAACTAATTTTCTATCTTGGATTAAATACTAAGCA
Organism: Potamilus streckersoni; assembly: GCA_016746295.1. Classification (NCBI taxonomy): domain Eukaryota; kingdom Metazoa; phylum Mollusca; class Bivalvia; order Unionida; family Unionidae; genus Potamilus; species Potamilus streckersoni. The sequence continues at coordinate 158,635 of JAEAOA010000355.1, read as the reverse complement.
GTCTTGTTTTGAGGTGTTGGAAGTTAGTCTCCACCTCTTCATGAGACACTTGTCTTTCTGAAGTGTTCAATGAGCTTTTCTCCTCAAGGGAGGTTTCATAATGATAAACAAATGCAATCTCAGAATCATCCATCCTGGATGAAATATTCACCCGTATAAAATCCTCAAATTTATCACTGATAATAAGAGTTTCAACTCAATATATGATTATCACATCCACAGGAGAAATAACTATATAAGGCATATAACTCTCACAAAAGAAATATATATGTATATATCAGAAAATGTATATTACACTGGTCTGTAGCTTTTGCCAAAAAGTTTTATATTAAGAATGGGACAACTGAATCCCACCAAACTGTTATTAATTCAGGGATAGATAACTCTAAGGATCCCAACAAACAAGTAGATCCCACCGCTGCCACCAAATTTTTGTCACATTGCCTTCGTTGATGGGCGATGGATTCAAAAAGGGTCCGTCTTCTTACCAACTTTTGGTACACTTGAGGATATACTACCATATTCTAAATGAACAGTCTACCATATTCTAAGGGTGCAATTAACGAGCAGAGGCATCAAATAAAGGTAACATCATTTAATGACAACAAAAGATGAACTAAGCAAATTAAGTGACTTACATGAAATGTTAGTGGATTATAGCATGACTAACATTATGAAATGCAAAATATTATGACCTAAAGTATTGTTAGCATAAGCTGAATCTGTTAGTAGAACACAAATTTGTCCATAAAACTTGTGAACATAAGTTAACAGGAAGCAGCTAACAATTACATTTGCTTTTTAACTGATATTTTAAAAACAGATGTGCAGAGCTGAAGCATGCAAGTGCATGAGAATGTAGTGTGACAAGCAACTAACTAGCAATAAAAGCTAAAATACTCATGTGTATCTTGTTTTTTCTTATATGCAGTGTTAATACAGTTAGTATTGAGCCATGCATGTATTGGTGTTCAATATGTTCTCATTTATTCTTTATTCATTCCTAAAAGGAGAGAGGGAACATATACAAGGAACCTAGTCTCTGTTCAGGGTTTGCTATTGTTGGTGCACCACAGTCATTGGTGCACGGTGTTCTTATGGCTTGGGTGCAGACACATCCAAAGCCTATGGTTCTGGTTTACAGTATTCTTATGGTTTGGGAGCAGAGACATCCAAAACCTATGGTTCTGGTTCACCGTTCCAGGTTTGGGTGCATGAGTGCACCAAGCATATCTGGTTCACTGCCTCTGATTTATTATAGTCCGAGCCTACTAACCAGGTTGGTTTGTACCCCCCTACCGATTTCAATAACGGAAAGCTTTAATTTGATAAAAAGTGCAAAGAACTTAGTTCATATATTGATTTATATTTTCTAACCAGACTGAGGAGAATGGCCATAACACCATCATTGCCAGCATGTTTCATGCTTAAAGGAAGTTTTCAATATTATAGACGGACATGCCTAAGATCCATTTCCAGTTCCTGGACAAGTCCATTTTCAGCAAAGGGATTTATGCGCGACTAAAGATGTACATATGTGTTCGTCCGATATTTATAATGTCAAATCAAGCAAAAGAAAAAAATGTGTTTCACATGAATTTAACAAGTGGTTTCATTAATATGTTCATGTGTGCAAAGGAATATAATTCCAAACTCGACGTTATGGTAATTTACAGAATTATCCAGCAGTTACTGAATAGGATGAATTACGTCATTATGTTGACGGGTGAAAATGAACTTTCCCATAGTGTACGGAATATGGCGTCATGTTAATATGGAAAATATGTTAAGCATGAAAGGTACAAGGGGATACCAGTATTAAAGCCATTCTGATCACAGTCAGGTTAGAAAGTATAAATCAATGATTCAATTGACTTAGTTCTGTGCACTTTTTATGACATTAAACTTTTATAGTCCGAAAATACATTCCCATTGGTTTGTACCCCCTTACCAATTTCAATAACTAAAAAGTTTAATGTGATAAAAAGTGCACAGAACTAAGTAAATTGAATCTTTGATTTATAATTTATGACCTGACTGTCACCAGAATGACACTAGTACTTGTATCCCCTTGCACCTTTCATGGTTAACAGACTTTTCATACTAGCACGGCGCCATATTCCGTACACTACGGGTAGTTTATTTCCATCTGACAACATAATGATGTAATTAATCCTATTCAGTAACTGCCGGATAATTCAATAAATTGCAATAACGTTGACTTTGGAATTATATTCCTTTGCACACGTGAACATATTAATGAAACTGCTTGTTAAATCAAAGTGAAAGGTAAATTTTTTGTCATTCTTTTCCTTTTTTTTGATTCAACACTGTAAATATCAGAAGCAGACGACATATGTATGTACATATTTAGTCATGCATGTGCCCTTTTTGCTGAAAATGGACTGGTCCAAAAACTGGAAATGGTTCTTAAGCATGTCAGTCCATTACATTGAAAACTTCCATTAAGCATGAAACGCACAGGTGATGATGGTGTTATAGCAATTCTTCTCATATTCAGGTTAGAAAATATAAATCAATGAATGAATTGACTATGTTCCATGCACTTTATATCAAATTAAATGATTCCGTTATTGAAATCGGTAGGGAGGGTACAAACCAACAGGGATGTATTTTCAAACTATAGGTATTGAAATCGGTAGGGGGTACAAACAAACAGGGATGTAGCATCAGACTATGCCTTTCTTGGTTTGCATATAAACATTCATTGAATTTCACACAAAAAATGTAAATTCTATAAAAGGAATAAAGTATAAATATATGTGAATTTAGAATAATAAATTTTAGGCACACTGAAACTAAATAGAGTTGCTTTGGTGCAGATGTAGGTTATGCACCTTCTATTCAAATTCCAAAAGAAATAGGTTCAAAATATGTAATTTTACTAAGTCACAAAAAAAACACTCTGCTACTGCTATTTCATGCAATGGAATTAGACAACTTTATCATTTCTTTTTACCATAGCCTTATCTGATTTCAAAATTGTTTAAGCCATTTTGTACTTAGCGCCTTCGACAAAGACTGGAGAGTGACAAAGGTTGGAATCAGTACACAATTAATAAAATCCGGTTCAGTACCCACGAATGTAGTCCCAGTCTATTTTTAGATCACTTTTTCCGGTCTAAATTTGGTGGTGATACTAGAGTCAGATTTTGGCATTCTTGGTAAGGATTTAAAGGCAATTGTTTATTCTTTAAAATGTGAGCTTATGGTGTGGTTGTCTGTGTGTATTTCGGCGACAGTGCACATTGAGTAATAAGGTCATGGTGATGATCCGGAAGTGAATTTTGTGTTCCGTTGCCTGGTGTTTTGTTTACAATTCAGCCTCTCAAAAAAATGCAGGTCAACCCTTGACAAGAACTAAACCGTAAAGTCATCTTTGAAGGTTTTTTAGATTAACATATGATTTGTATTGATTGTCACACAGTGGAAAGTTCAGTACTGAGAAACAAATGTAGAGAAAATATAGTGAAATTAATTGTGTAATATGGCCGGTTGTGAACGCTGACCTCCTTTTATATTCTTTATTATTGACCAATCAGAATTTAGCGCTTGCGATCATCGGGCAAGAAAGAATTACTGACCAATCAAAATCAAGTATCAAATATTCGGAAAGTGAAGTAATCGTATAAACATAAAGACCCAAGAACACGAGACGGGCTAATGAATTAATTCCACAGCTTTCCACCTGAATAATTACAAATAAAATGCAACTACACAAGGCATCGTACATTTAAGATGTAAGAAGACAAGCCGTGTAATCAAAATGTCAAATCGGTTCGAAATACGTTTCTTACAACATCCTTCGACAACACATCGTAGCGGCATGAATGAAATTTTAAATCGGGGTCTGTCGAAATAAGTCTCTACATCTGTGACTTAAAACTGGGACATTTAAAGCCTAACAATTATGTATAATTATTTGGGTTATTCCTAGTTGTACGGATTAGCTCACTTAATGAACAAGATATGGTGCAGTGAAAGAGAAATCCCATGCTGTAAACATGCTAAAGATGACATAGTGGACTTAATCCAGATGTACCGGAAAAACAGCTGGGTAGCGAACAGATAACTATATTGTGGAAGATAACTCAGCTCGTTATGTTTGATGAGGGATATTGATAAGCAATTGTTTTTATAACGTTATATTATGGAGAAACAGAGGTGCTGATAGTGACTAGAAGAAGATGATGAAATTTATAATACGTTTTCTTTCGACATATTTCAGAGCGAGGTGTATTGCTCTTATTTCGTCTCAAAAGAAACCGATGAACCATTAGGTAAGCCAACTTGCGTTGTGGGATTTCCATTAACGAAGGCAGCAGCCTTTTTCTCATTCTTTGCTCCATCAACGTAAATGGTTGAGTAGTTTTGCGAGGGGTTCCTGATAATAGTTTTGGAAGCAGGAATGGTTTACCTTAGATATTGTTTCCATGGTGTAGCATAAAATGTACTTTTGTACACAGTGTTTGGAGATGAACGTCTTCTGGATGTTAGAAAGATAAATTTTGGATTGTCAATGCTGGATGATATTCTCATGCCAAAGGAAGATATGACATTTTCTTTATTTTGGAATAAAGTTTTGTATTTGGGTTGAAATGCAACCGAAAGAGCAGGGTTCTGAAGGTTTGATATTAATTTGAGGAAAACTAACTTTTTTTTTTTACGATGTGATAAAGGTAGCTTGTTATCTTCAGCGAGAAGGCATTCAGATGGGAATATCCTAAAAGCTCTAAGATTGAGTCCTAATCATTGATTGTGAATTGGGTCTAGCATTTTCAAACATGACTTTCTGGCCGAACTATGAACAACGCAACCATATTCCAGTTTGGAGCGAATAAACGTTCTTTATAAATTACATAACAGCTTTAAGTAAATCTAGAAATTGCAATCATTTAGCTTTCAAGATCTTTATTTGCGGAATAAAAGTCAAGTTTTGGTCCAAAATAATACCTAAAAGCTTTATTTCCTCAACAACTGGATTAGGTTAGGTGTTCCGTCCATTTTGAAATTAGGTTCATCATGGTGTCTTCGTAACTGAGAGAAATGCATGTATACTGTTTTTAATTTTAAATATTTCAAACTGTTTGGCATTGACTCGATAATAATCTTGTTTATACTTTTTGTAGTTGTCTATCAGTTGCATGCATGTGCTGTGATCATTATTAGAAATTCGTCGACGTATAGGAGCAATCCACTCCAGGTCCCAAACACTTGGTAATACTAAAAAATCTGATGTTGAAAATAGTTACAGATAATATGCTGCCATGGGACACACCCATTTCATGCTTTTACGTATCAGAGAGGGTAACACCATCTCGTCCTTCGAATTCCCTTTTTCTTAGAGAAAGTTCGATATAAAAGAGGGCAGATGTCCTCTTAGACCCAAATCGTGCATCATTACGTACTTCCATGTTGTACCATAGGCTTTTTCTTCATCAAAGAAAACCAATACAAAATGTTCCTTCTTGAAAACACGTCTCGAAAATAAATGTTTCCAGTCTAACCAAGTGATGATTGGTGCTACGGCCATTTTTGAGAGCCACTTTGAAAAGATATTAAATTATTACCATATAAGCAATGGAGCGGTATTTGTTAGGAACTCTATCTTTACCTTGTTTAGGAATTCGTATTAATGTTGCTTCTTTCCAAACTTTTGGTACATTATCAGTGATCTATAAATCATTGAATAATTTTAAATGAGCAATTTATGATGGTTTTGGTAGGTGTTTCAAAACCTAATGTTTTTCGTCAGGCCCAGCGGATGTTTCATGTAACTTGATCAAAGCATCAATGATATCCAATAGTAAAAATGTTTGTTTACAACTTTCTGAGCTATAGGATGTGAATTTCAACCGTGTCTTTTCTCTTTTTACTTTTTAACCTTTAGATGGTTTCTGAATAATTAAACGATGAGGAACCTTTTAGAGAAAGTATCAGCAAGTATATATTTGTTATATCATGTTTGGATTGAAATTGCTTAATTCAGATTGGACGATTCTTATATTTTCTCAGATCTTCTTGGCGTTGTCTAATGGCTTCTTTACATTCTTTAGGGAATCAATGTTTTGGGAATATTTTAGAGTTCGGCGATGACTTTAGAATGGCTTCTTCAGCAATCGCCATTTAAACAAATGTAAAAAGTTGAATAGGGTTATTAACGTTTAAAACAGTATCCCTGCTAAGCCAAGTTTTACAAAATGTTTCAAACGTGGCCCAGTCCGCTTTTTTTGCATTCCATTGTGGAATTGCTTCATCAGTTATATAATTGATGTTCTTAAGAGAGACTGGAATGTGGCCACTGCTGTGAAGGTCATCAGCTACCTTAAATCACAATCCATAAAAGCAGCGAGGGAGAATACATTGTGACAATAATATTGTGTATGCACCCGTTCCTGGATGTAAATATGTCGATGGGAGTTTTGTTACATAGACACAAATTGTGTCTAAAAACGAAATCTTCTACTTGTTTGACTCTGGCACTTAAGTTATTTGATTCATATAAAATGCTATGTGCGATAGATAGAAATCAAGGTTAAAGCGAATAAATATTGTCTTATTGATGTGCTCATGTTTCTTCATAAACCCACGTGCATAGATACGAATTCAATTGTAACTGTGTAATTAGTTCAGGTTTCATATAATTAAATCTTTGTTTAGAAGTTATATTAAATCTAGTATTTAACTATGCTCTCGGATGTGCTTTGATTGAAATATAGATTATTTCATTTAACTAACGTAATTGTTTTTGATTGAACTAAAAGTAGTCAATATATAATACTCAAGGAGCAAAACAGTTCACACGTGTTGACATAAATTAAAATCTACATCCAAAGCTTAGTCCTCGGATTATTCAAACGGTGAATCGCAAATCTGACTACAAAACGTAATCAGCATCAGCATAATATGCTTATTATATACATTCCAAGCAGTCTCAATTCACGAAAGTTATAATTTATTTTCCTCTAGTCCATACATATCTGATCTTGACTTACTAAACAAAGCTTACAAATACATGGTCCCTATAGTTCTTACATACATACATACATACATACATACATACATACATACATACATACATACATACATACATACATACATACATACATACATACATACATACATACATACATACATACATACATACATACATAAATACATACATACATACATACATACATACATACATACATACATACATACATACATACATACATACATACATACATGAATGCAATAAAGAAATGTTCTTTTTTTTAAATTCTTTTCAGGGTAAGAATCATTAAGTTAAGTCAAGGCCATACCTGAAGTACGTAATATAAACAATGTTTTTATTGTAAAAAAAAAAAACATTTTTCCCAGATTAGTGTATAACTGTTTTCTTTATAGAAGATTAGCCGTCTGGCTCCAAATTATTGACACGCTAAATTAAGTTGCGACCAGTCAGAGTTGAAATCTATTTTTATTAAATTTCAAGTGATTATTTTCCCTGGAAATATATAAGTGCTCCTACACATTTCTTGGATTAAGACATTCACTGGAGTTTATACGGAATTCAAAACTGGAATAATATTTTCTGCGATTCAACAAGGAACTGCTGACAAAACTACATCGCATGCAACAACAGACACCATTGACTTCCATTTTGGATTTCATATGGATTCCAATTAGAATTCATTCAAGACTTTTTAATACTAGCACTTTTATATTTTAAATCTTGCAATTTTGGGGGATTGATTCGTAAAACCGTGCGTTCTCTTTTCTCATTTTTCACTTGATATTATATTTATTTAATTTTACAAAGCTTTTTGCCTTCACCTTTTTTTACTCTTTGTAGGAACCTCAACTCGCAACAGAAAATTTAGCGCTCGTTTATGGTATATATGAATTTTGGCTTCTTGAAATTTAAATTTCCCTAGTTTCAGACGTTTTAAAATAAAATTATTATTTCACATTTTTGAAAGGCCTTGTTGCAATGTCTTCAAAAGTGGAGATCTTTCTTTCAAATCCTACCCATGAATAATTAGACTTTTCAAAAAAGTTAGATCAGTCAGTCTGTATCAGACTCTGACATAAAATTAAAGGAATTAAAATTAAAATAAAAAATGAAATTAGAGTTAAGAAAGCTTAAACTTCAGAAAGATAAAGAGGAAAAACAAGCGCCTATATAGTTCAGAAAGAAGAAAACAAATTTCAATTAGAGAAAGAGAAAAGAAAAAACATGCAGTAACAAAGATGGGAAACAAATAATATTGAAGAAAGAAGAGAGAGAAACGAATGCAGTTACAGAAAGAAGAGAAACAAATGCAGTTGCAATTTGAGACAGTGTAGAGAGACACAGAAAAAAGATAAGCAAATACATCTGCAACTGGAAAAAGAGCAGAGAGACAGATGCAAATGCAAAGAGAGAAGGAAGAAAAGTAATTATCAATTAAGATTAAGAAAAGTATAGCTGGCAAGTGTAAAGCACATTCCCACTTTACATACCATTTCAAATTTTGATGTTGCTAAGAATATTAGCTTAGTGTCCCTATTTAGAGAAAAAGAAGTAGAAAATATAAACAATTGCTGAAAATTTCAAACAGCCAAGAGACCAATAGCCTCTATTATTAAAATGTGAATTTACTGGCAAGGCTATTGATATTCATAATTCACCGTCGCTACAGCAAGGTTCTGACTGAGCTGGTAAAGAAATGCATTTTAAAGGGTTATGAGTTAGTCCCTGAGGCTTATCGGCAACAATTCAGTAGCTATAAGAATCAAAATCATGCAAGAGAAAACGTGCAGTTATTTGATAGATGGTGCTTAGCCATGAACGTTGATCAAGATCATGAAAGACTCAAACAGCCTGTATTGACGAATTCAAGAACCGTGTCTATAACGACATTACAACTTATCTTGATGAACATAAGGTTGAAAACTTGGAAAATTCATCTTTTGCTGCTGACGAGTATTTCTTAGCTCATAATAAAACACACACACACACACACACACACACATTCAACTTCAATTCTCATTTTGGACTTTTCCTTTAAAATTTGTTTAACTATATATGCTGACCGATTTTGATATGGATGATAAGTCGAGATACTGCTAGCATGCTCTTATCTTTAAAAAAAAAACACTTTGATTTACATTAACTTAGTACGACACTAACCGTTTTCAGCTTGAGTTATTCTTGGGTAGTTTTCAGCTGCTTGACTCATTCTTGGGTAACAAAAATCAGCAAAACATCATTATATTTATAATTGTTGTCGAAATATATTTTTGGTATATCTCCTGGATTTGACATATTGGTGGCGCTCTACAGTTTTATATTTAGCATAGGGTTAGAATTTTAAAGAAAGAGTTTCCCCGGGTTTCCTCACTAGTTATACTGGCTATTAAAAAGAGACTTTGTATATCCTAAGTATTGTTCAAAGAACCTTTAATTCCCTCTATTTTGATGTATGATTTATTGGTGTAATATAGGTTAGAGAGTATACAGCTTGGCCTTACTCCAGATGTGCATCTTTCAAAAAAGTGCTAGCTCTACTCTCTCATTTTCACTTATCGAACTTCAGAGGTAAATTGTAAAAAATAGAGATGATAACTTTTTTACATTTTATGTATTTGGTAATTCATTCATTGCACTTTTAGAAGCTGGTATTGTCTAGTTTGTCAAAATTCAGTTTCCATATTTTAATAGCTGCCAAGAATAGTGTACTTTAGACAAATTCAGGTTGATTTTTGGAGCACAAGGGAGCAGTCATTTTAGTTAGCGTTGTGTCCTTAGATCATTTAAAATTTCCAAAAGTACGATATCCAAAGAAATTTCAGCCACATTACATAAAGTAGCATATAGGTATGCCAACATTCTCTCCACTATGAATGTTTAAAATGCAAACAACTTCACCTTACATACATCACTCTCTCAAAAGAAGGTCCTATTTTATTAGGTCATAGGTATAGCATATCCAGTCAGATAAATAAAATCAATCATTTGGCATTTCTATAGTCACATTTATAAACATACGCCAAACACGACCAGTTTTCAATACATCATTGCCAAATATAGGTAGAGAAATATTCAGTAGGACTACAGACTAAAACTTAAACCAAAAGAATGTGTCATTAACTTTGTCTATTAGAGTTGTGTAATAAATAAATAAATAATTGTGCGTACATAGAAAGTTAGGAGAAAGTTGCCCTTTTGGGGCATTGATTATATACTGGTAATCGTGAAACAATGATCTATATAAATAGAATTGTTATATGCAAAGAGTATGTCATACACTACTGCACACAGCTGATATAATAATAATAATAATAATAATAATAATAATAATAATAATAATAATAATAATAATAATAATAATAATAATAATCGACAAGTGCCTAAATTTTCACTAAAATTTAATCCAAATATTTTCCTTTCTATTATCAGCAAGATATAGTTTCTCTGAAAGGGAACTCACATTTTCCATTTATAACGTTTACACTGTTTTGTTTGATGGATACAAGTTATAATAAATTTAAATTTTAGAAGAAAAAACTGAAACGGTCAAGATCATCTGGGATGTAACATGGTCTTATCACAGCTTACTTTTAGGTTGTTGCTAAAGTTTTGGTTGCAACTGTCAGGTACTGTAGTCAGTCATATTCAAGATGTGTAAAATAAAAAACGAAGAAAAAGCATGCCTGAAATTATGTGGCAACCATCCAGGCGTAATACACTAGCCTTAATATTGTATGTTCTGCGTTCCATCAAGACAGACTGGACCTAATATTTTTTAACCGTGATTGTATACAGTCATGAATATTCATTTTCTTGTTAATCGATCAGTTATATTTGCGATCATCAAGTTATATACACAATACACAGCTGTAGATCAAGGTCGGACAAACTTATGTCAATTTGTTATCAACCACAAAAGACCAAATTTTTTGTTTAGTGACACAGAAGTACCATTAGGTTATTTAGTGTCGGTGCGTTTGGAACGTGAATTGCCATCGAACACAACACTGTTTCATGATCAGGTTGATCTAATGTTGGGTATCGTAGTTGTACTGTTTCAGCTGCGAACCCGTCCCGGTTATCATTGAGTAAACACAACATACCTTACTTGTCTCTTTTAACACCTGAGGGCAGATTGAGCTTCTACATTTCTAAATATGCAAAGGGGTATGTTGTTATCCTGCTCAGCGTGATTTACTTGATCTTCATTTTGTGTTGTCTTTTTCACATCGGGATGCATTCAGTAAATACAAAATCTGAATTATATATATGTTTTAGTTATATTTTGTACTTGTTTTTGTTTTCTTATTTTGGCTGCAACTAATATATAAAACAGTGTGTCCATGGACGAATACATGTGCAGCATTTAATTACAAAATCAGTTTCTGCCACATGGTGACAAGACTTTTCTTTTTTGTTGAATATCAGACCATCAAGAACATTCAAGGATGATGTTCATGAGCGTGAGCTGTTATTTTAATTAATAAGAGTGATTAATCAAACCCTGCGCTTGTAATCGCAATTGTAGTCGTAGTAGTAGCAGCAGTAGTAATAGTAGTAGTAGTAATATGAGTAGTAGTAGTAGTAGTATGAGTAGTATTCGTGACTGCTTGTAGGACATATCACCATCACGAAGAAAGAACATCATGCGATATAGTCGATCTATTGCAATGTATAACTGTACAACATCCTCATCCTTACGTTTTAATAGTGGTAAAGTTCTTTGTAAACCGACCATGTGAGACCTATTATTACTAATATCACACTAGATTAGATACATGCGGAAGAGTTCGGTGACATTTATTATTGTATTAATGCATAATTGTACATTCCAATTTAAAAATATTTGCTTAGAAATAATGCCAGCTGTGAAAAGTCATGTAAACTAATATTTTTTTCAAGCATATTGTTGAAAACAAATGTTCAGATTTCCTTTAAATATTGCTGTTCGAATGCATACACAAAACAATCCTTTACATTTGCGTTTCAACATGTTTTAGGATACAATATCAACGCCGAGGCTCTTTAAATTTAAATTGCCATGTTTTTCCTATCAATCCAGCGAAGATGAACTTAATGCACAATTGGGACAAATGCTAAAATCATAAACACGCACTGTGGGCTAAGGTCTTGAAAAACATTAAATTTCGATATAAACTAGTAATGCCAGCAAGCCAGGCCCCATGTCTCATTAGCTTTTCTTGAAATCACACTCTAAAACAGCCTAAACAAATCAACTAAGTTCAATGAAGTCTTGAATCTTGCTTGAATGCACGTAATGGCATGCATAATTGTTAGCTACTATAATATATATATATATATATATATATATATATATATATATATATATATATATATATATATATATATATATATATATATATATATATATATATATATATATATATATATATATATATATATATATATCTGCCTTAGATATTATGTACGTGATCTCAGAGATATAATCTGCGACAGGTGCATAGCTAGTTGTGTACCTGTTAAGGTGCAATTTGCAGATAAAAAACGAATGCCGAAATATCTGTACGTCTAGTTTCGTGGATATCCTTGTTCAGAAACAGACAATTAAAGGAAGGACAAGGTAAATGCATGTAAGCAATTACAACTTTCAATCCGATTAGAAATGATGTGAACATGTATGACGATTTCTTTATCATGTGTATCTAAGATACAAAATATACATGTCTTTTATTGATACAATGCATCTGAGGTTTTATAATAATTATATACAATTTTATGTTTAAGAACCAAGACCATTTGGATACATTTATCCAAAAAATGACTCTTAAACATTTTATAAGCAGTCTGTTCAAAGGTACCAAACGTCAGTCAACACGGCCTGGTCTTGAAATCCAACACTGTATTTATGTTGGACATCCATGAAAATAACAAATGGGATACTACGCCACAAAGGTGGCGCTCACCAGTTATTATGTACTTTTGAGAGAGTGATGTATATCAGGTGAAGTTGTTTGCATTTTAAACATGCACAGTGGAGAGAATGTTGGCATACCTATATACTACTTTCATGTAATGTGGATGAAATTTCTTTGGATATTGTACTTTTGGAAATTTTAAATGATCTAAGGACACTGCTAACTAAACTGACTGCTCCCTTGTGCTCCAAAAATCAACCTAAATTTGTCTAAAGTACACTATTCTTTGCAGCTATTAAAATATGGAAAACGAATTTTGCCAAACTAGATAATATCAGCTTCTAAATGTGCAATGGATGAATTACCAAATACATAAAATGTAAAAAAAAAAAGTTATCGGCTCTTTTTCTTTTACAATTTACCTCTGAAAATCGAGAAGTGAAAATGAGCTAGTAGAGCTAGCACTTTTTTTTGAAAGATGCACATCTGGAGTACGGCCAAGCTGTGTACTCTCTAACCCATATTACACCCATCAATCATGGATCAAAATATAGGGAATTAAAGGTTTTTTGAACAATACCTAAGATATACAAAGTCTTTTTTAAATAAAAAAGTATAACTAGTGAGGAAACCCGGGAAAACTCTTTTTCTTTAAAATTTTAACCCTATGCTAAATACGAAACTGTAGAGCGCCACCAAATGGAAGAGATGAAGTTTGAAATGTCTTTTTAACCTTATTCGTCTCAAAACACATTTTAAAAAGTGCAAAATACTATCGTAAATGTACAATATGCATTGAACCGTCTTTTTTCACCCACAATTTGACAAAAATATTATGAATTTGGAGTCTTCATTACCCACATAAGTATTAGTAGTTCTAATATAGTGCGAAGACAATGATAAACAAAACAGGTTTTGGGCAACCATTAGGACCATGATTGATAGTCCCAGCGACGGATCATTTCGGAACCAGATCAAGTGACTTCTTTACTGAGTTCCAAAGTGACATACTTTACATTTGTTTTTACTCACCGTTCTTGAACAACATAACAGAAGAGATCGAAAGCTAACAATAAAACAAAACAGTGCATATCAACACTTTCTTAACGACGTCAATTGGAAGGATATGATTGAATCGGATTTTGCGTTAACTTTAATTATGGTGTCATGAGATGGAGATAAATATAAAATAACTATTTCGTTTGTACTGTTTGGATATTTTAGTTACAAAACCTCGTCCGGTAAAATTATGCCTCACCGACGATTATACTTTTGTAAGATTATCATTCAATGCCTCTAATATATATATATATATATATATATATATATATATATATATATATATATATATATATATATATATATATATATATATATATATATATATATATATATATATATATATATATGTGTGTGTGTGTGTGTGTGTATACATATATATATATATATATATATATATATGTATATATATATATATATATATATATATATATATATATATATATATATAAAGAATACAAATCATATGGCGAATAACAACCCTTTCAAGCGTACTGGATCCACCAAGGGATCACGTGTGTCAGGGATTAATTAAAATAGATGCAAAAAACTGACGACGAACAGTACGAAACTAGTAACTAACTAGCCTAAGCGCTTTCGACTCTTAATGAATCTTTTTCAAAGGCAAATACAAAACATATATACGATAAACAAATAAACACAAAAACATTGTGTTTGTAAACCTCTACATGGCTGTTAGCACATGGCTGTTAGCACATGTGAAGACAGCCATGTAGAGGTTTACAAACACAACGTTTTTGTGTTTATTTGTGTATCTGTTTATCGTATATATGTTTTGTATTTGCCTTTGAAAAAGACTCATTAAGAGTCGAAAGCGCTTAGGCTAGTTAGTTACTAGTTTCGTACTGTTCGTCGTCAGTTTATTGCATATATATATATATATATATATATATATATATATATATATATATATATATATATATATATATATATATATATATATATATATATATATATATATATATATATATATATATATAAATTTCTGTATGTTTGTATTTTCTTAATGATTATGTGCTAGATACAACTGAATTTAGTATTTGACCTTGTCCAGAATTACGTTCATTATGTACCTGATCAGGGACATTGAGATAATAAACAACGTAATGCATTGCATAACTAATATTTCTCTATGGGTGTGGATAAAATGTTTTTTGTGAGTTAGATGTTTAGCGTAACTTTTTCAATTTTATGTTATATCCCTACGATGTCTGCAGTGTGACAGTTAAAAGCGATGTCTAGCACTGGAGCATCATGCTGCAGACAAGCAGAATGATTTTCTACCCTGTTTCATTTTCCTGAGACCATGCCGACCAGTCCCAACACTAACCTCTTAATGCTGAGCGTACCATTTTTGCATATCTTTGGTATGACTCGGCCGGGGTTCGAATCCGTGATCTTCCGCATCAGAGATGGACGCTCTAACCGCTAGGCCACCGGAGTGTTTCTTTCTCTATTATAGTGATGATAAAATATTTTTAATATTAACGGTTGAAACATTGATAATTGGTGAAGAGGTATGAAATTTTGTATGAACATTAAAAGTAATGTGACGAAATTTTTTTTGTCAGTAGTGATGGAAAACAATAATTATGGCTCAGAGACTCTAACACCCTTTCAAAAAAAGTTTGGTCGTCGACTATTTTGTTACTTGAAATAGTTTCCTAAAGATGATGACCTTGATGATGATAGATTACATGTTTTGTCATCAATAAGATAGTGATCATGTGGTGTGATGATTGGTCGACTTGCACTTATTGGAAAGGGTTTAAGGGTCTCTGTTCTAGAATACTTTCTTTTCTATAACTACTTCTGATATGACAGTGGTATAATACGATAGGAACGCTAACGGAAGGAAAACACACGTTTACAGCAACGTTTGTTGAAACTAAAAATGCTGTGCAACACGTAATGAAATTTGGACATTAGGATTGAGGATATAAAAAAAATTAGCATCTTGGATAGTGGAATCTGTCGTGTCCAATAATTGGAATGGAACAATGCGCGGTTATTTAAATTCGAGCATTATATCTACAAACATATACACTTTATATTATGTGAACAGTCTTTTGCTTCATATATAACTTAGTTCCAATATGGCTCCTAATTATTTTAATGTGTTGAGTTTTATATCACTGTATTTGACTGACTGGCTTATTATTTAATGTCATATAAACATGCCGTTTAACTTCCTTTTTATTCTTACCCTGTATTGCATGTGTGGTTTCTGCTCTTACAGACATGTACAAGTTTTGTTTTCTTTTATCAAAAGTCTAGATGGTTTGTGTTGCTTTGTAAATACTATTTTGTTGATAGCCATACACCCCATCTAGCTAAAGATGTAATTCACTCATTTTATATGTGAGTGTTTTTATCTTGCCTCTTTAATATGTTGATTTGTATATTATTTTAAGACTGTCGTTACGTCAGAGAAAATGAACAATGAGTGATTCTGTTTTAAGTAGATATCTCTTCGACAGTCGTATTGCGACTTTGCCATACATGATGATGGTCGACTCAAACTTGTTTGGAAGGATTTTAGGGTAAAATGTCAGAATGATTTTAGTATCATATTATTCCCAACGTATATTATCTTTGATTTCATTTTATGTCGTCTTGGATACTTTATTGTGTTCACGTTATATTTATACCTGAATTAAGCATGAATGTTCTTGTGTGAGTAATGAAAGATGGGGTTCTTTGAAATTTGGCTTTTTATACACGGCAATTAAGAAGCACTAAACTGATAGATGGTTGTAATTTTTATTTCGATTGTTCCTCTTTGGAATGCAAATACTACACTTCTAGAATAGTTCGTTTTCTTAAGGTTTTCATCCTCGCCATTTCCAGATGCGTGGAGAAACTTTGAAACAAAGAATACCCAAATATAAAATCCATGTGGGAAAATATGACTCAGACTTTGCAGTTTACATAAATACATTTTATGAGTTAATGGTAATTTTCCCGTCAGCATATGAACATATTAAAATTTAACGTACTCTTTTAACATCAATTTAAGCTAGAAAACCAAACAAATTGGGGGAAGGGGGTATGATCCGTGTTCTCGCCCAATACATGACAGTAAGCACTGAATACTCTGATTTGATCCTACCATAATTTTGTGACTGTAAAAATAATAATTTTATACAATTCTATTTTTAACCTTTTGGTCTTTCTTATAAATTTCACCAGAGGTTTGTTATAACAGAATGCTGATGTTTTCAAAAATACGGAATAAGTGTGGGAGTGGAGTGGTGAGTGTGAGTATGTGTGTGATATGGATTTTACAGTATCCTGACACCAGGCCGAAAGGTCCTAACACTAACATCTTAATGCAAGGAGCCAAATGAAGCAGTTGTTAGTACCATTTTTATAAGTCGCTGGTTTGACTCTGCCGGGGTTCGAACCCGCGACCTTCTTCATCCAAGGCGTTCGCTTTAACCACTACTCCAACGGAGCGGTATATACTTGAAGCCATCTAGCTGGTATTCGTAGGTATAGAATTAGTAACTATACTAATTTATCAACTTCATTACTATGACAATTATTGTATTACTATGACAATTATTGTAAACATTATATCTATTATTTTAAAAGGACATGTCTTTATCATCCTCCCCACTTCTCACCGTAAATGTAATCATTGTATGAGGACAGTGCGCTTCTTCCACAAACTATACTAAAGTGAGATGTTGCTATTGCATTACACTGAAATAGCACCTTTTTTAATAATATAATATCCCCTCACTTTTGTCTTCCTTAGATATGTATATGCGTTATATACACATGTTTACGTATGTTTGGTTCCTTAATTGCTAAGCACTTGATAGTAAGTCGATCAAACCACCTTAAACTTATTTGTCTCTGTGTTTCCGCTGATTCAGCATGAAAGTACTCTTCTAAACAAAATGCCGCAACTTTCTTTATTTAAAAATTGAATTTGACAGTATGCACTCTTAACGTTGAAAAATGAAAATAATGGTAGCTAGAAGAAATAGTTATGGTACTAAACAATAGTGTTGTACTTTACTAAAAAAAATCTTTAAAATTAAAAAGATACATAATTTCATCCAATTCACTATAAATTTATTTGCAGGTCTATATACGCTCTGGGAATAATCAGAAAATTATAACAACAACCGGTCTAATTCTTAACGAAATTAGTCTCTCTGGGAGGATTGATTCTGTTATTACAACCTGTTTCAACACAACAGTATCTGCAATTGAAATCAAGATTATACTTTGCATCTTGATTGAAATTCTTGCATCGTTCGTTGTCTGAATAGGTGTTCCACCAATCAGTTACACACTCATCATAATTACCGCATCTGTTGTGGAGAAAAACATAAATGATTTTAAAAGAGATCTCTTAAGGTTCATAAGTATTCATTATAGAGATATGATGACTACGCAAAAATTATTTCCTATAATTCTAATACAAATAATAATAAACAGGGCATGCAAATGGTAGCATTGCAAATCATAATAATCAACACCAATACCGCAGTCAATAGTATCCAAATATTCATCATTATTGGAGAATAAATAGGATAAAAGCAAAAATATACAATAATTCTTTTTCCAAGGTTTGTGTTTGGTTCGTTTGCTTTTCACATGATAACGTGATAATTGTCTGATGAAAAGCGTGAATAAATAGATAATCAACCCTATTTTATTCACTGCCTGCATGTAATACATGATGGTAAAAAAATGATGGAGACCTTACATGGACACGATTCATAGATATTAAAAATTGCTGGAGACATGTTATATTTGATGATCAAAAGGTTGATTAGGCTGTCTCGGTGTAAATTCAAAATGTGCAAGTGATTATATGCTTCTAAATATCCTTTAACCATTTAAAAATGTAGCATTTTTCATTGTAGCATAACCATATACATTTGTTCAGCATGCGGAGTAAAATGTGACGTGGTACTGATTCCACATTTTATGTCTGATGCTCAGAGAAAAGACATTATTTTCAAAATGCATTCACTTCCGAGTTGTACTCTACTGACATGACAACATGAACAATTTAGGACTTTTGATACCTTCTGATAACGACTCGTGTGGCGTCTGCGTTGTTTTTCAGGTGATTAATGCAGTAATTGTTAGGGGCCGAACAGATTACTGGCTGGAAGGTTTTTTCACAGTTTGAGGGGTCATCCGTACAAGCAAAACACGAAACTGAAAATCACATGAAAAGTACACAGAGACGTTAGCATCATAGATATACGAGTTTTCCCCTCATAGTATGCTGACTTACTATTAAGATTTAACGCATATGCCGTATTCTTGAATCATCGACTTCTGAGTGAACTGTATTAGAAAAAGCATTCCAATTATATCCTATATTCCTGAAGCTCTTTGATCAAGTCTGATTGATTGGCTGGTTGTGGTTTTTACGACGCACCAACACAGTAAAGCTATTTAGTGCCATAGAAAATGTTAGGGTAAGATTATTTACAGTTGATAAAATGATTCTTATCAACTAACCTATATATATCAAACAGTTAAAAGGAAAATTATAAGTTCATTAGGGTAATATATGAAACTTCCCAATCAAAGGGGAATGTAAATGAATTGTGTCAATGAATATCTAGATCAAAAGGTACTTAATGTGAACGCTGGTAGATGTATTACATACAAATATTCAAAGTGACGGCATAAAAGTTTTATCTTAAGATAAATGTTTCCTAATTTCAGGAATTTTAAAAGGCAAGATACATTTATTGCATTAAACGTTGCCTTCATGTGATGATCCTTGTAGTAACGTGCAAGTTGGGGATCGAAACGATATACCAAAAAGTGCTTAACAGTGAATGCTTCATTGCACGAAAGACAATCAGGTGGGTCTTAGCCTTTGAGGATGTAGGAGTGGATTATATAAGTATGACTGATTCTAATTCTTGCAATGACTATCTCGTTTCTACGATTGGTTCTGTTCGAAGAAGCCCAGTTTCCTAGGGTCGGCTTGATCGCATGGGGTTTGTTATTCATTGCATCATTCCATGATGCCTGCCACTAAAGAATTGTGTACTAGGTTTAAAATAAGTGCATATGTTAAAATCAGATGGTTCTATGGATATGGTCGTTTAGCAGGGCGATCTGCTTTTACTTAACGTTGAGTGCCAGTATGGCTTGGTAGCGAACGTATATTATATTGTGGGAGATACTCAGCTCGTTATATTTGATGAAGGAGATTGGTCAATAATGGGTTTTCTAACGTTATATTGTGCTACTACTTTAAGTAAATCTAGAGATTGCAAGCATTTAGCTTTCAAGTTCTGTATTTATGGAATTAAGATCAGTTTTGTGTTAAAAATAAAACCTAAAAGCCTTGTTTCCTAAACAATTGGTACAGATGTTCCGTCCAGTTTGAGTTTAGGTTCATCATGGTGTCTTCGTAACTGAGAAAAACGCATGGATACTGTTTTTGATTTTGAATATTTCAAACCGTTTGTCATTGACTTGACGCAATTTTGGTCTTGTTTGTACTTTTGTAGTTGTCTGTCAATTACATGCCTGTGCTTGGATCAGTATTAGAAATTCATCGACTTATAGAAGTAATATACTCCAGGAGTCAAAATACTTGGTAATGCTATTAATTCCGATGTTGAAAAGCGTTACAGATAATATGCTGCCTTGGGGAACACCCATCTCTTGCTTGTACTTATCAGAGAGGGCTAAACCAATTCGTTCTTTGAATTCCCTTTTGGAGAGGACGTTCGATATAAAAGAGGTAGATGTCTTCTTAGACAGATCATGCAAGTAATTCGTTACGCCGAACTTCAATTTTGTACCATAGGCTTTTTCTTCATCAAAGAAAACCCCTAGAAAATGTTCCTTCTTCATAAAACGTCTCGAAAACAATGTTTCCAGTCTAAACAGATGTCCATTACTGCTACACCATTTCGAGGGCCACCTTGAAGAGGAGATATTAAATTATTAGTCTCCAAGTACCATCCACGCCAAGAATTGATTATTCGTTCCATTGTTTTACAGATACAGCTCGTCCGAGCGATGGGGCGATATTTGTTAGGATCTGGATCTGTGCTATCTTTACCTGGTTTGGGAATTGATATTAATGTTGCTTCTTTCGAAGATTTCTGTACATTACCTGTGATCTATACATCATTTAAGTTTTCCAAATGTGCCATTAATGATGGTCTTGGTAGTTGTTTCAAACACTTTGATATTTTTGTAGAGCCCAGTGGATGTGTCATGTGCCTTGTTCAAAGCATCAATGCTATCCAATGATAAAATTGCTTGATTAGAATCTTCTGAGCTATAGTATCTTAATTTCAACCTTGCCTTTTCTGTCTTCCGTTTTAAACTTCAAATGGTTTCTGAGTAATTAGACGATGATGATTGTTCAGAAAAAGGATGAGCAGGTATAAATGTGTTATGCCATATTTGGAATTGAAGTTGTTTAATTCAGATGTCGGAGAGAATTGCGTTTTTTCTCTCCATTTATTTTGTGGATGGTATCCCATACCTTTTTTATAGGAGAACGAGAGGTCAAAGTAGAAACATTGTTTCCATGATGGTATTTTAATTTCTTGGATCGTGTAGCTAGCTTTACGGAACTTACTTAAATTTTTGTGCGTCAGACTACTCTTATATTTTCTTAGATCTTCTCGGCGTTGTCTAATGGCTTATTTACATTCTTTAGTGAACCAACGTTTTGGGGATGTTTTAGAGTTAGAGCTGATTTTAGAATGGCTTCTTTAGCAATCACCATTAAGACAAAAGTAATATGTTGAATAGGGTTATTAACATTTAAAACAGTTTCCCTGTTAAGCCTAAGTTTTACAAAATGTTTCAAATGTGGCCCAGTCCACTTTCTTTACATTCCATTGTAGAATTGTTTCATCAGTTGTAGAATTAGTGTTCTTAAGAGAGACTAGAAAGAAGCTACTGCTGTGAAGGTCATCAGCAACCTTAAAATCACAATCCATAAAAGCAGCGAGGGAAACAAAATTGTCACATCAATATTGTGTATGTACATTTCCTGAATGTAAATATGTCGATATGTTACTTTGATAGCTATACACAAACTGTATCAAAAAAAAAAAAACGAAATCTACTTGTTGGCCTCTTCTATTCAAGATATTTGATCCCCATAAAATGTTGTGTAGTTCTATGGGGTCATCACATCCTTTTATCTCCTTGATTGTTTGAGGTCTCTATTACTGGTTGGAAATGTAGTTAATGATGTGTTGTTGAATGTTGCCTCTATTTATTTGTGCTTGTTGTGTGGGACATTTGTGGTTGCTACTATATCGAGTAGACCGGTTGGTTGTTTCTAGACTTGTTTTCACAATAGTTGAGAAGGTTGGGCAATGTAATTCGAGATTGGATCATATTACTGGCATCTGGAAAGGAGATGTTTTATGTGAATTGTACTATGAATTTCCTTCTCTATCTTCCAGGTTTCGAAGTCCTCCGGATTGGCATGTTGACCTTTTTCTCATTTCGTACAATGTGGGTTCGTTTTGCAGTCTGATTTCTCTATGAATGGGGTCGCCCGTTCGGACACACAGTGGCATATTGAGCATATGTCATCGTGGTGACATTACTCCTTACACTTTAAATAGGGAAGACGGTTTTGAATATATATTTCCACTGTTACTTGTAAAAAGCCATCCTTTACTGCCTTAGGTACTGTTGGCGTGTTAAATGTAAGTATGATGATAGTCTACTGCATTTGTGCGCCACGTTGGATACGAATTGCAATGACGTCTTGGTTCCTACCTTGATGATTTCAGTGTGTATAAAGCCTGTCAGTTCACGCCAGCGAATGACACTTTTGGATGAGTTAAGAATCGAGTTAGAGAAAGAAGTAATTTGAATATCATAAAACGTGTGAATTATCTTGATATACTCTGTATGTAATTTTAGATCACATTCAACGATCAAGCTACCCGATTTATTTTACTTGACGCATTTGGGCGTGCCGATTTGGCCAAGTGGAGTCTTTTCAACTATAAATACTGTAGTGTAGCAATCGATTTTATTGCATCGTTTGACTGAAATATCATAAAACGTGGGAATGATTTTACACCACATGTTTCATCATTCTAGTCAGTTAAAGGTTTGGATCGCACCAGTTGTTTTTATTTTTTTTTCTTTCCGTCATGTCTTGTTTTCAATTCTCTTATGTTCACCCACCAACCGCTGAGACCAACAAAAGGACGCTTTTCAACTGCCAACGATACATAGGTGGTACACTAAGGCGGTAAATATGCCTCTCTATTGACTGTTTAAGCCACCGCCTTTTAAAAAGGCCTTAGAGAGGACGAAAATGATACTAATGAAATAGATTCAAAGGCAACGGTGGTAACAATTCAAGAGTAGACATTTGAATATTTCAAATCAAAATATTTGCATGTAAACGTTTCTACTATCAAATGTTTAAACGTACTTTCACTATGATACCAAGACTCTGAATCGACTGTAGAATTTTAGCGTTAAGGAAAATGAAAAAGTAATCGAAAAATCATTTTCGAGAAACTGTGCTATGAATTTAAACACGACGCGAAAAATAATACAATAAATACATTTAAGCAATTTCAGTGGGCGCCTTCCCCCTTTCCGAAAGCAAATGCCACGTCTATTGGAATCTTCAATGGTGGTAGCTAAGAGGTTGTTAATCATGTTGTTGTCGTTGTTGTCGACATTATAGACTAAAGAAATCACTTTTGATCGGAATATTTCGCCAACGATTAAAACCTAGAACAAAAGTAGATAGCAGCATTCTTCGTACATCTTCCTCAATAGATTCACGCATATGAGAATTGATATTGTACATTAAAAGAAATACAACAAATGAAAGTTTGAGAATTGTGTTTCCATTGGTTCCTATTGGTGATTGCAAGAGAATGTGATACTGTTATTTTCAATATTGGACAAAGGATCTACTCGAAGATAACACGTTTATACCTAATCGTTCAAATCAACATGAGGTAGGTGATGTTGGTCATATTCAACCTACAAAAGAGTTTTGACGTTTAATAAACTGTCACAAGAAGACTATCTGAATTGTGTTCAGCTATTTATGGTGCATTGATGTAATCTGCTGCAGTACCTGTAAGCAATAATGCCCAATACATGGAACAAAGTACGCATGCTAGTGCATGTTGATAGAGCATGAAAAAGGTATAAGTCATTTCAATGTTAATAATGGAAATAATGCTCCTACTAATGCATTTAATAGCAAGAAATATAATTATATAGCTAGCATTATATATAATACAGAAAAGCTTAAATGTTACACAAGGTGAATGCAGTTGAAATATAAGTAACAGTTACCTTGTTTCCACTGGTGTAATACTCTCCATATCACAGTTTGCACATAAACAGATATGGTTCTTAAATCAACAGTATCTCGTAGAATTAACTAAACAAAAACCGGGACGCGAAGAAACCGATCATAATGCATTATTTAGCACACATCAGAGATCTTATTAATTTAGCTGTTAGCTGATGAACAAAACATAAAATTAACATAATCACTGTACAACTGTTTTCCCTAATCATAAAAGAAAGATCACTACCATTTAATTCTTACTTGATGGTAGTTTAGTCATGTTCGGTGACATTCTAGTTGTTGTCAACATGCCAGCTAGAAGAAAAGGAAACCATGTTTAGAATTATAATATTACGATTATTTTAGTCCCAGTTTTGGTTTATCATTAAATATATAGAAAAAATTAAAAATTCAGAAGCCTTAAGTCTCTTCTTCCATCAGGTTAACACACACACACACATACATATATATATATATATATATATATATATATATATATATATATATATATATATATATATATATATATATATATATATATATATATATATATATATATATATGTAATGTGATTTTTTCCCAATGTTAAGTGCATAGATACGATTTCAAATGTAACTGTGTATTACGTCTCACAAAAAGGTCTTGTTCCCTTTCCAATATGTCATAAACATTCTATTAATACTGAATTTATATAATCGTTTTTGTTAGAGATACTGTTACATACATTATATTAGTTTCTTAAGCGTTCTAGGTTATATGAGACGTAGTCAGGATCAATCTATCAGCATAATCATTCAATTACATTAGAAAAAGGCATGGTCAAAAAGCATGAACAACGCTCTTAAATTAATGCGCATTGTATTGCAGCCGGTTGTCAAAAGATGTATAATTGATATTAATGCATAGAAAATTGAGATTATATATTTCAAAGAGACCAATATCAAAATATTGACACTTAAAAGGTTTGGCCTCTCCAACGTCTGATATACAACATTTCTTGCATTTTCTGTAGTATTTCAAGGTGAAATAACACAAGAGTTGTAGCAGTTCATTCCTATAGGAGAAACGAATAAAACATATTTTAATTGTTTGCCCACTCACATACCCCTAACAATTTAAGATACGCTTGTTCTCCATGATATAATTGTTGTTGGGATGACAGCTTAAAGAAAACAAATTTAGAGAGATAATATTATTCTCATCCGACTTTTTGGTCTACCATTAAATAATATATGAAATAGTGGAATCATATGAGATCTATTTTAAGGTCCTTCATACATAATCGAAAATATATGTGTTCTACTAAAAATGTTTTATTCGCGAACTATTTAAATACTTATATACAAATATCGCTGATAACATTCCTGGAAAAACAAAGTGTAAGATAATATTGTTCCAAGTTTTTGCTATACGTGATCCAAAAAGAAACTGTTAAATTTTGTTTCAGAACTTGAAAAGTTGATATGTCGGAATTTAATTGTTTCGTTATTCATTTTAAAGCAACATGAAGCAAATTCGCTTTGGTTTGTCTCAGGCAGCTAAGTTTCAATTAATTTGAACCAGCATAAATGTCTGCAGATTCATAAAGTGAGTCGGAAGTAAACCTTCAACAATGACATAACCAGATTCCATAGTTTTCTTTCATACAAACAATGTTGTACGTGTCATGATGCATTTATATAATGTGCTAAGTTGTCCTGTATGCGATACACATAAAAAAAATCTGCAATAAGCATATCACAAGTACGAGAAATAGGCCACAGTGACTTAGATATGAATGAAGGGAATAATGGCAGCCAACAATAAATATGATTGTGTAAAAAACAGTCTAATTATCTAAACTAATTGCAAATGTACTATACTTCTTGACATTTGCACCTAAGCACACATACGGAACTATTGATACGACTCTAGTTTTAAATAAAATAACAAAGAATTGAAATAGTATAGGTTCAATCAACAAACAATTTTTATCTCTAAAATTACAAAGTGAAAAATTAACATAAACGTACAGGTTTGTGGATTAAATTAGTGATTCTTTGTGTATGATTATGATTGTTAACGTAGCTTAAAAAATGTTCAGTCATATCGCTAAAATGTCTGCAGTGTGGCAGTTTATAGTGATGTCTAGCATTAAGGCATCATGCCGCAAATATGTAGCATGATGTCCCACCTAGACACATTATCCTGACACCATGCCGACCAGTCCTAACACTAACCTCTTTATGCTAAGCGTCAAGCGAGGCAGCTGTTAGCACCATTTTTGTACGTTTTAGTATGACTCGACCAGGGATAGAACCCACGACCTCCCGCATCGTAGGCGGACGCTCTAACCACTAGGCCACAGAAGCGGTTTAAATTAATTATCATCCTAAATGTCCGATCACATGTCTAAACGTTTTGAATGTTCCGAGCTAATTCCAAAAGTCTTGAATGCCTTGATTCTTGATCGACCACAATGATCCAATCCAGAAAAATTTTGAATGAGCTCATGATAAGTCTAAATCTGTCTTCATTTACAGTCAATGACCACATAGTAATTCCAATGAAACTATAAAATAATTCCTCTCGAAAAATCTATCTTAACACAACTGTCAACTCTAAATAATTTCCATGAGAGTGACCTTAAATAGAGGAATATATTCAACAGGTCTCTATATATACACACATCCCCCATGACGTTGATACGAGTCTTAATAATGGCAAATTTCATCAAATTGATAACACCTTTGTTTCTAGAACATTCTAAGCTCATTAATAATTTGTTTATAACTTATCAATGATGTATGTACATTACTCATGTAAACGGTCTGTTTATAAATGACCATTATCTTAAAGTATCTCTACGATTTTTGACAAAAGTTCACACAAAATATAGACACATATAACACTCTACAATTGGTTGTGTCTGATTAAATGATGTAAACGCAAAGCCGGACGAACAGAACCTTACAAGAATACAAAAGTATGCATATGCATGGAATGAACAAATACATGTCTTACTAATTTAGCTCTTCGCTTATAAATGTATTACGCATCATGAAAGATTTCATACAAAGTCATTTGTCTCAACATGACAACTTTCTACGAAAATGACCTAAATGTATTGTTGTATGCAAAAACAATGGTTATAATGCAACGAAATATCATGTTCCCTTTTCATAAAGCCTAAGACATTTAAATGATACTGCTTTTATATTATCTACCAATTTAATGCTGCAAGCTTTCTATGCCACAAGAGTGTTGAGAAAAACTTGTGTCTAAGACACTATAGGAACTCTGAGCCAGAGCACCTTGTATAAACAACATAATCAAAGATTAATTTAAAAAAATATTTTAAACACTTTTAAAATATTGAAGTTCAACAGACAAGTACATTCGTCAATTCTCTGGCTCATATCAAATAAACGCCCTTGCAAAACGTAGTATCTAGCACTAAGACTGTTATATTAATCTATGCTTCATTGCAGTGGAAATTCGAGATCTGAAACTCGAATATCCAGTACTAAAATATTTGCACATAGCATCAAGGCTCAGGTTTGTGACGTTCCGGTTAGGTTTTGGGATATAATTACATGATATGTAGACTGAAACACCATTTGTTTGAGACGTTACAATTGACTTATACATGAATGTTGCCGATTGTGCTATGTTCCACCGAGAAATAATAGCAATTATATTACATCTTACTTAATGGTGGCATGGTTCTTGTTTTAATTTGTGGTGTTCCCGCTGTCCACATGCCCCCTACAAGAAACCAGATTTAGAGTCATAATATATGTTCGTTCGTTCGAAAGAGAGAGAGAGAGATGCATTTGTCTTTGTCTTTGTCTGTGTGTAATATAATTTGTGAAATGTTTTTCAATACAAACTATAAGACAACAATATTAATATGAATATTAAAGTATCGTATGAAAATGTTTGAGACAATTTCTTTTATATTGTCTGCTGTACGTTTTCACAGACGGGTACCGTTGCGGTAGTTTTAAAACAGGAAAAACTGCTAATTGGAGGATAACACGTATTAATCTAAATGATATTCTGCATTTTATTATACCTTTACTTAATATTATTCAAAACAACGAACTAAGCGCACAAGCCAGTGCAAGTGACTGGTAGAGGAAAAGAGTTATAATGATACTGTTTCGTCATGTTTTTTCTGGCCATATATTCATACCAGCATATATGATAGCTTAGCCAACAGTGTTCTACTATACTCTGTTAAACAGAAAGGTTAAATAGAGCAAATGTAGGTAGAATATAGCTAACGTCTAGCTGTTTCCAACAGAAGTGGTGTTACACTCCACATGACACCTGCACATACGTACGCATGTGACTGTACCCTCTACAGTGTCGGACACAATGATCAAAAAGCAAAACCAGACCAAATATTCAACCGATAGTATGCAAAGGTAAGAACTGAATGATAAATTAAAGTGTCTACTATTTTAGTCTCTCGCTGATCATGGTGATGGATGCATTGCGCATAATGACAAATTTGTCTAATAAATATGTGTCTCATACTGTCGTCGTAAAAGCCTTAATCACGATATTTAACATCTGTGTGTTGACATCACATCGACAGACAGATGACGTGAGTCTTAAGACTAAAATACTTTCTAACTGTGCTTAACATAAGTTAACTGTAATATATAACAATTAAGAAGAAAGCGATAAAATTATTCTTTCATTGACGAGCTTGTGTTACTTTATAAAGCCACTTCCATATATAAGTATTCCATTATTCAGAAAGAATAGGTGTCTCGTGCGTTTCTCTCTTTAAATGCAGTGAAGGTCATAGAGAGGAAGGTCATGATCCCTTACCATAAAGTTTTAGATATTATACTAACAGTGACTTAAAATTATCGTCATTTATATCACAGACAAATTTACAACAAAAATTAATTTAGTAATGTACAAAATGAATAGCAATTACACAAATGAACATTGCCAAATCGTCCTTCTCACCCCGAAAAAGACATGTCATTTCCATTTAATTCTTACCTGGTGGTGGGTGTGTGATTGTTTTAATTGGTGCTGTTGCTGCAGTCAACATTCCAGCTACAAATCAAAAAAGTCAAATTTAGATAGGTTTTATTAATGCTATGTTGTTCAGAGTTTTGGTGAACCAATAAATAATATAGGAAAACAACAAAATCCGATAATAGCTTGTAAGGTTACTCTATGAACATTTATAACATATATATTTGCTATCGGAAAAGTTTTAAAGATAAACTCTAGCATCCCACCATAATTATTTATATACAAGTATAGTCCATAAATTGCTACAAAAGAAAGTTTAAGAAACATTTATTCTAATTGTCTGATCTATGATCACAAATGGATACCGTCACGTAAGTTGTATAACTGATTAAATTGCTAGATAGCCGATTACGTTTATTAATCATTCTAGACCTACAAGTAGCGGCAACGTTATGGTCAGTACTAATCTAAAAACAGTTCCGAACCTTGATAAACCGGGTCACATGAAAATGGTAAACTTTGCCATTGTCGATTTACATCGTTTCCTTATGTCGGAATTGTGTTCTGCTTTTTGTAATGCATATTGGGCGTAGCATGTTAAATTGCCGTGTAAGTAAAAGAGCCCACGACAATTCATAAGACAGAACAGTAGTTCCCATGACTGGAGCAAGAAATACGATACCATGACTTAATTTTGTTATACACGTATTGGGGTATTGATATGCAAATAAATATGATGATTTAGCAAACAGGTTTCTAAAATACCAGACCAAATACAAACGTTCAAGAAGATAAATGGAGATTTTATGCATTTAACAGTGAATATGGTTGAACTGATAGATGTAAAACTCCACATAATACCTGTACATACATACGTTAGTGGCATGTAAAGTGTATGCTCCAATTACCTCAGCGCAAAGCCAGACCAATAAAAACCGATCGTAATACAAAGGCAAACACTGAACAACTACGAATCTTACTAGTTGTTCGCTGATGGATTTATTTCGAATATAAAACATACCAAACGTGTTCCGTGTCTCAGCAAGCACAGTGTTTGCGAAAATGACCTTTTAAACACAATGCTTAACCTCAGTGCTGATATCAGCTCAATGAACAGACATCGTAATCTTTGAAGCCGTAATTATTCTGCAGTTGGTCGTAGCAATACTTAAGCGATATACACACACATATATATATATGATCCGTGAAGGAACAATAAGGCAAATAGTATGTAATGCATGAGCAATTGTTCCTTCATTGCATCACGTGTATAGATAAGACTTGAATTGCTCAATAGAAACTGTGTCTTACCTTTTGCTTTTTTAAACTTTGGAGATTGACATAGAGTGATAGATCCGGTACCCTAACCAGAATGTCTTAGATATTCTCAATTTAGTCAAATATATAATCACAAAAATTATCTAAGCTATCTAAGCTTTTTAAGTAAGATCAGTGTTGAAATGCAATTATAGTCTAAGATATTAGACGACATCTTGGAAAATAATCGTTGTAAAAACAATACAATCAAATATTAAAATGAAAAGCAAAAACATTATTTAATTGTAACGTTATAGACTCTTGCAACTTCAGCAATTGTCCTAAGCATGAAGGGCATATTTATTTCCAATCGAGAAAATATGAACGTGTTTACTTTTTTGGTATCATTATATTGTCATGTAGATTACGCACACTATCAAAGGCAGGACGAAGCACGAAAATTATTATATTAATGTAGCTCTTATCGCAGATCGTTGTCAATATATGCAGAATTGCCATAAATGCATAGAACTTGGAGATTATTGATTTAGGGTTGACTGTCCAATGTCACAAGTAAAATATTCCTCGAATTTAGGTAACGGCATTTTCAGTCGAATTTTAGGGTGAAAAATATAATATAAATAATGAATCATCATTTTTAGAAGACTTTTGAAATTGATTTTACACAAAAAAGATGCAAATATATATAAACATATCTAATCATGTCCCACCTATTCAACAATCAAAATTGGAAAGGACACTATCATTTAATTCTTACTTTCCTATATGTTGGTGATCTGTCAAATCTTACTACTGGTACTGGTTTTTCTCAACATGACAACTAAAAAATTAACTTTTTTGAAATCCGGCATTTGATAACTTATTATATATGAAAACTCAATTCCAATTCGGTCAATAATTCTTAGACATTCGCTTAGTATTGATTTTATGCTATCATTAATTTTGTTAGAGATATCATTGTAAATATTATATGTTAATGTTAATATTAATGTTAGATTATTGCGGAATAGCTATTATGGTCTAAGATAATATAACACCTTTCAACTGCTACAGGTTGTTTTAAGAACACAATAAAATATTACAATGAAGACTCAAAAACCTACTACAATTTAAAACCATTACATACATGTTTTTGATGGAGTCATAAGAAAACTATCAACATTGGCATGACCTGATTTAGTAGATTTTTTTTCTGAATGGCATTGTACTCTTTATGGTGGATTTATATTTAATGTTATTTGCTCTGGATGTTATGATGTCCAATAAACTGATATACTCGTGCATGTATCTGGAACATGAAAAAGGTCATGACTAAGACACTAAATGAAGCGAACATACAAATTATGAATGTAGTATGCAGCGTCCACGTGATTGACTGGCACCTCACCCGGCTTTGGTTTACTGGTGGTATCAAGTTGGATGTCCATCGGAGTATCAGACTTGCATTAGTTCTTGCGCAGTACGTTCTTTTCTCGGGATAATTAATGCTTTGCAGCCCTGGAAGATTCCGAGCATGGCCGCAATATAGCCGGCACATTTTGTTTACCTTACAAACTAACAAGAAAATGACTTTTGCGTCCCACATACAGCGCAGTCATACGATCCTTAGGCTTGGAACACCACGTGCAGTTCGCCAACGGTCCTAGATATCAGTGTTTGGGGAGTTAGTGGGGTACCAGGACAATTAATAAAGTATAAACGTTGTTGACTTTTCTTCTATTAGGCATATTAAAATAACATAGCACCTAAGGTCCCTATTCCCTGTCCACGTTCGCGCACTACTGATCAACTCATCTGACATCGGCATGACCCTACTGTATCTGAACCTCCTGTAGTGCCAAATGAAATAGAATGGTATCTCCTTTATGTGGTTGCTACCATGCAAGCCACCAGGCATGCTACAAGTGCTGACGTTGATTAGGATGCAAATGCTAGTTATTCAATGTTGGCATGCAGGTCACTGGCATCTTGTAATCTAGGGCAGTCAATTATAGTTCTACGGTATCATAGCACAGTATGGTAGATATTCAGTGCCTCTCCTTCGGCTGTAGCCGAGGTGGTCAAGACCAATATTTCAGCAAGCGCGCAGATAGACTACATTCACCCGTCTCTCGACAAGACGCCAAAAATGGGTTAGTACCATGCGTAAAATAACGGGGACTTTCAGGAAGCAAAGAGACGCCAAACTACAGTTATACAATTGGATGGGACTAAAGGGTGAGTTGGCTTTGAACACTCAGCATATCGCTCTTAAGGCAAACGGTGGGTCATGGCCAGAACAGTTACGAATTGACCCTAACACACATGATCCCATACGTTCTTCTACAATGATATATTTTCAACCTATTTTCAATTATTTTATGTATAAGTTTCGTACGTTTCTCTAAAATGTTACGATGATTTGTTTCTGTAATTGTTTCAAATCCCATATTATTAAAGCTTTGTTTAGAAGTTATATTTAATTTAATGTTGAACAATGTTTTCTTATATGCTTTGATTGAAATATAGATTATTTCATTTTCTTTACGTAATTCTTGTTGAATGCAAGAAAATCACTCACTATATAATACGAAATGAGCAAAACAGTTCACACGTGTTGGCATAATACTAAATTCGGCATTCAAAGCTTAGTTCTTAGATTACTCAAAGGGTATTTGATCATGCATAATTTTCAACAGCTAAAAAAGTGTCACGGTGCTGGCGTAATGCAAAACTGAGTACAAACCGTAATTAGCATCAGTATAAAATGCTTATTGTAAACATTCTATGCAGTTTTAATTCACGAAAGTTATACTTTCGTTTCCTCCAGTCCATACATATCTGATCCTGACTGACTAAACAAAGCTTACAAATACAGGGAACCCATACATACATACATACATACATACATACATACATACATACATACATACATACATACATACATACATACATACATACATACATACATACATACATACATACATACATACATACATACATACATACATACATACATACATACATACAAAACAAGTGGCCAATAAAACTTACCATCACATGGCACTGCGTTACATTCTTGTATGTCGTAACTATGACCCTCGCATTGTGAATTCAGGCCAGTGTTACACATTCTGTCTCTGGTCTGGAAACCGCCACCGCAACTGTGTGAGCAAGCCGACCACGACGACCAAGTAATCCATGCTTAAAAATAATCTAGGAATATCTATATTATAATTGTTCACCGCCGTTGAAGCTGACATCTTATTCGAATAGAGTTTGATTAATCTTTAATTATGTTCCTATACAAATTCAAAATTATAATCGTCAACAAATGTTTAGTTAGTTTAAGCTACCTTTTCCACAAGGCAATGTTTACAATTATTGCATGTGTATTAGAATTTAATTGAGTAATGCACACTGTATATAATGAAAGCTAAGCTGTCGATGACTTCTAAATTTTCTTGTATGTTAAAAATCAGTTTTCCTCCTCCCCAGGCAGGAGAGATGCTATATTTGCTTCAAGTGACCTTGTCATTTGTAAACTTTAGTTGTCTTTTATTATCATGTATGTAGAAAATCTTATTCACCAAAAATATATATTTCAAGCAAACTGAACTAATTTCTCGTAAATCCATCATAAAATGAACATCGTTATATTTAGGTTATATCATAAGTTCTCCATATATTTCACGTGTTTTATGCCTATGCATTATACATTGGTCGAATTTAGTTGAATATTGTGTCCATAGCTGCACACTTTATATAATATCAGTGTGGATATATCATAAGTTCTTCATATGCAATTTCTATATATGTTATATGTATAATACAATTGTCAAAATAAATATGACAACTGTAAGACGGAAATTGCATCATAGTAAGATTTAGTATCGACTGCGATCCTATTGTTCACGAGTTGGGGACATTCAGTGTAAGGACTTAATCTAATTCTGCCTCGCTCTCGAATAATAGATACGCTTAAGCACTATTCAATAACTAATCAAATGATGTACAAAATGGCTATGATAATACTCCAATAAAATTATACATTTAAAGTCAGAGCTCTGACTGTAAAATATGTTCTTCTCCAGCCTAATCAGCAATGCATCTTTGTTATTTTGAAATAATGTTCAAAGAAATACTTTATATTACCAACAAATTGGTCAATGGGAGAATACGCAACTTGGTCTCACTAGTTCTACAAACATTTCGCTTCTCAAGTGCAGCGTACGATAGAATTTGGTTATTAATTTCTATTTCTACCATTAATTATGTACATAAATGTCTGATGATAAAATATGGACATGTAAAGAAGACATACCTGAGCATGATTTCAGAGTACAATTATCCATTTCGTAGTGTAGACCGTCACAGTCTGATAGCACTCCTGATTGACATGACCTTCCTCGTGCTCTCAGTCCATCACCGCAGGTATGTGAACATACGGACCATGGGGACCAAGGATTCCAAACTGATATGTAGCAGAAACAAAAGATAAACGTACCAAGAGTGATTAGTTCCCGATAGGTGAATCATCATTCCCCAATAATAGATTCACAACTTCACGATATATAATTCTCCATTTCCAGATAGATGACTCCCAATTTCACCGTAAAAATTAAAGACAGAAAGTTAATAATCTCAGAATGTTTGTGTAGAACTACTAACAAAATCTAAATCAAAGTATAAGAAACAAAATATTAAAATATCTAATTGTCTGGAAAGTAGAATTAGATCATGTGCGTGTGCCACACTTGAGCGATAAGGTCGAACGGATCATCATAAATTTGCATCAACATGTTAAAATATAATTTATGTCAGCTAATAAGTAAAAAGAGGTCTATATGGAATTAAATCCGCAAAATGTAAAAATAATTTTTACATCGACAATGCAATCAAATATATAAATATGATACGTATCATTTTCGCGACGTAAAAATATTTATTTGTTTTACATTAGTTGCTAAATAGGGTTAGCTTTTGTGAAAAGCTGATTATCTCCTGTGAAAACTAGATATAGACAGATTGGATCTCGTTAATAATAGTAACAAACTTATAATCCTTGGCCCATTCACTCATAAGAGATTATTAAGGGCCAGACTGACTCGTATTACCAGAACAAGGTCCCAAATTGCACATAGTCACTTCGTAATTTTGGCCAGGGCAGTCCGAGGTCACTCCAGAACTACAACTTCGTCCTCTTGCTTGAGCTCCTTCTCGACAACTGCTAGAGCAGACAGACCATGGAGACCATGGATTCCACGCTATTAATGCTAAAAGGCAGACCATTATTCTATAAATATTTAAAGCGCTTGCCAAAAGCTTATGTAATATCAGTTTGTATATGAAATCTCAATTAAACTTTTATTTGCAATTTGATTACATACTTCCTTTTTAATCTACCTACATTTTCTTCTTCGCCCATATCCCCAAATGCTCTTTTTAGTTATATGGTAAATAAATTGTCCATTATGTCCTATACTCTATATTGCCTTAGTGAACAACTATTTATGAAATTTATCCAACACAACAATAAGACGATATTTGATTTAGACACTTCATATTATTCAGCACATACTTTCATTAATTACTTTGTTTGCATTACTAACATAATTTATAGTACTTAAATGTTCCTTTGGACCAAATCTTATGAAATATATTTCTTATCATATGCACTTAGAAATATTAGCTTAAATTTTTGTGTAAATTCAACTATTGTTCACTGAATATTAATATATTTCAGAATGAATAACGCATCGAGAGAAGGGAAATAATCACGAAAGTCTGGTTAGAGTTGCCCAAGGATTAGCAAGATTTTTATAAAGGTATGGTAATGATTTAGAAACATACCGGCATTTTGGCTTGTTACCAAAAATCTTTGAGATTTTTCTTGCTTCCGCACGATGTCCAAGCTAGCTAATAAAAGGTTTAAAGATAAATTAAAAAGTCAATACGACTAGTAACACTTGTGTATAATATTGTAGAAATCATCTGCTTCAGAGACAAAATGTGTTATTTATTATGAATTGTGATGTGCTGAATTGCATTTTAAAAAATTGACTGGCCACTGTATCCAAGATATGTAAACTTTTACAGTTTATGTCCATGCATATTGTATAGATAGTAGAGTTTTAATCATAAATTGTACACCTATGTCTTTTCATGTGATTTTGGTTGTTTTACTTGGCTTTATTGCACTTGTCCTACTTATGTAACACTTAAAAAAAACAGCAAAATGGTTATATAAATAAAATGTATTATGAAACAAAAGGCACACAAATATTATATATTTATAAATAAACTGTTTATCCCTTATTCATTGTCTAGTTGGAGCGGATTTGTCTCTTGTATTCATGAAATAGAGCACCTCTTGTCACTGTCCAGGAAAGGTCTGCAAGAATAAATGGCTTTATTTGCAAAGTGCTGGTAACTCGGTCGCCGTATACGTTGATGCTCAGATTGGTGGAACAAAATCTGAATGAGAGTGCAAAACATGAATCTTTAGTGACATGTTGCAACCATCGCCTTTGTGTGCCTTAAAGGAGTTTGCCATCATATTCCTGTAGTTGTCTTCCATGTTGTTTTCGAGAAATCGTGTTGCCACTAACTTGAAGGCTTTCCATACCGTCTTTTCCTTGCCACGCAATACAGGGAGATATGGATTTTCTCGAAGACGTTTACAAATCTGATTTTTCATCAAACACACCTTCCTTCATCTTAGTTTTACGTAACCTTGAAACTTTGTCATTGAGGTACATGAAAGCTGCTTGTGTTTTGTCCATGGCCTTGACAAAAGTCTTCATCAGACCCAGCTTAATCTGCAATTGTAGTAACTAAATCTTCCTTGATTCAACAAGTGGTGGATGCTGGACACCTATCCTGTCAGACTCCAATGACTGTCGGAGTGGCCAATATCACTAATGTTTTCAAAGGTTTCCTACATATGGACTGCATGACCAACCGAAATTAATGGCAAAACATTGCCATTATACAGCAAAACAGAACAGATAAAAGACTCGTTTCCGATGAATCAATGATCAGTCTCCAATCATTTTCATCCTAAACGATGTTGAGGGCTGACATAACACCACTGAAGTTGTTGCGGGCTACAGGATCACCTTCCATGAAATATATTGGAACAAGGTCCTTTTGACGATCATGGAACATATAAACCCTAATATCAACTGCCGAAAGATGATACATTATATATATATATATATATATATATATATATATATATATATATATATATATATATATATATTATCTTATATTATAAGATTATATTAGTACCAACAGCTCTGCTTTACTCTTGGATAGTCCCAAATCCTTGACAAGATCATTCAGTTCACCATACGTTATGTGGCGTGGTTAAGAGAATTAGTATGGGAGAAAAATATGTTATATGGTTCAGGTCTACAAATTGGTTTTTTGGCGCTATTGTGATCAAAAGCCCCTTTACCAACATATAGCAGACATGCATTGTTCACACAAGTACAAGACATCCCTACTCACTTTAGCTTAACTTAAATGTGACACTTTGCAAACTAAAATTGTTACAAATAAGAGAGCACGACAATGAATCATTGCTAGAGCTGGTGTACGGGAAGTTTTTCAGCAGAGTTATGTAAGCTTACTTATGATTGCATTATCCAGGACTTCTATAATTAAATAATGCAATTCGTATCATGCATGACGCAAGACCATATTCAGAGATATATATATATATATATATATATATATATATATATAGAGAGAGAGAGAGAGAGAGAGAGAGAGAGAGAGAGAGAGAGAGATAGATAGATAGATAGATAGATAGATAGATAGATAGATAGATAGATAGATAGATAGATAGATAGATAGATAGATAGATAGATAGATAGATATAAGCACAAATTTACTCTTTCTACAAACTAGTACAAAATTATCTATCTGATCCGATAAAATGTAAACGATTACTGACATGCAAGTGAGTTAAAATATGAACAGGGTACTGGCATAAATCTATTATTTTAAGGGAATATAACCAGAACATCCAAAACTGGATAATTGCAACTTTTCCAATGTACTTAAATATTGTTTACTTTTAGCGGCAGATAAAAATCTAATTTAACATAAATGTTATATCCCTCTAAAGTTTACATCACGTATATGTGCAGTTATTTAGAACAGAAACACCAGATTCTGGTAGAATATAATGTTTTAAAGAATAGACGTAATTTTGCGGGAGAAGAGTTCTCACTCTCAGAAGTAAAGAAATGCAATATGCGTTACTGCAAGTTCATTTTTCCTCATGATGATTCTATTAAATTCTTCGTATTTTATTTTAATCTGGCTCACAATATGTAAACTCAACAAAATGAAGAAAGATATACAGGCCGTTACAACACCTTATTATTCCTCAACAAAGGACCAAAAATGTTATATGAAATGCATTGCTACTACTGAACATACAATTGTTACATTGTCCCTGTTCTTTAAATAATGTTTTGGTAAAAACTAAAAAGTGCATTACTTTTTTAAATGGTATTGTTAATCGATGACATCTAATTAGGCGCTGGTAGTACTTAAGCTTAAGATTTCAAAGTTGTTAACAATACTTTGGAGAATATTTCAACTCAGCAATTGTTGAATAATACAATTTCTTTCAACGTTATCAATACAAAATATCATTTAGTTCCTACTAAAACACTAATATTATTATATAAACAGAAAACTTATTGTCAATCAGTTCTTCTTGATGCCGATGTGTGTGTTATGGATTTTTAACTAAGCTTTAACAATTTTCCAGTCATATCGCTACGATGTCTGTAGGGTAGCAATTTATAGTGATGTCTAGCACTGAAGCATCATGCCTCAGATATTTCGCATGATGTCCTACCCAGTTGTATTATTCTTATACAAGGCTGATCAGTCCTAACACTAACCTCTTAATGCTGAGCGCCAAGCGAGACAGCTATTAGTCTCATTTTTGTAAGTCTTTGGTATGACTCTGCCGTGGAACGAACCCTCTAACCACTATGCTACCGTATGCCGATGTTTGAATACTTATTAGCTCATAAAGACCGAGCAATATACAAATAAGATCTCGTCATAAGTATTAGTATTATTCGAGTACAAAGGTACTTACTATGACTTCGATATTTGTATCCCACCGTCAGATTTACATACACTGGGAGAATAAGTGTCCCAACTAAAAGAAAGTTCAGAAACATATTTACACGAGCCATAACATGCGACGTTTCTTCAAAAATAAACAGAAAGTGATAAGGCTGGTTATTAAGGACAACATGGCTTCTCTTCAAAAATCAACCAAAAGAAATCATGTTGTCTGTTAGGGAAGACATCACTTCTAAGATCTAAAATGTAGACTTAAAACTAGTGAAGTGGGGCGATGTGGCGAGAATGGCAAAATACATCACACCCCACCACCCGAAGTAATATGGCTCCACGATTTATAGACCAAAACATTAGTCTGGGGTAATATAACGACAATGGGAATTTGAATTAGAAAACCCTAGGCCTGTATATCGACAAGAGGAATTCCACAGGTGCCATCACTTTACGGTACTGGAGACTTGGCAACACCGTACCAAGGAGCTGACCCAAATACGCACAGCTACCACTACGCTAGGGTGGTACACATCCAATATAGACACAGAGACATATATAAAAACAGCGATAGAATATATATATATATATATATATATATATATATATATATATATATATATATATATATATATATATATATATATATATATATATATATATATATTCAACTTGGTTTTAGTATATTTATCTCTTCGCAAGAATTTGGTCCGGCTGCAGCACCGTCGCAACATTCTTCTTTACCACACGTCGACGATTTTAGACAAAGACAGAAAAAAAATCGCAGTAGAAAGAGGCAGAACAAGCATATCTTCTTGAACAGTAACATCCAGAATAAGAGGAGGTGAGAAGGAAACGACAAGAAGAAGAAGCAGTAGAAAAGAAAAAAAGTCTACGAGAGAGGGAGAACAGTGAAAGTAAAACGGTGCCGGTACTCTTTGACATTTTAGCTGAGTTAAAAGTCTGAAACAAATGTACCAAACTTCTTCATTACGACCGAAAGAAAAAAAAAACCTTCTCAAGCCAAACAGCCGAACCTTTGACTACACACCAAATACCACCCCTATTGATTTTCACTCAATCATTGACACCAGCAAGTTCACAAGTATGCCTTGGCCTTGTCACACACACACACACACACACATATATATATATATATATATATATATATATATATATATATATATATATATATATATATATATATATAGATATATATATATATATAGATATATATAGTGTGTGTGTGTGTGTGTGTGTGTGTGTGTGTGTGTGTGTGTGTGTGTGTGCGTGAATGTAGCCTCTTATTCTTAAAAATCAAGACCAGGAAACACGTTTGCTTTCGGTCTCGTATATTCTAGAACAAATATTTACAATTCAATTCACAACTTTACACAACACTCTTTTATAAAAGTTCATTGACTTCTTCTGTTTCTGTGGGTTATTTTTTATTTTGAATTTGTTCACCTCACAGATTTCTCTCTCGTATCTCCCTTTTCTATCCTTTTCTTCTTTTTGAAACTTCGCGGGGTTCTTCATTTTCTTCTTCTTCCTTCTCTTGCTCCTATTGATTCTTATGCCACTCTGAAACCCAAGGTCCTTTCTCTTAAAACTGATAACATGTTTCTCGACTTGTGTCTCTTTTGACACTTGTTTGTTGACGGTCTGGATATTCTGTAACCCATTGCCCTTTATTCTAACGGATATAGCAAGTATCTTGAGTTTCATCACGAAAGGAGGCAAAGGAGTCCACGGATTGTCTGAAGAAAACTTTCTTATGACCCCTCGCAAACCTCTAATTAGTGCTTCCTTCTGAGTGTGTTCTGCTATTGTGCTGATCGGTTTGAGAGCAAAATTAATACCGATAATGACGTCACCAGTTCTGTATATAGTCCTTTATATTGCACTGACCTGTCATTAATATATAGACTACCATGTCGTTTCAAATGTAGTCATTTGACTTTCAAACACGGAAAATGTATTCATGTCTATTATCACGATAAACATTTCGACATCATAACCAGTATCTAAGAATGCCTGCCATACAGTTATTACTCTGATAAATGTGATTATGTCTATAACAATCGAGAGCAACATAAGCATTGCGTGTCGAAATGCTCATGATATAAGGTCTATAAACCTTGTCTGGACGAAGGACAAAAATGAATGCATTGGCCAGCATGTCAGCTCACGTTAGTCAGCCCTGCAAGTTACCAACAACATTTGAAAACGCAAGTATCACAACGGAAATGTGCTTGTCAGCTCCTGAGATTGTGGTATACTTGTGGAAAAGGCATACTTGCCAACAACGCTAGAGGGCACGTTTGTTCAGGAAAGAACCGATGTCACAGTTGTCGTCAAACCGTGCACTTGGAACATCAATGCTACATTCAAAAATACCATTCTAAATATGAAGAAGGAGGAGAAGAAGATGATGATGACCAGACGTAGGCAATTTCATCTTTATTTCGAATGCATGCAAGAAACTGGCATTCATATTCCTAATTTCTGTATGGCTCGACGAGCGTGAGAGACGTGCATACAAGAACCTATCTTTACTTTTTGCCCTTGCTGTAGCAAGATTCCCGGAGAATGTAAAAAAAAACTCTTTCGATGGCCTAACACATTGACCGATTTTGCCCAATTGATCTTAGACCCTATTGACGAGGCGTGGAGCCAAAAAGACATCCAACGTTACAGAGATTGCCATCGCAATGCCACGGTGATGGCTCACAATTTCTCGGGATACGATGGACAGTTTCTGTTGAGATACTATACAGAACAATGTACAGAACGTCCTAAAGTGACTTTGAACGGAGCCAAAATCATTTCCATGCAAGTGAGTCAAGTTCAGTTTAAACATTCGATCAGCTACTTTGTCATGCCATTGAGTCGTATGACTAAATCGTTTGGCATGACAGAAATGGCCCAAAACTATTTTCCATACTTTTTCAACACCGAAGCCAATCAACACGTCGTTTTACCCAATATGCCTGAGGATCACTACTACCACCCCAACAACATGCATACCTAACAACGAGAAGGTTTCTACGCATTGTACCAGACTCAAGCCTTAGACCCTTTTAACTTTCAGGAAGAAATATTAAAATATTGTTGTTCCTACGTGGACATGTTACGGCGTTGCTGTGCAAAATTTCGTGAATTGTTCATGGAGCACGGGTGGATTTATCCTTTAAAAGAAGCCTGTACCATTGCCAAAGCGTGTTCTCTAGTGTACCTCCAACTATTCATGCCCTAAAAGACCCTAGCTGTCATCAGTCCTCAAACAACCAATTTTGTCAAACGTCAATCCTCGGTCAAAGTCCTACGCTGGTTACATTGCTTGCTTGACAAGGAAGACAAATGAATCCAACATTTCCTCAACGGAGGAGGCGAGAAGGCCATTTGAAGGTATTCAGTAGTTAGATAGCTAAAACTTAGAAAACCCCAAGATCGGGTACCAGTTTAACGGTTTCTTATTTCACGGATGTCCCATCTGTTACCCTTAACGTGCCACTAAAAACCAATGTTTACAACTGACCATAGAACATTTGTACCAGGCCCCTTGTCATCGCCGCTTGAGGTTAGAAGAGCAAGGATACCAAGTGACAGAAATGTGGGAACACGAATACGATCAACTATTGAAAACCGATCCCGAGTTTAAGCGCATCGTAGAAAGTTATCAGCTGGTGGACCCTTCTAAACCTACGGGACAGTTTGTACTGTTGACGGACAAATGCCACCTGTTAGTTGTACCAAGCCAACGAGGAGACAGTAGAAGAAATAAAATACTTGGACGTGTGTTCTCTGTATCCGTACGTATGCAACTATTGTCACGTTCCCGCGTTGCACCCACAATTGCTGACCCAACACATCGACGTGGACAATATTAGATAAAGCGAAGGATTAATCAAGTGCTGTCTTGCCTCCCGCTAACTTGTACCATCCCGTTTCTACACATCATTGCTAAGTAAAACTGATGTTTCCCTTCTGTCGTACTTGTGCTGAAACGTACAATCAAGACTACCCTTGTCAACACATTCACAAAGAACCCTCCTTGGCGGGTTCGTGGATCAGCGTGGAATTAGATAAAGCTATGAATCTGGGATGCCAACTGATAGAAGTGTACGAAATTTACCACTTTTCTAAGACATAATAATACCATAAGGGCGACGAGACTCAACAGGGCATTTTCGCAGACTACGTAAATGCTTTTTTTCAAACTGAAACAAGAAGCCATTGTCTATCCTTTTTAAGCACGTGACTGGATACATCGACGAAATAAGAACACTTCTGTGTAAAAAGTACACTTATTGACTCCGACAAAAAGAGGTATGAAAACGTTATGCCATGCCACGACCTTTATCATTGGTGATAAAACATTCAATGGAAAGAGATGCATGACCATATTCAAACGGTGGAGGATTACTACTGTCTATTACAAGAACTGTGTTCGTTGAATTGGGGCCGATGTCATGTTTGTCTTAGTGACTTGCTTTCTGGGATTTCTTTTACCTTCCACTCGATAAAACATGAAAGTGACCTGTTAAATGTCCACGAGAGACTCATTCTCCTGAAAGCTTTGCGCCTCCATCTGGATACTTCTCTACCTCTACGGGAAAACAAGATTCGTCAACTTGTAGGTACTGAAGATGAAGATATATATGAGGATGTGTGTGTAGCTTGTGACTTACACCCTCACTGTTGTACGTGACTGGAAACGAATAGGGTTTTGAGGCTTGGACAAAAGAACTGGTCGACTATGCTTGAGATTTGTAATTTTAAAGCATTACAACGTTCCGTGATAAAAAAAAATACTGTTAACTCTGTGTTAGTGACAGTACCAGAAGAATAAGAACAGCATCTCACCGACGAAAACCACTCTCTTCAGGATAGGGCTGTCGTCGACATCCCTGAAATACCATTCCAGGAGAATCCTTGTGTGACAGTATCAATAAGTGTACAGACTTATAGAACATTAACCACTGTCCCTAGGACACTACATTTGGATAACAAAATGTTGTTAAGTAAAAACTTGTTTATATTTCAATATGATTGTTTTGAATTGTCTTTCATCCTTGTATTTAACCATTTGGCTTTTATGTATTTATGTCTTTCGTGTTATTCCAATTTAAAGTTTGCAACAAACGTGACCTGAAAAGGTATCAAAACTCTTGTCTTGTCTGTCTTCCTGTCCAAAAAGGTGACATTTCTTACACTATAGTGGCTGCCGTGCTGTCTTTACTACTCCCTCTTTCTCCATTTTCAAAGTCATTGACGTACATTTAGGT
The DNA here is from genome assembly GCA_016746295.1 of Potamilus streckersoni. Classification (NCBI taxonomy): domain Eukaryota; kingdom Metazoa; phylum Mollusca; class Bivalvia; order Unionida; family Unionidae; genus Potamilus; species Potamilus streckersoni. Next base: position 113,683 of record JAEAOA010000355.1, on the reverse strand, counting down.
CGTGCAAGTTGCGAGGCCTTGTATCTTAGGCACCCCTTTAACATGCTCATTGTTCGAACTAGTGGTTCAGGCGAAACAGAACTTGTCTAACGTTTGATCAAACATAAACATCATTTGATCGATCGTCCACCTCAGCGATTCATGTGGTGTTTCAAAGAGTGGTAATCAGTAGACATCCTTCTGCGATAAAGTCAAGTTGAATGCATTGATTTTGTGGAAGGAATTCCTGTTGAAAACGACGGAATCTTATCTGACCCCATTCAAACACATTTAATCATCTTTGATGACATGTTAGAAGAAGAAAAAGAAATTAAACTGTGCGTTACACGCAAAGAAAACCAGCGTAATGCCAGAATCCTTTACATTACCCAAACTTGTTTTGTTACTATGGTTTACAATGACAACAATTCAATTACTGCAAGGTATTATTCATATTCCATATAAAATCAAATGTTTTCTGAAAGAAACAATGTAGCCAATACGCAACTGGCCGATCCTCGAATTAACACTCAAACCAGAAAAATAAATCATTTTGAAACCTTGAGGTAGTGGTTCTCTAGGAGGTGTCGTCATTCGTTCGATCTTGAAATGGGATCCTAATGCTTCCAAAGTTGTCCCCAAGTAAAAACCCATTCCCCGACGTTCCTAGAGGAAAAGGAAAAAGAACAACGGTGTCACGAGCAAGTCACCGCCTCAGAAAAATACAAAGAAAAGTCGACGGAAAATAGCTTCTATCCGCAAGAGCGTCTCCAAAAACGTCTCCTCCAATAGTGATACCCTCTTTCTATTTAGCGGCAGTGGCTGATACTCACAAAGTACCTGCCCCTACAATCAAAGTCCAAGAGATATCAGGCGTGTTAAAATGTTTACAGTATTTATTCAAGCAAGACCTGGCTCTATGTAATCCCTTGCTAACTTCTCCATAACGTATGTTGCCTGTCATCAATTTAGTATGACGTGAAAACAATCAGTGGTGACGCATTCCAGTATAAAAACACCTGAGATCAATTTTAGGATCAGTGTTGTTTGTGCACCTGAACACGACACGATGACCCCACCAGGAAAGGCACACTCGTAAAAAAAATAGGAGTCACTAAAGAGGAGAATTATTTGGTAATTTTGGAAAACACGTTGTCACATTTATGACGAAGTTATAGTCACCCCAAAAAAAGATAAAAGGAATGTACCCAAGTTATCTACGTTAGTGTATTTTTGGTGTGTGTCCCGAAATCAGCCCACAAAGATGTCATCTCCAAAAAGACATTTCTCTTCTACACGCAAAGGAAAGAAAAGAAAAGGACTGCCACCTCCTTTAGGAAAACATTCAGATATGTTGTCCGTCTTGTCCAAAGCTCCACCACTCATGCGAAAACAAACGATTCAAACTGCTTCCAAAGATGTCATCAATACCGTATTCAAATGTTTTCTGAATGTCTTGAAAGGCACGATGCTTTTGTCTAAGCACCATAAAGAATGCTTAGGCAAACATCGACAAGGTCTTTGCCAAATGGTCCAATAAAAATATCCATTCCTCAAAAGATATAGATATTGGTATAACGTTGAGGTTTTTGCCCTTTTTGTCTTTGTTGTTATCAACCTTGTTAAAACGTGCAGTTGTCCCATTGATTACAAGTCTTGTGGAAGTAGGTGCTTCGCTAGGGATAAAATAAAGGGAATAAAAAGAGCCTCTGGGTCATAAAATTCTCAGAATCCTATGGAAGGACGAAAACTGACTTTAGTGCCTTACAAACTATGGATGGAATACCATCGATAGCAAGAACAACAAACTCCCCATTTGCCTCCCAATCCTCATTTGACCGGGATGTCGCAGTTACAACACGAATTGCAATCGTTAATGGATCGCAACGATTTGTCCGAAACAGAACAATCTCAACGGTACGGTCAATTGTTGCAACGACTGCAACTCTTACATCAAAATGCTTAAGAACGGAACAGTACCATCCACTCTGAAAGATTTTAAGACCTTGATTAAAAGATCATCACCACCACTACCACCACCACTAACCTCAGCGGTCAAGACAGAAGCAGTCCCACGAATGCCTGAAGACGAATATGTATGAGAAGTCTTTCAAACGTCGTCAGCAGCTCCCCTTCCTATTAGATTGCAGTGTCCTTGTTGGCCCCTTCACCTACCACTCATAGAAAGAACTTAAAACTTTGGTTAAACCAGAAGTTAAAAAAGGAAAAATACCAAACCCATTTCATTACTGCCACCGCAATCACCATTAGCAAACCTACCTTGGACTTCGACTCCTGTGGCACATCAGACACGTAAGCCGTTTCCAAACCACCCTCTCAATGTATTCAGAGTAACATCAGCGAAGATTGGATCACTTATTGAAAAGTGGAGGTCTCATCCAGCATTTACTACGATCAATCCCATCCTGACGGTTACTTAGAAGTTCAGAAATTGTATAGTACTGCCAAAACAAAACTGAAAAGTGTACGTTTACCTCAAGTGCGACGATGATAACAAGAACAAGTCACGTACACCTTACGCAAACCCATTCGACGAAACTTTTCTAAAATTCGCACCTAAGTGGAAGATGGCAAACTGATTTAGCCGATGTCTTTTATTTGGCCACATACAATCGTGGTTACAAACATTTGTCTTGTGTCATTGTAATCTTTTCCAAATTTGCTTAGGTCGTGCCATTGACTTCCAGATCAAACATTGAATTATTGAATTAGTGCGAGCCTTCAAACTGGTTTTTATACAAAGTGGTCGTCACCCTCTTCGATGACAAACCGACAATGGCACCGAATTTCTAACCCAAGCTTTCCTAAAAGTATTGAAGAAACGTGAAATTCGTGTTTTAACACCGAGATTCCCGAAACCAAAGCCAGCATCGCAGAACGTTTTCAACACACTTTGAAAGAACACATCTGGAAATAAACTCTTAATTACATCGACTTCTTGCCACACCTCGTTCAATAGTACAACCAATCCTACAATCGGAGCATTGGACGTGCCCCTCATGAAGTGACTCCCGACAACGAAGTGACCGTCTTCAATCGCCTGTTTGGTACGTCCCCGTCAGCCACTGTCCCCAAGAAAGGTGGAGGTTTTGTTGCAAGAAATTGTGTACGCATGGTCAAAACAAAATGTACTTTTGACAAAGGTTACTTACCCAATTGGAAAGCCGAATTGTTTATTGTCACTGAACGAGTGAGTGGTCGTTATCCTCCCATCTATAAATTGGAAGACATGAACGAGGAAGTGTTCAAAGAAACGTTTTACATACCCAAGTCAAAACGTGTAACCAAAAGCGAAGACGACGTGTGCGAGATAGAAAGCATTCTCGATCGAAAAACACGAAAAGTGGGAAAACGTCGTATTAGAGAAGTCAAAGTACATTGGAAAGTTTTGACTAATCGATAGATAGTTCCCAAATCATTGACTATAAAAAATACCACAAATGCCTTCAACAATCTCTGCTCATATTGTGACCACTTCTTCCTATAGTTCTTCCCTGCACGGTCTACAAAAGCAACCCTTGTGGGTGTGGTGTAGAGAACGTGTGCCTAAAACGCAAATCGTCTTTTTCTGCCATATTCTTTTGGTTTAATGTGTCATCGGTGTTGCCTTTGCCAATTTGATTCGACAACGAGGAAACAATCGATTGATGACCATTTTATTCAGCAGTTGCATTGGTTACCTTCTTTCCAATCCGTTCCTGAAATATTCCTCGAACAAAAACATCAACGGGAGTCTTGTGTCCAACGTGAATTCCAATAGTCACCCTAACAATCCTCTTTTTAAAAACGCCTCTAATTTACAGACTCTTCAAAGAGATATCCTGTCAAGGTAGTTAAGCACTGTTCTCCTCTTCAGAATAGAGATAGCTCATACTCTGATGTAATTTTACTTAGAAAGCATAACGCATATACAGATAGTTTACAATGATTACGGAAGATTTTCAAGCCAGGTTTAATGACTTGCGCCAACTAAACTCCTGTTCCGCTTTTCTCATAAATCCATTCAAGATAGACGTAATCAAAGATGGTTTCCAGCTTTTTATGAATATTGTTATGGAACCTTCTGATGCTGAAATGGAGCTGTTAGAGTTACAGGAAGATCGGGGGTTGTCGATGATAAACAAGTCACAATCAGTGATGGATTTCTGTAAGCTCGTGTCAGAAGTAAAGTATCCTCAACTTATGAAAGCTAGTTGCCGACTTATATCCATATTCGTTATAACCTACTGCTCTGAATCTTTGCAATTCACACTGAAGTTCATAAAATTAAAGCATCGAGAATTAACTAGTAACCAGCATCTGACAGAACTTCTTCGTACCACAACTACTAGCTACCTGCCAGGTTTAAAGAAAATTGCTAGTTCAAAAGCGTCACAGCAGAACAATTAATGTTCACTATAATTATGAGTCTATATACAGTGTTTCTATTCATAAATTTTACATCTTTAATATTTGTTAATTATGAAACTGTAACGCATATATTTCTTCAACATACGGTTAAGGTTAAAACAATTGAAATGTTTTAATCATTAAATTCGACTAAAAATAATTTTTAAAAATAAATCACAAAGCAATTTTTCATTGCGAGTAGGGTCATGACCAATTGCGGTTCAATACGGTTCTCAACAATTTTTTTTTTCATTTTTAAAATGTCTTTCAGTTACTACAGGACTAGCCACCCCTGGTTTAGATATTTACAAGGTCTCAACGAGACAGTGAACGTCATCCTGTATGCTGAATTCGATAAATGCCATATAAATCAACAGTTTGAGAGAAGTTAGTATAGATTATTAAACACTGTGCAAGATACTTATCCTTCTTTGAAAGGTGAAGAATCTATGGAAATGGTGGATACCGTGAAAAAGAATCCCAAAACCAAGACATAGGATGAGGTAAACAAGGCGAGAAACAAGGACAACATCATCACGTTCCAACAGTAAAACCCAACATCGATGTTTTCTATCATGTCCGCGTTAGTACCATTTAAAGTGGGTAGATCTCCAGTCTGACCATTAGGGGCCCCAAGTGGCCGAGTTGTCTAAAGCGCTCTCCGTTACGGATCACTGCCATCTTACTTAAGTCTGCGTGGATTCGAGTCTAAGATTCGGCCAAGGTAGATATGTGAGAAAGCTTGCCAGTAGCTTCTCGTGGGTCGGTGGTTCTCTCCGGAGATTTCCCAGTTTCTTCTTCCACCTGAAGGCCCAACTCGGGGCCAAGCGCCCTCTTAAAGGGTCTGCCGCTCAACCTGGGGCCGCAAACAGTCGCAGTGTGCAATACGCAACTATACTACCTAGTCAGTCAGTCTGACCATTTACTGTTAACTCGTCAACCTATGAAGATGACTTCTAGACTAACTAAACTAAACGATGCTGACGTTCAATTACATCGTTTCAGGCTTAGCATAATACCTAACCCTAAAGAAAGAGAGAATGTCAGAATGCTCTCCATAGCCCAAGACCTCATAGAAGATATCTTTAGTGAACAAATTGAAAAGAGCAAGAAGAATGGGCTGATAAATGGACTTCAAAAGAAGCAGAGAGAAGAACAGCAACAGCAACAACAACAGCAGCAGCATCAACAGCAAGAACCAGACAGAGGTTTTGTGGACTGTCGAATAGACAGCAAAGAATTATCTTTCTCTTTACGCAGTAGCAGGCACTATTGTATACGAAAGCTAACTGCCAGACTGGGTAGCAATCTTAATAATAAAAAGATGGCCATTACGCTCCATCAACACACAGCCCTTTTCAGGACTACCCAAGACTCTAGAAAATATATGCTCATTCCATTTGCCTTAATTGTAATTAGAAAATTTAGAAGTGTATTCATAAACAGATCGTTTCTGTTTTATCCAGATCGTGTCTGTATGTGTATGTAAGTCAAAAAGTAAAATAAATCAACGTGAACGCTTCTTTTATATATGCGCGTTTCATGTGATGGTAAAAGATTGGTACTAGGGGATGTTTTCCATCACTTCGGTGATCCAAGCGTTACAATCGTCAGTCTGTCTACACACCGTTGACTCGTCAACATTGCAAATGCATAGCAGAATTGCTAAATTGCTTGAACTTCAAATGCAGCTGGAGTATGCCAGGTCAATTCTGGATGAGTGAACATGAAGACTATTGAAGGAAAAGAACGAATTGAGAAAGAAGAGGAAAAAAGAAGAAAGAAGAGGAAAAAGAACAGAAAAGAGGGATACTGCCCCACTTCATGGTACGACCTCAGTGTGAAATCAAACCTGAGGTGAGGACACCTCCAGCAGCAGCAGCACCACCGCCACCAATACCACCTACCAGTGCCATAGGAAATGAGGCCAGCTATTCACCCTCGGATCTGGATCCGAAGACAAAGGGCACAAGAATTCACTGTTCCACAAACGAAGGACTGGGAGAGTGAAGGCAATCTAGCTCCGTCAGCTCTCCCAATTACAAATGTGAATTGGGAGAATGACTGAAGCAGATGCTGCGTATGTGGAGCCAGACTTGGGAGGTGATTACATTAGTCAGGTGTAATTGGAGTTCTGAAAAACAGCGCTTTTCACTGCTGACCAGATCTCTAGAAAAGAAAGACTATTTAATTTGCCTATTCGTGTGTAATTAGTGTAGTGTAACTAAAACACTAACTCCTTTACTAATCTGTGTGTGTGTGTGTGTTTTGCGTACTCGTTCGTTGGTGTTAATAGTAAATTAGTGTTTTTCTTCTCATATGTTGGTGTGAATAGTATATTAGTGTGTTTTTTTCTTCTCATACGCCTGTGTGGATTGTATAATTGTTTTTTCTTCTCATCCGTCGGTGAGGATAGTATATTTGTGCTTCTGCTTCTCATCCGCTGGTGTGGATAGTATCTTTGTGGTTTATTTATCTCATCAGTTAGTGTAGATAGTATATTAGTATGTTTTTCTTCTCTTCGGTTGGTGTGGATAGAATATTAAAGTCTTTTTTCTTATCATTTGGTGTGGATAATATATGTGTGTGGGGGGTTCTTCTCATTGGTTGGTTTGGATAATGTATTTATCTGTTTTTGTGTTCTCTTCTGTTGTTGTGGATAGTATATTTATGTGTTTGTTCTTCTCTTCAGTTGGTGTAGATAGTATTTTATTAGTGTTTTCTTTTCATCGTTGGTGTGGATAGTATATTAGTGTGTTTTTTCTTCTCATCCGTTGGTGTGGACAGTATATTTGTGTTTTTTCTTCTCAAACCTTGGTGTGGATAGCATATTTGTGGGGGGTATTTTTTTCTCATCCATTGGTGTGGATAGTATATTAGTGTGTTTTATGCTTGCTCGTTCGTTGGTGGGAATAGTATATCATATGTGAATTGATTATAAAGGATGCTTTCCTTCACATCCGTTCTTGAAGTATATAGAACCATAACGTTTGTCATTCGCGACATTCTAGAGAATAAAAGATGGCAAGCAATTACTTGAGAATTCTAAGACTGCAAGAAGTAGTTAATACCTTAGTCATGTTGGAGGAAATGTTGGTGAGAGTTGATTATTGGTGTTATAGCCCCCATCGCATAAAAATGAAAATTAACAATTGGAAAAGATGCAAAGATATCATGCAAGAAATGATAAGAATTAAAACGGAAGACGAAGAAGACGAGCAGAGGTTGAAGAAGTGGAAAGAGAAAATAATAAAGGAAGAGGAGAATGTAAGGAGGAAGAAAGAGATGCAGGAATTGAAGAAGGAAAAAGAGAGGAAAAGAACACAAAAAGTGTAAGAAAAAAAAACTGGTGCAGGAAGAGAAGACATTAGGAGAAGAACCGACAGGCCTTTGTTATGGCCACTTTCAAAGCCTCAAAATGATAATCCTTTAGAAATTTTTGTAATATATCTAGCTATATATTATATCTCTATGTTTATTTATGTCTCTGTCTCTATTGTATCCTCCCTTGAGTAACGGTAGCTATGCGTATTTAGGTCATCTCCTTGCTACAGTGGTGCCAAGTGACCATTACCGTGACGTCATGCCATCTATGCCATTCCTCTTGTCGCTATACAGGCCCAGGGTGTGCTAACGCAAAACTAACATTGTCGCTATAGAACCGCAGGCTGATTTTTTTGGGTCTATAAATCGTAGAGTCATATTACCCCGGAGAGGGGTCCGTATTGTATTTTCCCATTGTCGCCATATCTCCCCACTCCACTACTCTTTTATTTATCAGTTAAGATCCTACAATGTCGTAAAGTATAAGCACATGTTTCAAATTAAAAAGAAACAATATTTATTTTTTATCTCCTGTTAGGCACTTCATAACTTGTTAGTCTTTTTCTATTGTATAAAACTTATAAACATATAATGAAATACATATATGCAAGAACAGTTTTTTTAATGCCTTGTTAAGCATATCGTGTCTATAAATATCTGCATCAAGAACCTTACATTGAAAGTATATCGGATTTATACTACTACAGAAAGATGACCAAATCAACAAAATTTATTGTTTACTAACACAGATTTCATTCGAAATTTAATTCATTAAATGCGTTCTATTTTGATCAACAATATAGCTGTTCTCAGTTTTAAGATCGTCTCTAAGGGAAAATTAAAAATTTCAAATCCCAAACTTGATTATTAAATATGTCATTTTATCTGCAAATATCTTGTTATAACCTTTAGTTATATACCCATTTATATTACGAAGCTCAATTACTGTCATCTTCCTCTCATTACTTTGACATAACACCATACACGCTATCTGCCACTCTCTTTTGTTTAGTATCTCAAATATGATAAGAAAATTGAAAGATCGTATAAAGTCACGAAAGAAATCAGCTTTAAAACTATAAATGTAGAGCAAGCAATACTATGTGTTGGGAAAATTGTTGCTTCGAAAGTACAAGGAGAGATCTAAGAGAAAGAATGACAAAACTTAATGTGTAAAAACATAACCGCAATCACCAAGAATATGTCATTTCTGTGAATGTATTACAAAAGCATCCAAATAAAATACAATACTGAAAGAAAACAAGGAATATTCAATTCTCAATTGATACCTAAATTCAACAAAAGGAGTCCAATAAGAATAAAGAGCTATAAATATAGCATAAAGTGATAACATATTCCAAAAGATATTCGATGAAATGATAGACGAAGAGGAGGATAATTAGGACGAAAATACATTAACTTTGATAAGAAGAAACGTTTTGAAAGCAGTATGGTGTTATACCGAACAAAGGAAAATGTCCGGAACTTTGTACTAACGATTGTTAAAAATGTTCATTATGATTGATTCAAAATACGACAAGCAAGCTTACAAATTATATAACAAGCATACTTACAAATTATATATAACAAACTGACGGAGTCCATTTGTCTTTCAAGACTCAAAACCAATGACACGTTCGACAAATGGGTCAGCAGTATTGACTTATCAAGTCTCGTCAAGAGCAATGCGAATTATCTTGTATCATGGCCTATTTCTGTTATAGTAACGTTGCAGTAACTTAGCAAACGACTGACGTGATTCACTCAACACATAATCGTGTAAGAGGGAAGACATCTACAATAACTCATGATACTCAAATGACAATGCAAAAGAGTACTACCGTCCAAATGGGCATAAATATGGAACCTGGATATTTGTTTGAATGCCCTTATTTCTGACCAATATTGACTATTATCCACGGTTTGGTAAGGGGTCTTTCGTAACACACATCTGAATTGTACCCCCATGCCCGAAATTCCCGCCTGAGACTGACCACCGCCTTACGCTAGCCATTGGCTATCGCGTGTGCATAACCGCAACAAACACATAATTGCTTTTACAGGTTAAAGATATTGGTAGAGAAATCTGGTTTATGCATTTAAGAAATATAGAGTCATTATAAATGACCTTTCGGAAACGAAACTTACGGCCTGCCTGAAATATTTCAAATTATTGTTTATAACTAACATTGAAATACTAGACAGAATATTGGAAATGTTCTTACTTTATGTTATGTGGCTAGACGCATGCATCGAAATAGTCGATTGTATGAATTCGCAGATTATAACCTCTATAACTCGTTGTGACGGAATATATATCTCGTGACCTAAACGATATTTTCTCAAGAACTGGACATCCTATCGAATTACCAAACATTCCTCCTCTCAATACCAATGCACATGTTTCTTATCCCATCTTTGAATTTCTCAAAAGCAAAGTTCAGCGTACATTACAATGTTTGAAATTTATAGCTAATTCACTGTGGACGTGGAGATTCTCTTATGTCTGGAACTTTTGTGATCAATTTTCGATAAAATCCTATTGTTTCTAGAAATGACTTTATATCCGTTTTAGTTATAGGAATAGCGATACTTTATATAGCATCGATGTTGTCCTCTGTATCCGACTTTACCTCTGCTGTAAATTTGACCTAGAAATTCCAGTTCATGGGCACCAAGACAAAACAAAATATCTCCAGAATAAAATCCTTAGTTAACATGAATATTGCGGCCTTCGTACAATAATACAAACAAAACACACATAAATTGAGATGTATCCTTACAATTCTTGAACAATATTTTGCCTGAGATTGCTCTTCGTACTGATGAGGAATTTTTTATCAAAAAAAATCGTATGATAGTGGTCAAACTTATTTGCATATATCCTGTGTATTTTCTGTTATGCATCAAAAATTCGGACAAATCGTTTTCATGTCTTAAATCTCACACTTTACATGTTACGGTCTGTATCAAAAATTGTCTAAGTACTTCACCCTCTGATCCGTCCTACACATACGTTTAATCTTTCCATTTCTTATAATTGGTTCCCTGTATTGAATGCTTTATTTGTTGTAGCTTTTACAGAAGCTTCTTTATGACGGGACTTCTTTTGCATAAGCATTTTAGTGCCGTAGGCCTACAGTTTAAGACATCGTATGACCTTTTTGATTGGGATACCTTCATCATCAACTGCAGCAGCAACAAGAATATATAGAACATAATATCAACAACCGCTACACTATTTAAGCATGGATCATTTTAGTTTTTGAAATCCGGAAATAAATTTCGAAATTCGCTAAAGAAAGCAATATAACTAACAATTTTTAATATTATGAATACAGTTTTATCTAAATTACATCACCAACCCTAAGCAATAAATATTCGTGTATTGTTAGCCTGCCCAATCCTGTTAGTTCTGCTTTAAATGTCATTTAAAAGCGGTTAATATTACAAGGCAAGTGAATGATCCTACCCGTGAAGGTATAGAATCTCTGTCTGTCTGTCTGTTTTTTTTCTCTCTCTCTCTCCGTGATTAGATTATATATATATATATATATATATATATATATATATATATATATATATATATATATATATATATATATATATATATATATATATATATATATATATATATATATATATATATATATATATATATATATATACACAAGCTTTTAAATCTGAAGAGTTTTAGGTCAGAATACTCCCTATCCCTCTAAAATAAATATATTCTGGCACTTTTTTACCACCTCAGAGAATATTTCTCCCTCAAAATCCACCCTCTTAACTCAGAAAATAAAACTTCAACTGAAGCCAAAAGGGAAATCTATCCCAATAGATATTTCATATTAGGCAAATGAAATATTAATATAAAACGTATCATTATAATCCAATCCCATGTTATATTTCATTTAACAATCAAATTTTGTAAGAGATTTAATTCGATTAAATCAGCCTCAAGCTAAACTGGCATAACAACTAAAATAATAAGCAATTGTATCAAAAAAGTTGGTTATCATACATCACCAAAATATGGCTCAGTATGGTTAGTAGCTACTAAAAAACGAACGAATAAAAGATTGGGCAGATGACCTAATGACATTTACTGACAATATAGTTCACGCACTTTTTTATAATATTGTTATTTAAGCTATACAAAATTAAACTCCTACTATTGTTGTAACCTGTACTTTATTATAATCGTTTCATACCTGCTGACTCTTATTGGCAGAATATCTGTTAATATACTGTCAGTGATACTAAACTCGCAGATCAAATCGTCCATATCATATTTTATACTACGCAAATTAGATTTTTTAAAGTCGAGTCAAGAGAATTTTTTACACGCTGTTGCAAGAAAAACACCAACGCCGGATATTATTAACAAAAACGGATTTAAGTTATACAAGAGCTAGTTATGAACAGTGGTAAATATGTGGTAAATATGCAATGGAAGTATTTCGGTATACTATTTGTAACATTTTTACGCAACAAAATTTTCATGATAATATCTGTAATATTGTATTAGAGCGTCTACATCTTGTTTTGGAATTTTATCTGAAATATTTTTTTAAAATCAGCTATACATTTCTATTTTATAATATTTGTTTACAGATTTTGTAAAAAAAAGGTGCCAATCCCTGGGTTTGATTTGTATTATAATTAACTTAGGTGTTTCAGCGACTAATTCCAGACACCATCAGTAAGACGTTGCGGTTAAAAAAAATTGATCAGTTGGTTCCAGTAAAACTGTTTCTTCGGCATCTTTATTTAACACTAGAGATAAAGTTCCAAAAAGACTATCAGTTGAATGACGCCATGGATATGTGGTAATTAAAATAAATTTTGCACCGCTAAATAGACATCCTGTATACACCAGTGACTTCCGCGGTATGTTTGATAGCGTTATTTTGCGGTGTCCATGTTGCTAATCGTGATGCTACTGTGATACCATATTGATGATCTGCCTGTGATAAATTTTAATAAGATTAGTTTTTGAAACTATTAGGAATGCCACTGACAATATCGTTTAGTTTTATGTTAAAGTCAACGAGTTTAATATCTACAACAGCTGAACTTCCAAAAACGTCATTAATAAACCAGTTTATATTTCTACAAAATTTCAAGAACGTTTGTGCGTGATTGGAAAAATCAATTTTGAATGCGGCAAACCAAGCTGATACTATAGAAAACGCCACAAACTTAGATTATTGATCATCGACGTATTTTTAGCTGCTACGTCAAAATCTGGTTCTGAGAATATTGATACCATTATTGTTCATATTGAGAAATGCACGCATAATATCACCGTTGAATAATACTTAAGATACTTGATCATCGACGCATTATTTTGTTGTTGCTGCATATTCTGCGGATGGATTACCAAGGTATGTAATTTTTTTATTCATGATAATATTACCAACAAATAAATCAGCAGCTTTTTGATATAATCGTTAACTGACTTACCGAAATATTGTATATTACATTGATCAGCAAAATTTACGATATTATCAACAACCACGTTGGAAATTCGTACATCTTTCAGTTGTATATTACTTGTCTTTAATCGTCCTTGTTTATCTTGAAAAACAAAGACTTCATTTTAATCCACACTTGTGATATTTAATACATAATTGATCTCATTTTTTAGCTAATCGAGATTTGCATACTTAGATGTCATCTTACTGATCATTAGACGATGAATCTCTTAATGTTACAAATTTTGTACAATAGCTCATTATTTATTTTTTGTTTGACAAATTTTATGTAACAAATGTACATAGCAATAATGGCAAAATCGTTTATATTAAAATTTGATACAGAGCAGTTGGTGAAGCATAAACATGAAAACGAACATCCAGATTGTCATTATCTTATTGATGTAAGAACTGGATCTGAGAAAACAAACTTGCTTATGAATTTATTTCTCGGAGATAATTTTAACTTTCATCGCGTTTATATCTACAAAATTAATCCACAACATGATAAGTACGAGCTACTTAACAGTTATAATGACAAACTTAGTGATGATCTTGAGGCTAGTGAAGATTTTTTATTATCAAATAACCAGAAGAATTTATTCCAGTTAATGAACTTGATTTGTGCGAGCATAATATACTTGCCTTTGATAATATTTCGCTAACCAACGAGGAAATGAATAAAATAAGATCGTGTTTTACATTACCACGTAATAATAAATGTAATTATATGTATCTAGCTCATGTCTTTTATAATGTTAACAGATTTATTCGGCGAAATACTGGTTCTTTTATATATTTCCATGATTTGACAATGTTGACGTTGGAAATATCTCGAAAGAACGATGTGGTGATGTAACTAAATGTATATTTATTGCATTATATCATAAAGCAACAGTAAATAAATACCTTTTGTTTGATAAACTAACAAATAATACTAGTAAAATGTTTCGATGTTTTATTGCAAAATATCTACAGTATTTGTTATACAAAATAGAATACAATCATTGGATATACAAGCAAATTATAGAAAAAGTATGGAAAATCTATTTTTTGAAACAAATTGTTAAATCTAAAGCTTAACTTAAGCAAACGATCCAACAAGCAAGACGTGACAGATAGTTACAGCATAAACAACAGCCGCCACTATCAATCCAGTTACTGAAGCTTTACTTTGAAAACAACCTGACCTTAAATAATTACAAGATGTTAAAAATATACAGGAAAAAGTTTTACTTGGTTAATTAAAGAAAAAGAAGCGGCTGCTGAAAAACAAATTGAAAAATCTGAAGAAATAAAAAAAGAATAGCAGAGGCACTTGCAGCAAATGAAGCTAATTTTGCTGTAAGGCAAGTTGAAATAGATCGGTTGATTATAATCCAATATAACAGACAAAGATTAATTTGACAAAATTTGTCAGAAAAATTAGAGGATATTGAAAAGGGGCGAGAAGAGTAGGATAGTTGAGGGTAAAGTTTTTGAAAGTTAAAGAGTAAAGACGATGGTATATAAAACAAGCAAATAATATAGACAATCATTAAAACGATGAATTTTTAACGAAAAACGATGTAAAAGATTTTGATAATAAAAATAAATGGAATGAAGCTGAATTTGACAAAATTATTAATAATTTAAATAAAATTGTTACAGACTGTGCTGACGCTAAAAATGAATCAAACACAGCAATAAAAGTGGAAAATATGCTTCCACTATGACAGAATCTAGTATGGTATTGTTGTTGCAGTAGTTGGAAAAACATCACAAGACAGTAGAATTAAAGAAGCTTCTGGTAAGGGGTGGAATTTTGAAGGGAATTTTTTTGTATTTGATAAAAGTCGTGTAAAAAATATAGGAAAATAAACAGGAGTTTGAATGTCTGCATCAGTTGAAATGATTGGCAGATTAATGTTATTGATATTATCAAAAGAAGCTGGAAATGATGATGATGAAATTGACAATGAAATTATTGACATACTTGATAATCTAAGATCGGAAAATTTATTAACATCTGACGAATATGAAACTTTACATCGCGATTTAATTTTATAAAAATATAGAATAATAAATGTCAGGAACATTATTACTAGACTCTGGGTAACCTGATAAAGATAACACAAACTTTAATGTAAAGAATATTAGAACTAGATCGTGAAAAACAATATGAAATTGGATTAATTTCATGCACTTGTTGGCATGCTATGGCTAATATAAAAGCTGGGATTGACGATTAATTTACATTTATTAATTATGCATATTCAACAATCCCGTGGAAAATACTAAAAATACTACAAGGCGCTTATAATATTGATGATCCAACTAAAAAATAAAAGAACTAATAGAAAAATGGTGGTTACGCTTATAATGTTGGGCTTACACCAAATTGTAATACTTTACGCGCTAGAATAAACAAAAAATAATATAGTTAATTTTACATCGCAAACAAGCATTGCACCACTGATATAATTTAAATATGACGCATATCCTTCTTTTGAAGTTCCTGTTTTATATGACGGCATATATCCGGTAGATATAACTGACGTAAACACAATATTGATAGATTGCTCTATTGCTTCTGGATCATACTCAGCTAAGAGCAGTAAAGAACAAACGATATATAGTTTTCACCTGACGTTCCACCAAGTTCTCTTATGCAGTTTCATCCCGTCATATTATTTATTATCCGTTAAATTACGAAAATCAAATAACAGAAGTTTATATCCAGTTAAATGATCAGTCTGGAAGACAGATTTAAATAACGAAGTTATTTATTACTTGCACTTATGCGAACAATAATAAACATATTTTCTTAAAGATTTGGTAATAAAATTATATAACGTCAGATATAATGAAACAGAATAAAGTTCATAGAAGAAAATAGCAGGAGGATTTTTGGGAAATATATTTGCTAAAATTATAGAAATTGTTCCAGGAATAGCTCATAATGTTGCGCCAATTGCAGTTGATGCATCAAATACTTTTGCAACTGGAGCTGCACCTGCAGCTGGAATTGCTGTGGGACAAAAGTTACTGATAAAGCAAACGCTGATATTCCAAAAATAAACCAAGCTATTTCAAAAATCGCACTAACAAAAGAAACTCAACAAGCAATGTTAATAACACAAATCTTTAATCACTACGAGGAGAACAAATTATGAAAAATAAT
Organism: Potamilus streckersoni; assembly: GCA_016746295.1. Classification (NCBI taxonomy): domain Eukaryota; kingdom Metazoa; phylum Mollusca; class Bivalvia; order Unionida; family Unionidae; genus Potamilus; species Potamilus streckersoni. The sequence goes on along the minus strand of JAEAOA010000355.1, from coordinate 97,327 downwards.
ATCTAAAGTAACAACGCCACAATAATTTTATATAACCTAATAAATAAAAAAATGTCTGCTAAAATTATCTCGAGTTTGCAGAAATTTATGACACAAACGACGAAGTAACAGAATTTGAATATCTTGAATTCACGATAAAAATTCTAACGAAAAGAGTAAGGCTGGCGTCAGAACATTTAATACTCGAGACGATGACGCATTTCTACTGCCTCACAAAGCAATATTGGAAGTGAGTGGCCAGACTATGACAGGATCTATTCCACCTGTTGCAATTGCAGCTAACGTAGAAGTAGCTCTTATAAATGATGTTTGGTATTTATTTAAAAGTGCTAGAATTCAGCTGACCAATAAAACTTGTTATTTCAAATTAATTTCCAGTTGCAAGCAAAATCTTAAATGATATTTCGTTTACGGATGATTACTCCAAATCAACTGCAACTAATATGATGTGGCTTAATGATACTGGAGCTGGTGGTGCATGTGTTTTATCAGCTGAAATTTTATCAGGATTAGCACCGGTTTTAGCTGCTGGAGCTTATGCTGGAGCAAATAATGTAAATGTAAGAAATTTTCTTATTGTTTATGCTGATTTGCTAGGTATAGCCGCACCAGCTGCAGACGCTAATGCAGATCTACAAGAGCTTTACATAATGCTGCTTATAATAATCTTAACATAAATCAAGTAGATGCAGCTGTAGACGGCACAGTAATGATGGATCATGTTAATAACATAGTTGCTCATGACAGAAGATATATACGTTATAATGGGGTTATGTTAAGAGAAAGGCACTTACAGCAGTATCACATCAAATTACAATGATACTTACGTTAAATACAATATTTTGCGTTGTCGCGATTACAATAAAGTATTTGGTGGAGTTAAAAATACACTTACTTCAGATCGATTTGTACAAAGCAACTGCATGTTTAGGTCAGGCGAAAATGATGTCCAGTTTATCATAAACAAAATTGCGTTTATGACACCACGAAAAACGTCGATAGTTTCGAAATCGCTCGAATTAGATGATGTTCTAAAAACCGCGCAAACAAAATTCATTTTTAGCACCATAAAATATTTTAAACAGCAGTTCCAAATCACAACAACGTCGACTGGACGACTACCGCGTCAATTATTTGTTAAATTTCAGTAACAAGCGCGACATGGTAACCAAATACAAAATAATGCAATATTTGACAATGCTGTGTTAGCCGAACATATGCTAGAATTCAAAGCAATATCCTGAGCGAGTGATAGAATGTAATCTTGCAGATGCCACTAATAAGAATATTACTCGACATTACATGTACCTTCTCGACGCAATGCAGAAATATCAAGATATTAGAGATGTATCTAATATATCAGTACAGGAATTTCGTACACTTTATCCGATATTTCATTTTCATGTCAGTAAAAATGAAAGAGATGTAACTTCAACTACTAATATTAAAATTACTTGGATATTACGAGCATTTCCAGTGGCTCAGTTGTATTTAAATGCGTTAATAATCAGCGACAGAACTATTATGATTGACTATGTTGGAGGTAAAATGTCGGTACAAGTTTGCAAAAAACTTTAATTTTAATCTGTAACTTTAATATAAGACGAAACGATATTCTGCATAAAAAAATTGGCTCAAGGTTTATTGCCAGGTCTGTTAGGATGAGGACGTGGACGATGATTAATGCTGCCAGGTAGGAGATAAAATCGCCCGCGTTAAGTAAAATTGATCTACTTGATGAACTAAAAAAGTATTTTAAAAATGTCCACTGCGTTTATTCTAAAGATGAACGATGTCATTGCTAGCGTCAACAGGTTCGTGCATTATAAATATACAAGATTTCTATGATGGATCTAGAACAGATGGGGTAGCTGATTTTGATAATTAATTTAACTCGTTCGGAATTCTAAAAATAATAAATTCATCCTCTAATCAAATTCAACAGTTGGAACTTCGGCTTGTGGATATTTTTATTTAATGTGTTTTAAACAGATGGTCAAAAATACAGACATTTTAAAGAGGTTTTTTTGCTATCTGCCAAGCAAACTTCTCACGCTAATGATTGGATTGCAATTAATTGTATCTAAACTCAGTGATATGCAACGCTAACATTGTCTTAAGTGTAAAACTAAAACACAGAAAAGATGATAAAACAGAATAGAATAATGCTGAAAAGAATTGGTGCAAGATGTGGAAAAAGAAAGGTAAAGTTATCTGGAGCGGTTTAAGCTGACAAGATTATTTTAGTAGATGATTAAATAAATAATGACATGCGTGTGCGATTGCGATAAAGTTTTACATCTTGAGCAAACAAAAATTGTTAGATATTGTCAGAAATGCAACAACAGAAATAATTTGAACAGATATAGATATACACAAGGGCGGTTGGATATTGCCAGGCAATAAATATACTGGACTACTGGACCTTATAATCCTCTTTATAAACAACTGGACGAAAATGTAGGAGACTTACTCGGCAGGAAAAAATTATATGATTGCCTGGCAATATCCAACCGCCTTTTGATTTTCGGCAATTTGCCAATTACTTTATGTATATATATACCTGTTCAAATTATATCTCCGTTGTTGCATTTCTGACATTATATATATATTCGTGAAAAAGAAAAATGTCCGAAAAATAAGTACATAAATATGATTGGAAAGTATTTTGCTCCCCTGGCATACTGCTGGGTGTAGTAGTATGGTGTTTATGGTGAAAGAGGGGAACAAGTACACTATCATACGCAAATCATTACATGGCTGCATAAGGCACACATAATTTGACGACACAGTCTATGAAAATATAATTGTAGGGCATAGACAAAAGCTGATCAAAACAAAATAATTAGGATTGAAACGGAATTTGAAATAGTGCTTGCTAAGTTAAGCGGAGATGAAACATTCGTTTCTTACTTAACAAATCAGTTACCAAATAGTTACCATTAATAATTTTTCTGACTCTAAAAATTGATAATGCATTCATAACCAAAATGTATACATGTTCATGACGATAAAGCTTATAATGTAAATGATGACAAAACGTATGGTTTCAGTCATCAAAATTTATATGAAAATTTCGATTAAAATTGACGTTACTTCAAGGAAGTTATAATTCTAAAAAATAAACCATTTGGCTTTGCAGCGATTCAGTTGGATTTGTTTTTCAGACTTATTACACGATCTGCTCATGAAGGCAAGAAAGTTCAGTGCCGAGAATTTTAAATATAGAATACAGTCTATTTCAATGATAAAAATAGATGAATTAATTTATTAGAACGTCTATTTGACATTGTATATGCCAAATTTAGATTGTAAATCCGAAACATCTCGAATTGGATCTTGGATGGAATTGAATATTTAATATAACGTTCACTGATAGGTATAATTCTCTATGTGAAAACTCGTGTACATATTTCATGCATTGGGTGATGTGTACAATAAATTGGAGCAATCATGTTGGTAAATGGCAGTACATCTGACAAACTAATTTGAAGCGTATATAAAAACCGAAGGAGATAGACCCATATCAGTTGATATGATGACCATATTCGCTTAAAATGATTCTAATAAGTACGAATGGATGTATGCAGCGTTAAAGTGAAATAAATGATATTTGAAATCAACTTAATAAACACAAATAAATTGCTAATTTATATAAAGAATACTCTAGATAGCTCAATACACTAGACATATAAGAAAATAATTATACTAAAACACTTAATGTCTCTAAATAATTATATTTATGACAGAAACATCATATAAATACGTACCTACGGGAATCTGTATGGTTTCTTTACAGAAACACTACGTGCACTTAAATGTTTTAATTAGTTTTGTAATAAGCAAAAACAACTGTGCGAAGAATAAAGGTCGAATATACAGAATTATTGATTTCACAGTGATTGAGCAAAAGTTTAAATGGTTAATCTAACATTTGTCATTTTTCTAAGAAAACAATAAATTATCTAAATCTTCATGATCATGACCACGTGGTCGAGGTATGTAGACATCGTGCTCATGCCGATTGCAGTTTGAAGTTCATTAAAACAAATATACCTTTCATCTAGTCAAATTGATACAAATAATACCAAATAAAACTAAAAATATAGTTCATTTAGCAAGTAGTTCACAAAAGGTCTTAAGTAAGAAACAACCTGTAGATAGAACAAATAGATCAATAACTCCATTTACTTAGCAGTTACCTGAGAATATAAAGGATGACATTTTCGTTGAGACAAAGAAACAGTTTGGTACAATGAAACTTAAGTTTGTCAGAAAGTATATGTATCCATACAAATATAAGGATAGTTTCAGTACACTCGATTGAACAGAAGTACCAACAATGAAAATATTTGTTTACTAACGATTCAAACGGATCTAATGGTGATGAGAAAATGTGATGTAGTACTTTAATCTTCAAACATATGATCTACATAACATTAGGTCAAAATATAGTCATATATAATTTTGCACAATATCAGTAAGTAAGTTAAGTAAGCAAGCAAGCAAGCATGCATGGATGGAAGGATGCATGGATGCATGCATGCATGTATTTTTCAAACATTACTGATCATTTATATTGGTCTAATAAGTTAATATTTTAATAGATTATAAAATATAAATTGATTAAAGACCCATTTGCATTAAATACGATTAGGGAGGTAGGACTGTATATTGAGCAGGTTGTGCATTATAATCTTGACATTAAAACATCAATAGGTATGTGAGTAAACGTTAATGCTACAGAAATTCCCCGTCCCTTGTTTGTCTTTACACCCTTTCTCAAACATCGCTAACTCAACATTAAGTGCGTTAAGTACCAAAAAGGTGTCAATAAAAACACATTGCTAGTTATTTTGATAGAATGACTTAACACAAATATCATGAAATGAAAAGTGTGGATTTAAGTTCATACGGATTCTTAAAAACCCAGCCTTCATCAATGCAAGGATAACTTATAGCGTAGCCTTAATACAAAATTTTATTTTACTACAATGGCTTAATTATTGTATGTTTACTTCTTTCTTTTTTGTTTATTTGTTTGGGTTTTTTGTTTCTTTATGGTTCGTTGTTTGAATACTTAGTATATATGCGAGTTATCGCACTGTTACGAAACATGAGTGAACTTATTCACTATCTACCGAAACAACATATGATCAGATATTAAAGAAACATGTATATGTTTATAGTAATAATTTGCATTTTCAAGGAAGAATGCATGAATCATATTGGAAATTTATATTATCCATCTGAAAAAGAATTATGCTTATAAGAACAAAGGTTTTGGCACACATATCGTAAACCATGGAAATAAAGGCATTAAAAGTCAAGGGATTAGATGGATGTAATTGTTTCTTTTAACACTAAATAAGGCAGAGTAATCAAAATAAAATTGACTTTTAGATTAAGTCAAATAAATGACGGGGAAAGGGAGCAACAGCAACTTATCGCCCCATGAAAAAGAGGATATCAAGAGTTTTCACACAGCGTTAAAGACTTTCTTTTATTTCACTTTACTGAGAATATGAATTTAGGCAAAAAGGTTTTTTAACAGAAAATTAAAATTAACTTAAGTCAGTATATATCGGAGGCAAATGTAGATATTAAGAATTTCTATTGTATTGTTTTATGGTCAATTAAAATTTGACAAACCCTATAAAATGGAAAATCTAATTTGTATATGTTCATTTAGTTGTATTATAAGACAAACATTTTTACATAATTTGTATGTGTTTACTTTAATCGTTATAAAAGTATGTTTTGCGGTTACGATAAATTTGATAGACGTTCCATAAAATGTCTAATCTTAATTGCTCACGATTCCAAATGTCATCTATTAGTCAAGTTTTACATGATCGCTTCATATTATATACTAGGTCAGTCAAACATTCTGAAAATGTAATGAATCTTTATGTTTCCCAGCTTAGAGAGCAATTTAAACTTAAGCATTTTGAGCTTACAATTTATTTCATTTGTTTTCTTTTCTAATAGTACTTTTTTAATTTTCAATGCATATTCACCAGTCCAAACTTCTCCAAATCATAGTCAAATTGAAAGTCATTAAAATAGCTAATCTGAACGTTTTTTTTATCAAATGTTTTAAATTTCCTTATCAAACTACTTTTTAAATTTTCTATATTCGATGAAAACTATAAACTTCCAAATTAAAGAATACATTGCATATGTATTACAAATGTTTCTTTATTACTATTTATGGACTCAGACTGAATACATTTAAACACTATATGCTATCCAATTTCAGCAGGTAAGGACTTACCTTAAATATTGTTAAAAGATATAAAAAGGAACAAGGCGTTAAGAGAATCAAAGATCTATTATACAATTAAATCATATCTTCTAGTAGTCCTACAAATTAAGGACAGAGTATATAGTTTTTTTATGGGTATGGATTCTATGCTTGATTTTTAATGCTAAATGTTGTCTTTCGCTTGATATCGATTAAGATATGTTCCAAAAAAATATTATTTAATTAATATTAAGTACCAATTATCCACATAATTATTCAGTGAAAATAACTGGCTATTCTGACCTTAGAAACTTCTAACTGAAATATCATGAGAGAATTTAGTATCTTTTGCAAATAATTTATTGATTATTTTCTTAAAATAAAAAGGCATCAAAGATATTCCCTTGCTTTATTTTTTCCTTTGCACATTCAATAGCCATTATTCAGCTTAAATATTATGCTGTTTTATTTATCACATAGAAACAGGCGTTCTTTTGGTAGTATATAATTCCAATGGAGACAAAAGTTCTTTTGATACAAGAAAAAATTTTATCATGATGGTTGTTACAGTTCTAACGATTATATTTTAACAAGCTTTCGAGTTTGCTTTTACCACATAATATAGTGTTACGTTAAGGCTCGTCAAAGTAACATAAAAGAAAGTGAAGACAACAAGCTTTGTACATTATAACAAAAAAAAATTATTTTCCTAGAAAACATGAAATGTAAATAATTTAAGCAAGACCTACTGTTTAGAGAAATGATCCAAATTTTGTTCAAAATAGAAATATAAGTCCTGTAAAAAGTTCTAAACACAGTATGAAAGTGTCTGAAGTTCCGGTCCAAAATGGCAGATGACCTCGTCATACGAAAGCTAACAGAAAATTCCAGAATTTACACGATCAAGCACAGTTTGTGTTGTCCCGTTCCAATATTGAATATTTTCGGAAAAATGTCCAAAGCAGTGATATTGTTCTCCAGGAGAACAATTATTCATAAAAACGAAGTGAAAATAGCTCCTCTAACAATGCATGTTGTTCTACGTAGACATACAGACAACTTCTTCGAGTACAAATAATACCTTTATTTAAATATTAGAAGTTGTATAACTGACTTTACGACTCGACTACGACTGTCACCTCTCGACTACAACTGTCTGTCCGTGACTGTGTACGACTTACAAAAATCTAAAACATATAAATGAAGCTAATGCGTTGTTTGAATTGCACGCGCACGAGGACGCATGCAATTTTGTAATACTTCTGGACATTTAAGAAAGCCTGACCCAGTATCAGCCAATCGTTTTCATGGCTATTTCTAAATGTTTACTTGTAATGAATATATTATCATACACAACACGTGCTCGCATGAGTCACTTTTACGACTCAAGTAAACGTTTTATTTTTCAACAACATGGTTAGACAATATTAATATAATTATATTAATAATTACATTTAATGAAATAAAATGAAATATAAAGATTTATACAAAATTGATTCCTTAACACACACAATTAAACTACAGGGTGGTAACAATAAATCTACCTTGTTTAGCCTGCCACATATGATATCATATATATCTGGTATTTTCCTATATGTAATTATGTGATTGAATTCAAATTTATATATAAATATATATTATAGCATGGCCTATTTTCTTTCATCTGTTTTCCGTACTAACTTCGTATTATGTGGTCAGTCCTCCGTTACAATGCGTTCGTTATAACAACCCATCCTAAACAGAGGCTTAGCGGGGGTGTAGCAATACACAGCACGTGCTGTGGACACGATTTAAAGGAGAAAGCAAAATTGGTGAACAGAGTATAGTTTTTTTAAATATATTTTCAAATTTTTGACAGGAGTGCAATTCTATTTCTTGCCTTAAGCACCACTTTGACAGCGGTGCAATTTTAATTCTTACAGTGGGTGCCATTTTGACAGTAGCGCAATTTTAGTTCTTCCCGTGGGCGCCACTTTGATAGGAGCACAATTTTAGTTCTTGCCTTGTGTGCCATAGTCTTCGCTATGCCTCTGATCCAAAACTGTTTGACGAAATCCTTCTTAAAGAAAATATGTATTATGTGCATCCGATATGATTGTAACAACTGCCAGAGTGAATCTCTTGTTATTGCTCCTACTAATAAACAGATAATAATTATCAAGATAAAGATTTTCCTAAAATAATTTTTGTGAACTCTAGCTGGTTCTAAATGAACACGTTACTGACTTTACATTCAATAGGGTCGCCCTCTTGAAGATCTTGTTATGGCTATTAGTCCTAAATTGAAAGTCAAATCGACATGTGTTTTTCTCACAAATCTTCCCATGGCATCTAGATGATCATAAATGAAAATGTTGCCAATAAAGAATCCGATAATGCCACAACGGCTGATAGCTTGAAAATTTTGTAATCTCTACCTCTCTTATCTATGATTGCAAAGTCGGTTCTTAATAATATAAATGATGACAGTATTACATCCATTAGTAATATAAAGATAACATTCGGCATTACAGTAACTATGGCTTGCGTTTCATTGCAATGACTGGTCATTGTCGCGTTGAACAACATGAAGGATTATCTAGTAATCACGTATTGTCTGCTTATCCTTGCAAACGTATACTTATGTTCTATATTGTTTTTGTTTTTTTATTGTGTAAGATAGGTGGGACCTCTGCTATGAAGCTTATTTATGTGACATGGTGACATGTTTTTCCATCAATATGTGTTAGGCAAGATCGCCGTCATATTTCAGTAGTAAAATAAATTCGATGAAGATCGCAGAACAAAACAAATTCTCAGGGTGGTATATAATCATTGTCAAGAATGCTACTCAAGGAGTTCATGGAATAATTTAAACCAATAAAATTCACATAAAATTATATCTTAACGTGTTCACATAACCAATCATTAAATAACAAACACTAAAATGTACCAGTTGTGTGATACGTTTTATTATAATATGCTCATTATTTTATCCATTAACTATACATTCTCAGAATCTTGCAGTATTTAACTATACTGAACTGACTCATTCAGCATAACACGTGTGCCGAAAATAGAATCGTGAGTTATTAACTACACTGTAATGTAACAACACAATGTACCAGCAGATGCAGGAATTTGTTCATATAGACTTATTATATTTGTATGTGTATGAATATTCAAGTTGCTTGATCCATATTAAAATATAAATGATACAGATGACGAAGTGGATGTGTTCATTTAGTCACCACTAAACCTTCAAACTAGCAAATTACTGAAATTGATATCCGAAATATTCAGCGATGTTTTTGTGGCAACAAACGTGAGACATACAGTATTGAAACTATCATTCTGATCATTTTAATATTAATTTATCAGACATGTTCATAACGATTCGCTTATAGAATGGTCAAGATTATGGGCCGTTCTTTCAAAAGTCTATACACAAGAGGACATAAAGGCATATGAGGCCAAATGAGGCCAAGGGTGATACCCTCTTTCTAAGACACTCACCATTTCATACTTCAATCAAAGCACTAAATTCGAAATAATGTTTTTTGTCGATCCAGGTAAAAAAGCTTACTTATACTTTCCTTCATGTTATTGAAACTTTAGAATAATAAGGTGGAAAAATTTGAAGTTCTAAACAAAGGTGCACGACATTATTGTTATATAATATTAATTAGTTATGTAGTGCAGTAGATTCTCCTTTAGATCTAATTTCTGTTTAAAATTTTAGTCTCGACTCTAGTACTATTTCTTCTTTGTTGATCACGTTTTAGATCCAATGTAATTCTGATTTGCAGACATAACTAAGAAAATACATTTTGAGAAATTTAAGACTGAGAAAGGTAAGTGCGTTTATTATACTTGTTGTTGCCAGTTATAGATGAAGTATTTTTAACCCCCATCTCTTGCATGATCTTTGTTGGAAGGACCTGTATGACCAGCACTATAGATAGATACCTGACCCAAAAGAGTAAAATGGGAAGAATTGCAAATTAATGGGATGTGAGAACCAGTTTCACAAAAATTTAGATAAAGCTTCTTAGTCATCTTGCATTATTGATTCTAAGGTTCTTTCTTTTCTACTAAACCTTGCCTTCTGTAGAAAATATATGCAAGCTTACCTCAAGACCAGTTTCCCAGACATGTGGATATAACATGAAATAATCCAGTCATCACAATTGCATAAGCCGAACTTATCTGGATTGACAAAACACTAAACCATTCATTCCAGAGCAACTGTAAAAGTTTTTTTCAGGGCACAGTTATTCACAAAATGATTCTAATTTTCAAAGGAATGACTGGACGCGATTCCCTGCCACATTCAAGGCTCTCTATGCGGTTTTATGTGCGCATGAACACAATTGCTATGTATTTGTTTCACTACCTTTGTTCAATTACTTTGAAATCTAGCAGATGCTCAATTACTTGTTTATTGTAGTATTTTCCTTTTATTATTTAGTCTTACGTTGAAAAGCGAAAAGAATACTACCTTTGTCGTAATCCATAACGAATATTTTCATCCTAAGTTCAATATTTGCTTTCGTTCTTGATCTTTCAAAACTAAAACGGAGAGCAATCTTTCTTTTTTATTTTGGTGTACTTTCTGAAAAATTATTCTAACATCAGGATTTCATGTAAATTGAAAATATTTGAATGAAGACATTATTTCCTCTTGTATACACTGTCCGTTTCAGAAATAGAGGCATACAAAGAGTTAGAATATCAAAGAAGATTTCCTTATATAAAAAACATAACTACTTACATACTGCGTTTGCTATCTTTAATATTTATTTGTAACATAATAGAGGAGAACATTGTATTATGAATAATCAAATAAATTGTCGATGAAAAGAAAATGTGTTAATGACTAGCTTGCTCTCACATCAAGAAAGGGATTTACAAGCAGGGCCTAACTAAGGCATTGAATGGAGCAATCCTATACTAAGGTAGCAAAATACTGAACCGTTTCTGTAAATATGAGCGCCATTATCATGCAATTTGCAAAGAGACTCATCAAATACACATAACATAATGACCATATTCTCATTGTATAAAGTCTTGCCAGCTGGATGAATAGGTTTGTTGCAGTTAGGGGTTATGCAGTAGTACGTATATTCAAACGGATGTGATATATTCATCACAAATTTTAATTCTCTTTGTATAAAGAGGTTGTTTCTGGATGAAGCATGGTGTTACAGTCAGGGGTTGTGCAGCAGTATGTACAGTTAAACGATTGTGTATAGATAAAGTTTTCGTTGAATAAGGTGCACGTTTCTATTTGGGAAGTCAGCTGCCACCAATCCATTTTGCATTCTTGTAGGCTTCCGCATCTTAATGAAAAACAAAAGAAAAACAGTTCAGATGATTCATACCTACCTAACTACCTACCTGTCTGCATATATATATACATACATACATACATACATACATACATACATACATACATACATACATACATGCATGCATGCATGCATGCATGCATACATACATACATACATACATACATACATACATACATACATACATACATACATACATACATACATACATACATACATACATACATACATACATACATACATACATACATACATACATACATACATACATACATACATACATGAGTTGGTAAACAAATAGGTTGATAAGCTGGTCAAAATGGGAATGCATAAGATAAAGTGCCAAACAATTTCAAAACATTTTTTTTAAAAAGTGATCAAGCATCAAAATCGAAATTTTGAATAGAATAATTTTTAAAAACGTAACTATATCATGTTAATTCATATTCTTCGTTCATCAATGTTGATGGCTACCAGGACAAAAACATACCTGTCTATTTTTCAATCGCTCCCTTGATCTATAAAACCATCTTTCTTACGGTATGAGTTAAATTACAACTTGGAATAAATTGCAACTCTTTTCCTGTATGTATGTATGTATGTATGTATGTATGTATGTATGTATGTATGTATGTATGTATGTATGTATGTATGTATGTATGTATGTATGTATGTATGTATGTATGTATGTATGTATGTATGTATGTATGTATGTATGTATGTATGTATGTATGTATGTATGTATGTATGCATGCATGCATTCATGCATGCATACATACATACATATATATATATATATATATATATATATATATATATATATATATATATATATATATATATATATATATATATATATATATATATTGTTTTCGGGAAGACTAACTTTAACTTTAGTGTAATGGAAGATTCCAAGATGGACCAATATTTCTGGATGTCTTTTGCGTACTTTAGGTTGTCTGGATGGTTTGTCAGAATATATGGTATCCAGTTAACAATTTCCTTTCTTCTATACTTTAAGCGGCCATTGATAGTTTTGTCGTGTCCTGGAAATAGGGTGTTAACTTTGGTCATGTAGTTTCGTGAAATGATCCAGATATGTCACTCATTACTGTAAATTATAGGTCGACCGGTATTTGCTTATTGACTGTTTTATAGAAGATAAAATTATACTGTTAAGTAGTCTTTAGTTTGCTGGTATTTGTGTAATTGTTTTTTGCATGGTTCCGTGTTGGGTCTTGTTATAGTTCTTGGTATAACCTGGTGTTTCTCAATTGTCTCTGCTTCATTTATACAGTCTTACCTGTTCATAATAACTACAGTGGAGATCATAATTATAGGCTTCATTATGATGTCTCATTTATTCTTCAATGAGCGCATGTTGCTTTCTGGAATATACTGTATCATCAGGCACTAAAAAATTCTAAGCAGGTATTAAAAGTTATTTGCACATTGATCCACAGTCTACGACGGAGGCTTTAGAGCGTAAGCCACATAGTGAGCTAAGCAATATATAAATGGGACAGAAAAAGAGAGATTTCAAAGGAAAAAGATAACTTACTTCCTCTCTACAAGTCTTTGACCACTTTCTGGGTTTCTTACTATATTAATACAATAAGGCTCTGGGCAGACTGTATTTTGTTCAAATAGTACTTCACACAAATCTGGAGGATTGTCGCCACAAGTTGAACAAGTAACTAATGAAAAAAAATAAACAATTTATATATATATATATATATATATATATATATATATATATATATATATATATATATATATATATATATATATATATATATATATATATATATATATATCAGTCTGGTCAGGATAGATAACTATGGTTTATTGAGTAAAATATAAGACGTAGTTGTAATAATTTTCACCATAAGCCATCACCAGCTAAAATTAGTTAATTATCAGCTAGCCTCCTAAATCGCACAACACTTCTCTCTCCCATCACAAATGGGCAATCCTTCAAACGGTGCTCAATGTATTTATGCAAATAATGTATACACAAGGAGAGAAGGCGGTCTTATGTTCTAGTAGACGGGACATAGAAATTCGAAATGTGATATGAACATTTAATTTTAAACTAGTGTTTTCATTTGAGTAAAGCAAACTTATTCTTAATGAATGATAAATTTGTATGTCAAGATGAAGGCACCGTGTATCGTAATCTATTGAGCTATCCCCAGAATAAGGCTATAAATAACTTGGTCTTGACTAGAATCTATTTTTCACTTTATTCTTTGTACAGGCGTACAACGTTACCAGGGGTGAATCACTCTGTTCCAGGTAAAGTGATTTCGAAATTACATGAAGGCGGAAAGTCACGGAAAAGCATGATTTGCATGAATATTTTACTATAATTATTATTCACTCCTATGGCTTTAAGCTTAAAACATTGTGAACTGAATGAGACACAAGTCATTTGGATTTAGTCAGTGGTGTGTGAACTTTCCAACGTCGTCTCAGGCCATATGGGTAAGTGTCAAAGTTTTGTTTTATTTGATTTGTGAAACCTTTTCTTGCTTTTATGTTATGTCGGGTGATAAAGCTTTTTTACACTGCTTGGTTTGTTATTAACATTTTATTAAACAAATGGTTGGGTTTTGTTTTAGCCTATTGTTGCCTGTTGAACACTATTGGGCATTAATGGACACTATGTGAGTTTGGTAGACTCTATTGCAACCTGTTTGAAACTATTGCGGATTAGTGGACACTATTGGAGCTTAATGGACATTAAGTAAGCTTATTGGACATTATTGGACATTACTGAGCTGACGTAGTCTTATTGTAACTGGCGATGTCTCATGGTAGATTCAGCGTCTGATAAGAGCTGATTATAGCTATATAGTTGGATTGGATGTAGCCATCTGTATTACAGCATTCTCACCTTCGTCTATGTGTATGAATACATGTATTTATATAAATGAATGCATATAAAGGATCTGCGAGGTATATTAACGTGGATCGATAAGAAATGGATCCAGTGAAACTGCAGAGTACCAATTCGTATATTAAATAAACTGTAGAGTAATAGTTTGTCAAGTGAATTCTAGTTTACAGTAATTTGTGTTCATCTATTTGTGTATTTAGTTGAACGCAGTATTGTTTAGTCGAAATGATAGTAATAACAATATAAATATTGCTCATTTTTCTTTGTCTGTTTTATCTCAAGAGATTTCGTGAATCTCAAAGCTTAATGAGTACAAAAGATTAAGTGAATCTCATTTTTCATTTTACATGATACATAGTATATTTGTGCCTCTTATTTTAGGCTAGAGGACAATGAATCATATTTTTGTATTTTTTTTCTTTCTTTATCATTTCATGAGTGTGTGTAGGATAAATTGCATCAATTATATGATAGGAGTGTAAGAATCAGTTTATTTGTTTTATATTCAGATATATATCTAGTGTTTCACTTTATAAATTTCAATAATTCACCGTTTTGTGTATGTTGTTATTCATTTTGTCCAGAAAAATCCCACACGGTTTCAGTTCTGCTACATGCCCTGCCCTGATAACGGTAAGACCCGAAGATTACTTTCAAAGACCCATTTCAGTGCCTTGTTTGCCATTGTAAAAGTAAATAATGATCATTGATTTTCGTCTGGACGTTTTGTGATAACATCTTTGTCGCAGATTACTTTGGTAAGATACTTTGTAGTCATAAATTTTAGAAGAACAATTTATATTTAAAATCAATAAGTCTATATGACTATATTAAATTATACTTTAGGTAGATAAATATTACGAGATTATCTGGCGCTACAACAATAAAAAAATAATATGTAAATAGGAAACTAATGAAAAGAAACAACTTTGTCTGTAGCTACCCTCAGTGAGACTTTGATCATCATCATCATCATCATCATCATCATCACTTGCTCTTTGCGACAATCTTGCGTATAAAGATTTTATAACAACAAAAGTGTCAACATCGTGATGTGCTCTAAACTTGTTTTCTTTTAATAATATATATCGTGAAGGAATTATGTAAAATAAAAATAACCTGATTTTAACATGATTTTTCAAACGTAAATAGTATTAAAACAAAGTGTATCTGAAATCAATTGACAATATAACCAACCTTTTGCCCATTTTTACAGCATTAAATATTGCTTTTTCTGTAATAACTAGTTACGTGGATATATACATTTGTATAGCCACTTTATTTCCTCGTTTCATGCAATGAGCAAAGTCTGTATGCAATTAAGGAAAAATAATCAGGAGATAATATTCATTAAAAAGCAATGTATTGGACCCAAGAGGTTTACTGTCAGTTTGTTAACTTTTTACTCATTTGGACAGCGTCCTGTATTACAAAGTTTCAACTCTTTGGCATCACCATCACAAACTTTTCCCTGTTGGACTGCAGATTCATATCGACATAGTCTAGATCTTGACTGTGTTCCATTCCCACAGGACTTGCTACACGAATACCAGCCCACCCACTCACCCCAAACACCATCCTCTAGACATGCCGAGTAATGTTTGAAAATTAGAAAAATAAGTAGATTTCTGAATTAATACTTAGATAGGTGAGTACTATGGAAGGAATATAATACTTATACATGTATGTGACCATTGCAGTCCACTCAGAAAGTCAACGGTCTTTTTAATCGCTTGTAGACAAATAAAGTTTATAGCAGCCATTTTTAAATGTCCTTACCTTTTTATTATTATGTATTTGTGGCAAACTAAACTTACATATTTTGCATAGAATAAGAGTTTTAAGAAACGAAATTTCAAGATATTCCTCGCTGACATAAGGGTTAAAGTACAATTGAAGATTAAGATTTTTCGAAACCATTAGAAATGAATTTACTTCAAGCAAATGAATCTAACTACCTGTCTGCTCCGGTGTTTTCATCGATGTGGCTGTAGCTGTAAGTAAGACATATACATATATTATAATACAATCTTTTCATTTCAATATCGACCCTATAAATAAGCAAATAGGTCCCATGAATTTTTATTTGTTTCCTTCCCTACAATTAAATTACTCTACTGTGAATTTAGCTTTGGGCCCCACAAATTTGAGATAAAATTCTATTTTTATTACCTGGAGTCTGGTATGATATGATAATCATATGAGTTGGCTATCTGGAAACACCATTTAATTCGCTGGAACCCATTAAGTAAAGGATTTAGGTCGTACACTTTTAATTTAAAATAACCAGCCTAAGTAGTGAGTGGGGGCGCTAGAGAGTCAATGGGTTCTTAGTGTTAAATTTGGTCGAATGCACTATATGGTCTATGTGACTTTAACGTGGATAGGCTATTATAAGGTATTTGGGATTTGAACAGAAAATCTGTAGCGACAATTGATTGCGCCTGCTTAGTGTCAATAGGAATTAAGAGGGGTGACGTCACAGTACTTGACACTGGCAACAATATTGCTAGTTGCTGACTTCAATCGGGCGGATTAGTGTGGCAAAGGGCTGACCTGAAAACGACATACTCTATGGACAAATAGAGACAAAGGCATAGAGCTATATTTAAAAACAGAGCTAGAGACAGACATATCACATAACGTAGATTTATGAACAAAAATCTATCACACAATAAATCGACTATAACACTTTTTAGGCAAGAAAGATTATACATAATTTTCGAGACAATGGAGTGGCCCTGAAAAGGGCCTTTCGGGGTTTTCTAACACAATTCAGTTAACATAGAAGGTATTGATGGAGCTTCTTCTCTTCCTCAAACTTCGTCTGATGTCTTGGTAAGAAGAAAACGACAGGAAGAAGAAGCACAGAAAAAATAAGGAGATACGGAGGTAGGTGGCAGAGTTATGGAGTCTGAAAAAAAATAAACTCAAGAGAAAAGGAGCTTCCTGAGCCAAATATTCCAACTCCGTCAACACACTTATTTATCCTAAGATACTGACACTAGAGATATCTTCCATATCATCGACAGTCGCAGGTCAGGAGTAGGTATTGGCAAATGGATAAGGCAATTTAGGCACTTCCCGTTCCTGAGTTTATTTGTATAAACAAACAAAACACCAAGCACCCAACGGTTCTTTTCAGGACCACCCATCTCGCACGAAAAGAGACTATTCAATGTTGCCAAAATTCAATGAAAACTCAAAATTACTTTTTCCCCATTATTGACGTGTGTGAGTGCGTGAGTGTAGGTCTATCTATAAAAACCAAACGACACTTACATTGTCTTTCTGGTATATTCACTAGTACATATTTACAATCCCATTTAGCAAAACAAAACTTTGAAAAAAAAATTCTTCTTTGTCTTTTTGATCTCTCTCCCTATTTTGAATTTCTTCACTCTTACGGGTTTTTCCTTATCGTTCTCACTTTCTTCTAGTCTTCCTTTCTTCCCTTTCTTCTCTTTCTGAACGTGTCCTGTGTCTTCTTTTTCGGAGGGAATCTCGTCTGCCTGTTCGGAACACCTTTCTTTCTTCTGCTCCTGTGTTTTGTTTTAAGGCAGTCTGAAGACCACTGTCCGTTTTCTTGACAGTGATAACAGGTACATTGTAATTTCTATCTATTAATACCTGTCTTGCTTTGACATTTTGGACATTCAGAACACCAATGCCCCTTTGTCTGACATATAGGTGGCGCTCACCAGTTATTATGTTCTTTTGAGAGAGTGATGTATGGAAGGTGAAGTTGTTTGCATTTTAAACATGCATATTGAAGAGAATGTTGGCATACCTATATGTTACTTTTATGTAATGTGGCTGAAATTTCTTTGGATATTGTAATTTTTGAAATTTTAAATAATCTTAGGACACTGCTAACTAAAATGACTGCTACCTTGTGCTCCAAAAATCAACCTAAATTTGTCTAAAGTACACTATTCTTGGCAGCTATTAGAATATGGAAAATGAATTTTGCCAAACTAGACTATACCAGCTTCCAAAAGTGCAATGAATGAATTACCAAATACATAAAATGTAAAAATCGTTATCGGCTCTAAATTTTACAATTTACCTCTGAAGTTCGAGAAGTGAAAATGAGCAAGTAGAGCTAGCCCTTTTTATAAAGGTGCACATCTGGAGTAAGGCCAAGCTGTATACTCTCTACCCCATATTATGCCCATCAATCAAACATCAAAATAAAGGAAATTAAAGATTCTTTGAATAATACCTAAGATATACAACGTCTCTTTTAAATAGCCAGTATAACTAGTGAGGAAACCCGGGGAAACTATTTTTCTTTAAAATTCTAATCCTATGCTAACTACGAAAGTATAGAGTGCCACCATAGCAAGTATCGTCACTTTTATCTCATATGGAAGAGAGTAGACCGCCGATTTCTCTGAATAAAACCTTCGTATGACACCTAGTAAAGCTTTGATCAGAAGTGCTATCTGTAATAGCTCTTCTATGCTTCGGGTATGAATGAGAGTGAAATGAATACTTTGAGAGAAGGCACTGACCATTTATATTGGAAGACACAAGTGCCCCGTTTGGATCTAGTTTTGCAGGCCATCAGAAATGACACCTTCCAAAGCCTTCAACAAGATAGAACACGTACAGCAATCCAAAGACAAGTTCCACATCATTGATGGAAAATCTATAATACATGGCCCACGTTTCTCTCCCCAAACGAACCAGACGCAGAAAGGTGTTGTTGGTGGATAACCTTCGTAACATCAAACGTAGCCTCGTCCGATTTAACAATCCTCAAGACAAGATATGCTTATCTAGGGCGCTCGTGGTGGAACTAATGAATTCAAACAAGAATGAAACGGCAGAATGAAAAATAGCCTGGGAGAACATTCGACAATCGAACGAGGAAAACAACGAATATAAGCATAAATCTTTTAACATCAAGCAGAGCTATCTAAAGACACGACCTGTGGCATTCCTAAAATTCAGAAATTGCAATAAGTCTTAGGTCTACTCTATACTTTGAAATTACAATCTCAAGAAGTGCGCAGACCTCCGTTGTTTCGAGGCAAAAATTTCAAAGACGAAAATTACGTTCACCTCTATCATCACGATGAACATTTTGCCATCACCGGTATGACTGGATTCCTGTGGCACAGTTATTATATGAGTAATGTTATTATGTTTATAATAATCGAGAGAAACACATACATTGTGGATCTAGATGTCCAGGAAGTTTGGACTCTAAACTCTCCTTTGAAGAAGGACATAAACATGTGCTTTGCTCAGTTTGTCAACGCACTTTTGTCAACCAAACCTGTTACCAACAACATCTCATCACACAATGTTCACAAGAAAAAAAGTGCATCCAAGAAACTATATTATGCCATTGCCCCCACAGTAGCAAGATTTTTGGAGGACGTGAAACAATCTTTTGAGGACCTAATACGATGGCCGAGACGTGAGGCCAAGAGAACATAGAATGTTACTGAGATTGCCATCGCTGTGCCACGGTCATGTC
Organism: Potamilus streckersoni; assembly: GCA_016746295.1. NCBI lineage: Eukaryota > Metazoa > Mollusca > Bivalvia > Unionida > Unionidae > Potamilus > Potamilus streckersoni. The sequence goes on along the minus strand of JAEAOA010000355.1, from coordinate 77,357 downwards.
GCACAATTTCTCCTGATACAATTTACAGTTACTTATAAAATACTATACGGCACAAAGTACCGAACACCGAAAAGTCACCTTGAACGGCGCTAACATCGTCTCAACGCAAGTGAGACAAGTAAATTTTAAAAATTCGATAAGATACTTGACCACGCCTTTGAGTTGAATGCCTAAAAGCTAGAAAAGATCAAAGGCTATTTTCCCTTTTTTTCAATACCGAACCCAATCAACACGCCTTCTGCCATATTTGCATGATGCCGACTACCACGACCACGACAATATTCGCACCAAAGATAACCTTCCTACGTTTCTTAAAACACTCACGCTTCGGATACCTTCGACTTTCATAAATGTTAAAGTGTTGTCGTTCCTAAGTGTACACTTTACGGAGCTGCTGTGAAAAATTCGATAATTGTTCATAGAGCACGAAGGGATTGATCTTTTGAAAAACCGCCGACACCATCGCCAAAGTGTGTTTCTTAGTGTACCGCAAACGATTTCTCCCCGAGAAGACCCTGTCAAACGTCCTCAGACGATCAATTCTGTCAAACGACCAATTCTGTCAAACATGATTTTTCTATCAAAGCCATACGGTGACTATACTACTTGTGTGACAAGGAAAACAAATGGGTCCAACATGCCCGAAACGACGGAGGTGAAAAGATCATCTAGTTTAGATGAATGGCTGTGACTTAGAAAACCCAAAGATCGTGTATTAGTTTAACTGTTGCTTAATTCACGGAAAAAATTGCAAGATGCTGAAACCTCTGAACCTGCTCAACAGTTTGTATGGATGACTGAAAAATGACACCTCTTTGCTGTACCACGCTGTCGAGGAGAAAGGCGAAGAAATAAAATACTTTGACATGTATTTGCTGCATTCTTGCGTGTGCATATATTGTCACTTTCCTGCGAGGCACCGAAACGTCTTGGCGAAGCACAGCGACCTGTACAACATTTGACAACACAAACTATTGATCAAATCTAAAGCCTTGCCTCCCGCTAACTTGTATCATCCCGTTTCATCTCACCATTGTCAAGGAAAACTTATATTTCTTCTTGTGATGTACTTGTCCTGAAATGTGCAACCAAGACAAACCATGGCAGCACACCCAGGAAGAACGCGCCTTGACAAGAATGTGGGTCAGCGTGGAAATGTTTAAAGCTCTGGGCCTGGGATACCAATTTTTTCAAGTGTACGAAATTTACCACTTTCCAAAGGCAGAATAGTATAACAAGGGCGACGAGACTTAGAAAGACATTTTTGTAGACTGCGTGGATGCTTTTTTAAACTGAAACAAGAAGACTGTGCCTAACCTTCCTGCTGCCACACTTTAGAAGACCGAGATAAATTCAAAACGAAATACTTGAAGCAGAAAGGCATTATTTTTAGACAACATCGAGAACAACGAAGGGTGATCGTTTGCCAACGTGATATTAAATTGCTTGTGGAGCAAAATGGCACAACGACCGTATTGACCCAAGATGGAGTATGTGACAGATCCTACCTGTTACTTCCAGTTGATTCGCAAGAAAACCAAATATATAAAACATTTTGACGTCCTGGTCAATTATAAGAAGAACCTATCTTTGTACAAGCCGATGTGCGTTAATTTGACACGGACAGTTGCATCTTCATCAATCGCCTCGCTCACCCCTACCCTTACATCTAAAGAGGCTGTTTAGGACCCTTGACGGAGGAGCGATACCATTCTTTATCGTGAACTCTTTACTGTTGTCCATGGTCAGTGTCATCCTCCACGTGAAACCTTGAAGCTACCACTATATGGATGTCATCGATGCCACAATACCCTCATCTAAATGAGACTATAAAAGACGAATATTCGTTCCCTGTGATTTTGTCTGGAAACTAAAACTTTCAGAGTCGTTTCCAAACCTTCCAAGAAAAGTGGCCGAACAATCTGGGAGGACCTACCAAAGTAATCTCTTGATGGATACATAACAAGAGAGCATTTGTGGTTTGTGTGTGCAGTTAAGAGAACGCATTTACTGAGATTTTCTCAAACGCAAAGAACAATTGCCTACGTTACATCCCCAATGTTATCCGAGGACTGATTTATTTCAAAGTATTCCAATGGTCAGACATTGCGAAGCTATCCAAGGATCGGAAGATTATAGTTGCTACTGATTCTACTTACATAGTGTCAATACTACAATACATTACAGAAGATCACCAAAATCTTTTTTGCGACGGATGGCCTGTCGTGTACACGACACCGTTGACTTAAAAATATCTATAGAAAACTCGAACACATTTGATCTGTCTCATGCATCGTCAACATAACATTCCTTTAGTCTCATCTTCTCGACAAATTGATTCGTGCCTTGTGCGTTATCAGTCACAAAGAAAATCCACAAATATGTGCTCGTGTCTTATAAGACGGTCTCAGAAGTCTTACGATGGTTTACGGTGACAGCATATTAATTACTGCAAGACATCATTCACATTCCACAATAAACCAAACGCGTGTTTGAGAGAAACAAAGTAACTTTGACATAACTGCCAGACGCCCGCATCGACACTCAAATCAAAACCAGTATGAAGCTTGGAGGTAGCGGTTCTCTATGATTAGTTATCATTTGTTTCCTCTTAAAATAGGATTCCAATGCTCTCAAAGCAATCCCCATGAAAATGCTACTTCCCCATATAGTCAATGTATCTCATTTGGCCACCTACATTTGTTGCTACAAATATATGTTTTGTCATCGACGTCCTTTCCAAATTGTCTGGGTCGTGCCAGTGACTATAAAAGCGACCAATGAGTATGTGCGAGCCCTTCAGCTGGTGTTAAAACAAAGTGGTCATCACACTCTTCGATGGCAAACCGATAACGGCATCGAATTCCTGAACCAAGCTTTCCAAAAATAATTACAGAAACCATATACTCTTTTTTTCACTACAGAGAATCCTGAAACCAAAGCCTACATCCTAGAAAGTTTTCAATGCAACAAACTCTCAAGTACATCGACGTCTAACCGCACCTGGTCAAACCGTAGAACCAGTGTCAACATCGGATCATTTGATGACCCCAAGAAGTGACTCCCGACAATGAAGTGACCGTCTTAGAGAGCCCGTTTGTGACTTTCCCCATGAAAGGTGGAATGTTGACAATGAGAGATTGTTTGCGCTTTGTCAAAACCGAGCACAATTTCGGCAAATCTTTTATACCCAACTGTACCACCGAATTGTTTCGTGTCACTGGACTAGTAAGTGGCTATCATCCTAAAGTCTTTTAATTGGAATACATGAATGGGGAATTCTTAAAAAGAAATGTTAATATGGCCCGAGTTACAACGTCTGACCAGAAAAGAAGAGTGTATGATATCAAAAGCATTCTCGATCGAAGAAGCCGTAAAGTGGAAAAAGGTCGTGTCCAAGAAGTCAAGTACATCGGAAAAGATGTCCGCCGAGTTTTGACTCTTGGATTCAACTTTCGCAATTCATCAACCTTAAAAAGAAGTGACCATCAGGCCTTTCAACACAGCCTCATACAACACAATGACCACTTCTTTACTGAGCTTATCTCTGCAAGATCTACAAAAGCATCCTTTGCTGGTATGATGTTTAGAACGTGTGCCTAAAACGCAAATCGTCTTTTTCAGCTAAATCTTTGTTGTATAGTGTGTCATTGGTGTTGTCATTGCCAATTTTAATTTGCAACAAAAAGATATATAATTATGGACCATTTTACTGAGTAGTAGCATTAGTTATCTTTTTACCAATTATTCCATGAAATGTTCTAACGGTAACAACGGCAGTCTTGCGACCTACATCAATCACCCTCTCAACAGTCACAATAACAATAACAATCCTCTTTTATATTCCTCTGACCTCTAGTGACGTCTTGGAATAGAGAAATCTTAAATTATGAATAGCTAATTTTACTTAACTTTCCCCATTGACAGTTCAGTTGTTGTGTTTCCACACAATACTTTGTTCTGTTTCACAGCCAAATAACCTCAGGCCATCCAGTTGGATCAAGAAGGCCATAAGGAAGTGGCTATGGTTGAAATGATTCACCCTACACTAATAAAAAGCATAAATAAACATCAAAACACTTTTGAGGTCGAAGTCTGAATAACCAAGTGCAACATACTTGCATGAAAAAAAGAAACTGTAGATGCCTATAATAAACGAACATTATTACCTGATACTCCTCTGTACATCTATGTGTTCAAATTCCTCAAGGCTATTATTTTAGTTGTCAAAATCTCGTGGACACGATTGCTTCTAAATTCAATGCGATGTTTGACAAACTCTTGAAAAGATAGTGTCACCATCGAGTATATAAACTGCCTCTTCGCTTACTGATAAATTTGTCGGATACCAAAACGTTGTCAATTACATTTTGTCCATAATTGTTTGACATTTTGTCTGGAGACCTCAAGATGGTCAAGAATTCAATCATAGCGCGCGTCACCAACAACATGAATATTTCGAAGTTTTTCGTTATCTATTAGAACTGAACCAAGGATTAAATTTGACAAGAAAAGAAAAACTGGACCTTTCTGATTATAAAATATCAGAGAGAAAATATGTTGCACCTAGCGTCTCGTGAATGTTCCAAGTCGAAACTGGAATTGTTTGTCATACCACCCACTTTGATGACGATGAAAAATCCCAATGGTTAGAATCGCATCACATCTCATCTTTTTCAACCTCAGTCCCATCGAATTTTAAATCAAAGTACAGCCTGAAGATTACTTCGATCTGATTAGTAGTTATTTTACCTGAAAATCAAAGTGATCAAAATGGACGACACCGCTCCGGACACTGATAATAGAGTAGCTCCCATCAACAATTTAATGCATTCCTTGTTCAGCGAAATGGATGTGTACTTGAATAACAAACTCGTCAGCAGCTTCATGGATATGTACCCTTACCGAGCGTACCTGGAAAATCTCTTGACGTACGGAAAAGATGCCAAAATCTGTATGCCTGCTTGGTATAGAAACCTAACACAGCAAGAGATGACAAGTTTAACTACACTGTCCGAACAGCATCTGACGATCCTCACAATGTGGGCTTAAACGACCGTCAAAAGAAAATCCTGCATGGACGTTGTTTAGAACATATAGATCTTTTGCACTTGGACACGTGGTTGCAAGAAATGCATTTGTTTGGATATCTAGAGCTAGAGAGAAAACAACACACCATTGAATTTGAAAGGGTCCCATCGCACGTCAGCCTGATAAGAAACAAAAAAGCAGACCTAGCAGAGAATAGAAAGCTCATCAACGGCGACATATGCCCACACATCTATAGCATTCAAGAACGATACAGCCAAGTAAAACAACGCATAAGTAAGAAATGGCAACAGACATGGAACACCTCCAATAAAGAAAGACACCTATTCCAACTACAAAAATAAATCACCAGGAAAATCAATGTCCCAAATAGACGTAGAAACCACCTTACGCCTTATAACAGGAAAAACCTTACTAAAGGACAGCTTCGAAAACTTTCTAAATGACCAACGCTACCACAACAACTGCCTGTATTGCCCAGTCCCAGAAACAATGGACCACATCTTCAACTTATGCCCCAGATATAAAACTCAACCCCACAACATCAGAGAATGCTTAAAGAGGATAGAACACCTACAATGTATCCAAACTACTAGACAGAAAAGAGAATGTCAAACTAGAAACCGCCTACAAAAGCATAATATCATACCTAAAACAGATCAACAAATACGAGCAAATATAAGCAGAGCAAAAGGGGAAATACAATTCACGAGAAAAAAAATCAAGAACTACATCAAACATAGAAACCGCCCAACACTACAATGCCCACCTACAACACAGGCATTAATTGGACTAACAACTGAACATTATATCTCCCGGGAAAATTAGGCTTACCAACATCAAAGCTGAAGGAATAAGAGTAAGTAACACTAAATGACGATAAGGATTAAAACATCAAAAATCACAAAAAATACCAATCAACATAACAACGACGGAGCCAAAACTATCAGATAACTAAACATGAATACGTCAAAATGAACAATGGATACAGGGTGTGTAAAGCAACTTAAAGAATAGGGACTATGGTAAACGCTAGCTAAAGAGCAAGTCCCCAACCTGAATCTAAAAGAATAAAATCAAAAGAGCACCATGACAGCAGGACCATTGGAATGTACGAGAGGCACTTCTATTGGCAATAGAAGGCCTCATTTGAGTACACCTCTACATATAACTACCTTGATCCTTGGACTCTCCAACATTAAAAACAATTAAGACCAACGATGCGTTACACCAACATCGGACGTTTGCTGACACCGACACTTAATTGGCATATTTTTCACAGTGGAAGTACGCTAAATACATAAAATTCCAACTACATAAAAATAACATTAGGCAAGCTTCAACTCAGAACTTAGGTCAATTGCACAGGTGGCTTTCATAATAGGGAATGTACATTAGAACAACTGGACAGATTTGACACCTACTGACAGGCAATTGAATAGTACGGATATCGTACATAAACGTTTTGTGGCATCATTCTAAAAACACCGTCCAATTAAAAATGCTCAGTCATTGAACATAAATTAGTCGCAAAAGCTCTAAGTTAGCGTTGGCGATTTTAATAATTGTCAGTCAGTCAGTCAAACTACGACAGCGTTCACTCGGTAATTTCGAGGAGTAGAATAACAAAACTGTTGGAGAAGAACAATTGTGCTTCACCTTATCTTAAAGCAAGCTTATGAGGTCAAACCTACAGTACGCAATCTGCCACAACCACCACCACATCAACCACAGCCACAGTCACAATCACTACTACGAACCTCTGTTCCCTAGAAAGCTAGGAAAAATAATTGAAAAGACAGCATCAAGAATGGGGCCACATCGTGAGCAACTACGATAACCACATCATCTACGGGTTTGGCGCAGAAGACATAGGGAACAGTTGCTTCACAATCCCTCAGAGCGAGGAATGGGATAGTATAGCAACTCAAGCCCACCTCTGCACTCCCAAGAACAACACTGAATTGGGACCATGGTTGGAGTAGGAGATGCGTGTGTGTTGCCGGACCTAGGAGGTACCAGCATCCACCATGTGGATTTGGATTTAGAATAAACAGCCCTTCTCATGGCTAATCAGATATATAGGATAGATTGACTGATCAAGTTACCAATCATATAATTATGTGTGTACGCGTGTACGTTTGTGTGTGTATTTGTGCGCGCTTACGTTTGTATGTGTATGTGTTGTGTTTATGAGTGCGCGCGCATGTTTGTGTGTATATGTGTTTCTTCTTTTCCTTGATAAAAGTTTTTCCCTAAACACAAAAAATAGTGTTTGTTTGTTTGCTTGTATATGTGGTTATATTTATTTGTTTGTTCTTATGTGTGCACGCGCACGTTTGTGTTTCTGTGTCTGTTTGCTTGTTTGATTCATTAACAAAAAACACTTATCCCCAAACACAAAAGGTTTGGTATTAGTGTAATGTTTTGTATAAATATTTATTTGACGTTTGCACATATATCACTGTGAATTAATGGTAGGTGATATTGGTAGTTATTAAAAAGGGATATGTCTCATTCGTGTTCGTGCTTGAGACATAGAATGTATAGCTTTCGTCAATAATTCCATTCAACATTGAATAGGCTCATCAGAATAGAGTATGGGGTTTATAGCCTGCACAGATAGAAAACAGAGACTAATAATTTGAAGAAAGTGAAATAAATAGTGAGAGAGCTGATACAGCAGGAAAGGAGGAGAAGGAGAGCACAGATGAAAAAGAGGAAATAAGAAGATGGAATGCCAAGTTTAACAATAAAAGGCGAACGAGAAAAGGAAGAAGAGGACAAGAAGGATGATGATGAGAACGAGAATGGGGAACGCAAGAAGACAATGTGATGGATAAGATGAGAAGATAGTGGAGAAGAAGAAGAGAGGTAGTAATTAGAAACGTTAAACGGTCATTATCAAGGCCATTTCATTGCCTCGAAAAGATATATATTCTCTCTTGCCTAAACATATTTTCGTCAATTATTTGTGTGATAGGCTTATATTCATAAATCTGTTTGTGTAATATGTCTATGTCTCTGTCTATGTTCCTAACCCTATCTCTAACCCTGTCTCTATGTCTATGTTTCTATTTGTCACTAGATTAGCACGTTTTCGGGTTAGCCCCTTGCCACACTATTCCGCCCGATTGAGGTCAGCCACTAGCAACAGTGTCAGTACCGTGACGTCACCCCTCTCCAATTTATATTGACCCTAAACAGGCCCAATCCATTGTCGCTATACATTCCATATGTTAAACTCCCATTTACCATAGAGTAGCCTATCCATATTAAAGTCCCATAAACCCTTTAGTGCAAACAACAAAATTTAGACTCCCCATAGACCCTCTGATGCCTCCACTCACTACTAGCTTATAGATTTTTGTTCTACTGAAGAGTTTATACCAGTTATATGTAGCTATTATTACAAATTGTAAACATCTGTTCTATTGAAACTCTTATTTCATAAGAGTGTCACTTATATAGAAACTTTAAAAGATTTCAACTTTAATCATTTATTAAATGAATATGTCTAACCATTCACAAGAAACCAATATATAGTTATATTAAAATTTAGAATGACAATTAAATATACATTAATTTATGGTAGTTCATAAATAACTTTCAAAATTGCGATGCCGCATATATGTGCAGGGATATAATCTGCTTGATTTCGCATAGACACAGTGTAACTTTTATCTGTTTTTTATATAATATGCAGTGAGTTTCTTTTTTACCCAGATCTTCGTGAATTGTTTTACTTGATATATCGTGTTTTCATTTTCTTCATATAGTAATGAGTAAAATTAGAATGATGTAGTTGAAGCGCAGTCAGTCTTTATAATAGAATTGTACCAGGAAATGCATGTTTTGACTGATTAGTAAAACTCAGGTACATTAGCACTTTAAAGACTAAAAGACATCTTGATGACTCTTCCGTTTAGTAGATAGATCCAAACATTCACAGTAATCCCTAATACAATAATTGCACAATTGTAGTGGTTCATTAATTAAAATAGATTTAATATTCATGAAATCTACATGAATGTCACATCAAGAGAAAATACACTTGAAACGTAAATTAGAAAGAAAATGCTTTATTTTGACGGTAAACGAATGCAATTTAATATGGAAATTAACAGACATGATCATTAGAGCATGAATGTATTATACCATATTACATTCTTGAAGCATATATAAGACCCACAAAGTATTAGTATGTTATAGTATAGTCTCCCTTCCAACTAATTATTGTTATAGTAAATAATTATATAAGTAAATGGGTATGGACATAGATACGGTTAAATTCGTATAATGTTAATAAATTATAGCATTTGTACAAGCAACGTTCCGTACACAGAATGAACATAAGTATCTCAATTCGCTCATCAGTTATTGGCATAAATCCTTACCACCATGTCCGTAGAGATATGATATATCATAAGTTTTGAATCAGAGGTCACTATTTTATTTTGTTCTTATAATTGTAGTAATCGTTAAAGTATCTTTCTATGACAAACGTTTCAAATTTAACGATAGAAATTTGGCTAAAGTAATTTATATAGGAATTACATAAATTCTGTCTAATCACTCCCTGTTTTCCTTTCGACTCTGTCGAGGTCGGAGAGAGTAAGCTGGTGTATGCACATTTAAAATCTCATCAAACACGTTCATAATAAAGAATTTAGTGTTTTCATTCACTTTTTCCTGACAATAACTTGGACCATTCTTCTACATACATACATAAGGGCACATCACATAATGGTAATTAGCATTAGTACAAAACTCGTCTCGTATACATTTCGCTGAGTTCTAATTCATACAAGTTGTACTTGGTTTTTCCCAACTGTACATACATACATACATACATACATACATACATACATACATACATACATACATACATACATACATACATACATACATACATACATACATACATACATACATACATACATACATACATACATACATACATACGATATGATCCTCACCGGCAAAAAATGCCTACCATTACAAGGTACAACATTACAATCCCGTACGTCGTAACTATGACCCTCGCAATCTGAATTCACGCCAGTGTTGCACATTCTATCTCTAGTCTGGAAACCGCCACCGCAATTATGTGAGCAAATCGACCACGAGGACCAAGGAATCCAAGCTTTAAAAAATATAGGAATATAATCGATATTACAATTTCTCACCATATTTGCAAACGACTGCCTTTGAGTACAGAGCTTGATGTATCTGACATTTCTCCAGTACAAAGTTTACATTAAAATCATCAACGTATTCATATTTACTATTATGCAACGATTCCCTATCAAAGCACAGCTTTTGTTCCTGTATATTTAAATAATTTGATAAGCAAAATAATGTTAATATCAAATGACAGCTAAACTTTCATGTACGTTAACGGATCAGATTCCCATATTCCTAAGCAGAGACGTATTATGTTTGCCTCAAGCAACTTATTACTGGATAAACGTCTTCAGTCACTTTGACGATTTCTGTCTTCGCATAATTAAGTATGCGTGAAGAATCTTAATATTAATAATATCCCAAATCTATCTGTTGCAGTTAAATGGAACGATTATGTTGCATATCCTTCATAAAATGAAAATCATATACTGTATGTAATTAAAATAATGTACTGTAAATTATTATTACTAACAAAGCTACTCTACCTTATATCTGCCAGATAAATCTGTAACATTGATAAAATATTTCCAGTTCGTCCACAATGACCGGTTATTAATGCGACAAACTTGCTTTTTATAGTTTTGTGAAATATATTGTTGTATATATGCATATGTAATGTTTTAAAATTGTTTGATGTCCTATATCTAACATGTGAGAGAACTAATTATTCTTTCTGTATTACCTAAAAGTATCTTTTATGTTATTGTAAAATAAAGAAGCTAACAGTGAACATTGTCACTGATAATATCTGTTATTCTATCTTATCTTACAGAAAGATTGGGCAATCTTGATTTAGGCTATACTAAGCGGATTGTTTTTTCTTCGCTAACTTTATCTGCATTTTTGACATATTAAAAACAATGACATTCTCGTTTACGCTCACTCTTATGAATATATTCCACAGTATGTTAGTGCACTAAATGCTAACATATCGCAAATTCCATCGTACATCCACCTCTGGGAGAAAAATCACAAAACAGCTATAAGAGCTTGCACGTGGAAGTTTTATTTTATGAAGGTATTAAAGTGAATTTGTAACTTACTGGCGTTTTGCTTTGGTACCAAAAATCGTTTCGTTTCAAATTTATTATTCTTCGTCACAATCTCAAAGGTTCCTGAAATAAAAATTGAACGAAAAATTAATAAGAAATGTCTATTGAAAAAGTCGTTGCATTATCTACTACGGAGTAGGTTATCAGGGTTTTGATCAAAATATTCACGTCATGTCATGTGTATATAACGTGCAGTTGTAAATGCTTCAGTTGGTAATGGAAAGCATATTTCGTTACAGGTTATCAAAGACATAACATTTCCTGATAATTATTAATCAGTATATATGCAAATCTCTAAAAATATATATAGAAATATTCATTATTATACTTCTATGCTACTTCTTTTCAATAAATTATCATATCTCTCCAATTATATTTCTGCTGAGTGGTCTAAAGCGCTGTCCATTATGGATCACTACCATCTCACCTCTGCGTGAGTTGGAGTCTAAAATTCGGCGAATGTGGATATGTGAGAAGCTTGCCAGTAGCTACTCGTGGGTCGGTGGTTCTTTCTGCAAATTTCCCGGTTTCTTCCTCCACCATTAATACTAGCCGTCATGAATAGCCTATCGTGTGCTGGAAAATGGCGCAAAGCTTCATAACAACAACATTTCTGTGCTAACGTTTTTAGTTGCAATCTATTAAACAACAACAGAACATCAGCAAGTCACACAAAAAAAAAAACAAATGCTACTGCAAACTCCGTTCATGATGACTTCCGACTACATCGTGAAGGTGTACCACCTTTTAGAATTGTATATCACAGAGGAAAAAAGAAAATATTGTCACTTGAACAGTTTTTACTAAGATCTTAGTTGGTATACCATGCCCAGTACTTTGATAGTTTAAAAAAACTTATCCACCTTGCAACCTCTTCACCTTTACTAATGTTCAGATGTCCTTATGACTGGGTGATATCTCTATCCGGGTCACCCACGTTTCATAAAGACAATACGCATATGGAATAAGGGGTTTTGATGACCTAAACACAGTTTTAAGAGGCCAGAATGCAATATGAGTTATTAAATTTTCATTTTCTGTTCAAAGTGATGTTCGTAAGATTTAAAACTAATCAAGTTCTCATTTCCTTTCAATATTTTAATGTCTCACAAAATGTAATAAAACCAACCGAGGAAATAAATCCAGATCGCCTCAACACAGATATGTTGAACAGTTATGTACCAAAATGTTTGTACTCTGTGCATAATTACGAATCAAGCTGCCAGTGGTAAATTATAGTGTGATGTTATTTTTTTAATAGACAAAATACTTTTAAAAGAGTAATAAATAACAATGTTAAATGGTTTGTTACGTGTAAACGTCCACACAATAACAGGCCATGTATACGTTCAAATTTAAAATTCTTTCTGGATACTTCGGGAAAAATTGTAACGAAGCAACCGGAACGTAATTGTTATTTAGAAACATTTTTGTCAATAAAAATACTCAGTCAATTATATAAACATAGCTAGCCTATATCCGGTATCTTCTATTTGATTCCAATATTTCAGTATAAATAAGCTCAAATTCTCAATGGTCAAAAAATTAACAGAAGCCGACATATTAGAATACATGTATTTATAAATTCGCCAACTTAACAACAACCGTATGATTATATGAAATTTGTGTAACTCGGATACGAAGGTACTTACCGCGGCCTTGATTTGTATGTCCTACCGTCAGATTGACGAATAATGTCAGAAAAAGAGTAGCAGCTGAAAGACATTTCAGGAGGCATATTTAAAAAAGCCATATAACCATATGTTTCTTCAGACATTAGCATAAAAAGCTACGGGTGATTGCTAATGGAAACGTCCCTTGTATGGCCTAACATTTATACCTATATCTACCAGTAACAAATGACAATCATAACCATATTTCTCGCTAAAATTAAGCGCATTATTGTTTCTAAAATTGATAAAAATGAAATAGATTTTTTGTCTACTAATAGGCACTTAAAAATTTGTTTATCTCACTATGGCATTGTATGTTGAATATAATACAGATCTCACTGGCATTGTAAATCGAAAATAATACGGAAGCCGAAATTCATGAAACAATTCAGCTATAAAATGAGTAATATAATGTGTGCAGTATTATACTAACTATGAAAGAAAAACTGTCTGAATCATTCTAGTGTTGAAAATGTACATGATTCTAAATATAAAAGCATACATACATATTAAATTGACGAAATCCATTTTCGTTCCTTGAGATCATATCAGACATATGCTGACAAATAGGTTAGCAACATTGACCTATAGATATCTAAACATCTTATCTATTCAGGGTTACGAGCGAGGCGAATTTTATTGTAGTATGGCCTACTTTGTTATATTTTACCTACTGAGGTATGACTGAAACTTCATACATATTGATTTTTTTTTTAAATCGATTGGCTTTCCGGAACTGAAACAAGTGGTTACAAAACTGAAATTCTGCTTGATTCTTTTGTTTGTTTGTTTTATGCTACAAAGAGGGTAATGGAATAATTTATCATTCAACGAAAGCAATGGATGCTCGATCAAATGTTTTGTTGGGGGGGGTAGCTTGTACAATAGTTCAGAAGAGAACACCGACCAAATATTGACAAAACAAATTTATCATTTCAAAATTTGATTTGCTGTTAAACATAGTAAATATTGTATCCTAGTAACGACCCCTTTTTGACTGTGATAAAAGAAACGTGTTTGATGTCAGTTTGAAAGCTATATCGTACCTTATCTCACCATTTCTCTCCCTGAGCAAAGAACATGAGATTGAAGCCCCAATGCCGCCGTTTATCATTAGTTTCACAATTTTTCCAAGTTAACTAAAGTCGCTAAGGAAGGAAATAATTTGTTTTAAAAAAAAAGGCAATAAGTTAAGTGTAAGCTACATCAACCAACTGCGTATAAGCTAACTTTTCATACAAACCTGATGAAACCTATGTAAATTCAAATCTGAACATAACCTGACCTTATGTTCAAAGAATTTATTACACTTTACAACCAAACTGATATTAAAGAAAAACTTACAACAAATTTATATCTGTACAATCTATTGGATTGCAAAATATGTGCTTAATCTGATATTCTTTGCTACTCTCAATATTTCAATAGAGGATTTGAAGATGATGCAGATGTCATTAGTGTTCATCACTACACTCACTAGAGACTGGTGTTCAAACTTCTGCTGGATTCTCTAAGCAAATCATGGTTAGAACTGAGTTGTTCTGGATATCCAAACTCCCTTAAGTAGGAATGTTCTTAAACACATAGCTCAAAAAGAACAATGACCATGTCTGACTCCTACATCATTGACCCATATGAATTACGCCGCTTCTTTGACTTGGACATTGTGTTATTCATATTTAATTTAATTATTTGTTAGTTTTAAATTTGTTTTTATTCAATAAGATGTTATTGTTATATAACATTGTTTACTGGATTTTACATTTTCCAGACATTCAGTTCAGTTCTGTTTGACCTGACTGTTATAAGATAAGAAATACCCTATCAAGTTGCTAACTTTCATTCAGAACAATTGACAATTTTAGTAAACAGTCTTTTAAAAAATATTTGTTTTTTCTCAGAATAAATACATTAAGTAAGGTCAAGGTCAAACCTGAAGTACATGATATGAACACGTTTATTATTACAAACTTTTATTTTTCTAGATTGATGATCCGCATATGGGAATCTGTTTTGCGTCTTAAACTTTTGTAGACTTGTTGTCTTTATAGAGATTATTTGGTCAGACTCCAAACAATTCACACTTTATGTTGTGACCAGTATGAGTTGAAATTTTATACTATTAAATTTCAAGTGATTCTTTTCCCTGGAAATACATAGGTGCTCCCACAAAATTCTTGGACAAAGTCATTCACTGGAATTTATAACATTTCAAAATTGGAATAATATTTTGTGCGATTCAAGAAGGAACTGTTGACACATCTACACTTTGTAGATGACAAAAGACGTTGTTGTCTTCTATTTTCGATTTCATTGGGATTAGAACTCAGTTTTATTCAAGACATTTATTACCAGCTCTTCTATTTTTTATTCTTGGATTTTTTTTTTGATTCGTAAAAATGTATTTTCTTTTTTTCTAATTTTTCACTTTCTATTTTAGGGAAATAAATTTTGGTTTAATTTTAGAAACCTTGCTGTAGCACTCTTTTTTATTACTTATTTCAAGAGCCATAGACTCGTAACAGAACAGTGGGCACTCATCCTTGGGATATGTGAATTTTGGTTAAATTGTTAAAGAAAACTTGATTTTCGAATTTTGAATTCCCCTCATTTCAGAATTTTTAAATCCCAAGTATTATTTCAAATTTTAGAAATATTTAGTGAAATCAACAGGCTTTTTTTACAATATCATCAAAAGTAGAAAATTTGTGAGTGGTAAGAAATTTTGAAAATGGAAGTATATCTAAAAACGTTAGAATTAAAGACGCTTTCAGTTTCAGGTAGAAATGATACAAATGGAAAGAAAAAGGGAGGAAATACAAATGCAGATTCAGAAAGAGAAAGATGAAAGACAAATGCAATTTTGAGAAAGAAAAACAATATATGCAAAATGCAAATACAAAGAGAGAAGGAAGTAATTCAATTTAAAAGTAGGTTTAAGGGATTATAGTTGGCAAATGGAAAACAGCCCCTTTTTATATTTTAAGAAATATCAAGTTAGTACCCCTATTTCTGGAAAGAGAAGTAGATCAGCACTTTGTTCATTTTGAGAAAATTGAAGAAGCTGTGAAGTAGCCAATAGAGTAGTGGACTATATTATTACTAAGCTTCTGATATTTATACTTCACTGTCACTACAGCAGAGTACTGACTATGATGTGGTTAAGGACCATATCTTGAAGGATTACAAGGTAGTCCCAGAGGCTTATCGACAAGGTTTTAGGAATTCTAGAAAATCACCTGATCAGACCTATTTCACATTTTTAAAAGAAAAAGAGCAGTTATTTGATAGATGGTGCGTAGCCAAAAAATTTGATCAAGACTATAAAAGTCTCAGACAACTTGTATTACTTGAGTTCAAGAACTGTGTCCGTAAAGACATTAGAATTTATCTTGATGAGAATAAGTTGGAAAAATTGGAAAATGCTTCTCATGCTCCTAACGAGTATTCCTTAGCTTATAAAGCTTCTTTTGTAGATAACTCAGCAATCTGGTAGAAAGTATATCAGTCTAATAAAAGCCCTTTTAAATTTCAATATGGCACAATGTTTAGAAATCAAGCTTCTAATAAGCTTGATCAAAACTCCTTGTCTCTTCCTATGTGTATCTACTGCAAGAAGAAAGGACACGTTATTTCTGATTGCTATAAACTGAAAAAAACAGCAAAATTAAGACAGAGCTATTCCAAATACTCTTTTCCTAAGAAGTTGTGGTCACAATCATGCATTGAGAGCAATATATATGTTGGGTCTAATAACCATATTATGATTTGATTATGGGGAATTATGAACCATTCAAAGACATGGTGAAGGGTTCTATATTTCTCTTTGGCGAATTATAATCTACTAGAGAGTAATACACTCTATATATCAGAATGTTCACATTTCGCTAAACAAAACCGCAGAAATATGCATTATAAATGCATATTTTAACTCAAAGAGAATAAATTGAAGCATTTAGCAATGTTTTGCAGAAAATACGCTGGACATATTTGTATACTTCAGATGATAATAGGATTTCGGTTAGTGACATACTGTCGGGAAGTCCGTCAAGTTTCCTCGAAGGCTGACCTTAATCCAGGAATCTGTTCTCATCTTAAACTATATAACTGTTGTCTTTGTATAGACTATTGAGTCTAGCTCCGAAAAATTGACACATCTAGCTATATTGTGACCAGTTTGAGTTTACATTTTTTCTAATTTCAAGTGATTATTTTCACTGGAAATACATAAGTGCTCCTACAAACTTCTTGGACAAGACATTCCTTACAATTTACACGGAATTCAAAATTGTCTTCAAACTCAGTTTTATTCATGACATTTTACTGCTAGGACTTCTGTTTTGTAATTGTCGGAATTTTTTTGGATTTGGTTCATGAAAACGTAAGTTCTTTTTTCTTATTTTTCACTTGGTATTCAATGGAAATACATTTTTTGTTAAATTTTATAAATATTCTTTATTCACTCTTTCCTGTTACTTTTGCAAGAGCCAAAACTCGTAACACTAGATAAAACTCAAGCTATCTGAACACGGTGCGAGGAGAGAATGTTGCAATGGTGATAGGAAGGTTGTATTTAATTAAAATTAGTTTAGCAATAATACGTTTCCCATCACTTATGTCTTGCCGAGACTGGCAGTTTGAAAGGTAGCTGATAGTCTCAATAAAATGGAATTCATATTGATATATAAAGGGGTATTGACAATGCCCACAAAATGTATGAAGAACCATCACAGCATCAGCAAGAGAGATATCAGAATGGAAATTATTGCAATTTTTTTTAAATATAACATTTAGAAAGAGGAAATAAACATAAATATGCAAAATAGGGTAGATAGTACGTATTGTCACTGCAACAAAGACATTAATATAAATTATTATACATAATGACTGGTTTGAAGTCACAAAGATATTCAATAATTTTTGGAGGTATTGCGTTACTATGTTGATAATTCCTAGATAAAGCTAAACTCTGGTAAACATCTAATTGATTGGCGGACACCTACAATGAGCAATGAGAGACAACCCCTTCTGAAATTAAAAACCAGTCTCTCAAGACAGGTGGTCTCGCATAGCAAATTTGTACAACGAACAGTTTAAAAGGGAAAGTTTCAGAACAATTTCAAGAAAAATAACCACAATCAATGTACATATATTCTGTATTCTATTAATAGTACTTGCTAAAATATTGTATGCAATCATCTAGAATCAAGCCTATATTACAATAATCACATTTACTTTGAGGATCACATATTTTAGCATATAAAATTGTTCCTGAATAAGGGCTGCTACAGTAAAATATATACCCCCTGGGTAAAGGCACTTCGAAATTCAATCAACCGACAACAGAAGCATTAAAAAATTATGATCCGTATATGTTTTAGTAAGAAAAACACCGCTCCATATTAGAATGTTTTTTACATATATATATATATATATATATATATATATATATATATATATATATATATATATATATATATATATATATATATATATATATATATATTTGTATGCATTCAATAAAATCAATATTTTTCCTAGTGTGTGTTTGTCTATCAACCATGCTTGTTTATGTCATCGTGAAATCACAAATTTGCTTAATGGCTTATTATTTGCTGGCGTCATTGACCATAGCCTTAACACCTACTAACTTAACGTCTATGAATACAGATTTTATAATAGGAATTTCTATTCTTATACATAAATCATGAATTTGCATCCTTACTAAACTGTGTATTTACTAATGTGATCTTTGTGTTTTACTATTTTTATTTGTTTTCATGCATATTGCTTTTGATTTAAATAACAGTTAAATCTTGTATTGCTGTAAATGTTTGGTCTGATGCTATTTTTTATTGTTATTATATTTTTCAATTGATGTTTTGATAAACTTAAAATTCATTATTTGTCAGAAAAACTATTAATGCCTGTGGAAGTCATGTCGCATATTATCTGTATACTTTTATGCTTCTTCATTTCTTGTAAGAACATATATTTCAGTTAACGATGTCTTTATTTGATGGATTTCTGCAAGACTAATACGAGTTTTTAAAACATAATATAGCATGTTAAACTTTTTATATTATAAATTCGATTTTTAAAAATGATGAAAGTCAATGAATCATTGTTTCCTATAGTATTTGAAAAATCAATGTCAATATAGTTAGGTGTATTGTCAACAAAATCGTTTTCAATGATGGCTCAGTAGTAACATTCTGCACTTTGTATCCAGTTGTCACAGGTTCTTTCTCCAAATTCTAGTCTTTCATATGAGACATACCTATGGTCTGAGGGGCTTTCATAGCATAGTATAAGATGCTTTTCTGTTGATACAGATCTGAGGAGCTTCCAAGTCAGAGTGGTACAAGATGCTTGTCATGTGATTACGGGCCTCTAATTTGTATATGAGAATGTTGCCAGTTACTTGTGGAAGGTCTGAGTTTCTACATAAGTGGTGTTTGGTGTCTCAAAAATGCTTGGACGTACTTCAGCAGTAAAACTGGCTGTCATATATAGATTATCTTGATCTGAAAATGGTGCAAAGACCCTAATGATCTACCGAAAGCTGAGGTCTTATGTCTAAATAACTTGGCTGTTAAATATAAACATCAAAACAACAGAAGCTCTATGTGACCAAGTGTACTAAGGTGCTTGTTCTTGCAGACCACTTGCACATCACACAGAGTGAGGTTTTGTCACAGATCAACCAATATTGGTTGGTGTTCTTTCGGGTCTTCGTCTTCCTAATACACCTGCTGCTATGTTGAAACAGCATTAAAATCCCCCTAAACAAACAATTCAAACTATATCAAACAACTAGACAACAGTCGCAACATCAACAAAGGTACTAGTCCATCATTTTTTGCAACAGCTGTATGGGTTTATCAATTTTGACTCTAGCAATTTCTGTAGACCTTTGAATATCGTCAATTATGTCTTTCTGACAGTTACCTAAACGTCATCATCAGTTGTTACAAATTGACTTTTCATGGTGAGCAATCCTGCATCACATGCTGCTAAAACCTTTACATTGCAGCTCACTTAAAGTTCCTATAATAATGTCCATTATTCCAAACACAACTGTTATTATGTATTCAAGCTATATTCATCGATATCTGGAAAATTCTATGTGTAATAAATATTTTAGCAGATAACGTGTGAGAATGCATCAGTCTTTTTATGATGCATTTCAATTGAGCTGCAACCATAATCAACAAACCAAGAAATGAACTTATTACCCTCTCTGAGGTAGACGTACAGTGTATAATCATATTCTGCCAAAATATTTGTCAGTCTTTAAATTTGCCAATTTTTCCAACCACACGGAATCTCATTGGACATCTCCAGAATGAACAGAAACAGACAAGAACAGATATAACCAGACCATCTAAATTTTAAGTAGCTAAATTCCCACAGGTTTAGTTAACTGTACACCCATTAGTTTCTTCTCTTTGATGTAATTTCTTCCTGAATTTTAGAAAATAATTTTACACCTATAAAAGTAGGGACACTTCTACTCATTATTGTTGTGATTAAACTTCTCCATTCCTGCCTGTTCTTTTGATCTTGTCCCCTCACATATTGTTTGTCTTGTTTAAGATATGCATCTAAATTTTTCACTTACTTTTCATGCTACTATGGTAATTTTAGTGAATATGTATAACAGTGTGAAATGCAAAGGGAGACTAATTCCAAGATAGAAAACCTCCACATCATTGGATGCATTTTGATTAGATTCCATGTTTCTGAACAAAGTGCAAGCGTTCAGGACTCGCTGTACTAATTCAGTTCCAGCTGTAAACCTGTGCAAACATCATGATATTAACATTCAGTAACTTAAAATTTCCAAGAGCTTATGAACAAATTTGCATCCCTACATACACATCTATGATGACAGCTTTTGCGAAAAGAAAACCGTAACAGCCATACCATTTTCTGGATCTAAACAAGTTTGAAATGTGTGCTTCCAATATTACACCAAAGAGTCAGGTGCTGATTTCTGTAACAATTCTTCAAACCTCAAGTCTGTAAAGGTTAATGGATGCAAAGTATGTTAATAAAACATATGTGTTGACGATTTTAGTCACAAGTAGAACAAACTCTCAAAAGATCCTTTTTACTACAATGTTATATCATTATCAACAAAACATGGGCAATCAAACACACTCACACACACACACACACATATATATATATATACACACATATATATATATATATATATATATATATATATATATATATATATATATATGTCTGTATATATATATATATATATATATCTCTGTATATATATATATGTATATATATATATATATATATATATATATATATATATATATATATATATATATATATATATATTTATGTATATATATATATATATATATATTGTCTGCACAGATATATGGCATGGTTTTCAACAACTCTAAATGGCTTATGCGAAATGGAAGATAATGTTCAAGTAACAAAAATAGCAAGAAATAACCAGAGACCAATACAATAAAATGGTAAATTGATCTCCCCTTCAGGGATGCTACAAGGATGGATTTCAGGATTTAAGCTAAGTTTTGTAATGTTAACACCAATGAGGAGGTGGCGGCAGGAGGAAAAGCCAGTGTTCAATATATCTATAACCCTTAAATATGTCATTCTTTCTTACTATTCCACTTTGTTAAGGCTCTACTGATATCAAAATACACAAACAGATGTCAACTCTAGTTGTATGGCAATTATTAATGTTACGTCGTTGTGCATGGTCACGTGGTTGTGGTGGGGTCTTGTTTGTAATGGCAGAAAGACCATAGGCTTACTTAATATTTGACAGCTAATTAAGATATAGTCAAACGAATTAAAAATTTTAACAATTCAGTTGAGTTATATACTTGTTTCATAGTCAATGAACAGGATCTAAACTTGATGTGTTTATAGTGTATACATGTTCTTCCATCACAATCAAGATTTAAATATTGATACGACCCTGTAGTTTAAGTGTGCGTGTGTGTGTGTGACTTTTGTTAAGGAATCAAGTCTGTATAAATCTTTGTATTTCAGTAATGTAACTATTGATATGATTAATTAATATCAGTGTAATATGTTGTTAAAACTTCCTGTTTACTTGCGTCGTAAATGTGACTCATTTGAACACGCGCTGTGTATGATGGCAAATTCATTATAAGTAAACATTCAGGAATAGCTATGGAAACGATTGGCTGATACTTGTTCAGGCTTTCCTAATGTCCAGAAGTATTGTGAAATTGCATGCGTCCTCCGTGCGCGTGTAATTCAAAAAATGTATTATTTTCGTTTATATACTTGAGTATTTAGCAAGACAGTTAGTCGACAGTCGAGAGTCATTCACAGTCAGAGTCGGAGTTTATTGTAACATCGTAGAGTTAAACAACTTCTATTACCTTAAAGAGGTATTTTTGTGATAGAAGAAGTTATCTGTTCGTATGTCAACGAATGTATTTTTTTAGAGGAGCTAATTTTACTTCGTTTTTCTGAACAATTGTTTTCCTGGAGAACAACATTACTGGTTTGGACAAAGATATTTTCCAAAAATATTCTAAATTGATGCAGAAAAATACAAACTGTGCTTTACTGTGTAAATTCTGGATTTTTCTATTAGTCTTCGTCTGCCGTCATCATCCGTCATTTTGGAACGGAACTGAAGTTCAGACTGTATTTAGAACTTTTCACAGGGAATAAGTTTATCTTTGCAAACAATCTGGATCGTTTCCGTATGTTGTAATTCTTGTTTAACATATTCACATTATTTCAAGTTTTCTAGGAAAATAAATTATTTTTATTAAAATTTGCAAAGCTCGTTGTCATTACTCTTTCTTTATGTTACTTTGAACGAGCCGATACGAAACATAAATAAATTGGTCGCTCGTCCTTTGGGATATTTGAAATTGGCTAAAATTTAAATTTAATTCCCTAGTTCACTTTATTTAAAATTTTAGTGAAAACAACAGGTTTTCGTTTACTTATCATCAAACGTATACAATTGTTTTTTAAAATGCTAATTAGTGTTTAGTAATTTTGAAAATGAAATACAAATTAAAAGCCGAGCTAAGACAACAAGTTGGGTTCAGACATAATAGAACTTGAATTTAAGCTGGAAGAAATATATAGGAAAGCAAGAGAGAATGAAAAACAAAGGCCGTTACAGATAGAACAAACGGAGTCACCACTTTGATGCAATACAATTAAAATTTAAAGAAACAAGGGAAGCAATGCATTTGCAATTTAAAGAATAAAGGGAAGCGTTTGTTTCAATTAGAAGAACTAGAAGAAAGCCAAAGGCAATCTGAAAAGTTAAGGAAGTGCATTCATAATGAAATTGAATTTCATCTTGAAGATCATGAGGTAAAAACCTTGGAAAATGCTGTTCTGGTAAGTGCTGCTAAGTGTTCCTTAACTCATAAAGTTTCTTTCTGTAAACAAATGTTTCACTCAGCAGTCTACTGATAGAAAGGTGTTTCAATCAAATACAACTCTCGTAAAACTCAAAATGGCACATATTCTAAAAATCAAGCCTCCGAGAGATTTGATTCTAAATCCTTGTCTCTACCTACGTTTATCAATTGTAGGAAAAAGACACGTCATTTCTGAGTGCTTCAAATTTAAATATAGGCATCAGAATCAAGATAGACCTATCCCAACTCTTCTTATTTCTTAGAGGTCAAGGTCATGAATTGAAAACAATACATTAATTGGTTTTAATTAACCTCGGTCTGATTGTGTTTTTGGATACTTTTGAACCATTCATGTCGAAGGGTTCTTATTACTTTTGGGTGATTTAGCTAATCCTATTCCTACTAAAATTTTAAGGGATACAGGAGCTTCTCAGAGTCTTTTAATTTCATGTGTTTTGCCTTCTTCTGTGAAGTAATGTTCTAGTGAGAGTGTTCTCATTCAGAGAGTAGAGTGCGGGTTTGTTAATGTTCCTCTTCATTCTGTTAATTTGTTATCAGACTTTGTTTCAGTACATATGACCATCGGTGTAGTGTGTGCTTTACCCGTTGAGGGAATTTATTTGTTGCCAGACAATGGCTTAGCTGGAGACAAGGTTGTGGTTAATCCACTTGTAACTGACAAGCCATTTTTGGATTAGAAAGTTGATCCTATTGGGAAAAAAACTTGATTTTTTACCCAGCTTGTGTCGGAGCTATGGAAAAGAAAGCTCTTCAAAATGATTTTAATAAGGACGGAATATCAATATCATTTTGTTAATCTTTGTTTGGTAGACCTACCTTGTAAGATAAATATATAAAAAGAAAATCTGTGCGAATATTATAGTCACTTGATGTCAGTTGCTTTAACACACACGTCACTCTCCAGCCAGGAAGTAATATCATTGTATGACCTCTTGTATATCAAAGTTAAAATCTTGTACATTTCTAGAATATTAAGTCTTTGACAAATATCACATAAAGCATTGTCGTATGTAATGATCAAATATATGAATTATATGTATTGTATAATCAAGTATATCATTGTCGTTATCGTTATTATCATTATTATTATTTTTGTTATTATTATTATTATTATTATTATTATTATTATTATTATTATTATTATTATTATTATTATTATTATTATTATTATTATTATTATTATTATTATTATTAAAAAGTACGAAGATTAATGAGACAAGAAAATAGGTTTTTTGACTAAAAACAAGATTTTGGAACTACTTAGCAACATAAAGTCAGATATTTATGTATTATTTCTGGTTCCATCAAAGTGAATATTTATACCGGTTGTACATGAAAAATGTGTGATAGCTATAGAATAAGACAAAATACACGATGGAATTTCCAAATAAAATATGATATACAAGCAAATCAAAACATCTGCAAAGCAATCTTTAAACTTCCGTACAGTGTCACTGACTCAAACGATACCCCAAACGGTTTGACTATTAGGATCAAAGAGAAAACGCATGGAAATACTAAATCCTGGATTTTCTTCTGTTAATGTACGGTTTGCATTTTTAAAGAAAATCCTGTATTTTTGAAGAAAATATTGGCTTTTAAATGTGTTAAACTGAGTTTGTCTCCGATAAGCCAGGTTTTCCGATTACTGTTTTTCATTTTTTTAGTTCAGCTGGTTGTGAGTCACATTTGTAATCCAAACGTCACGAGTTCGATGTTCACCTAGGCCTGCCGTGATTGACTGCCTCAGTATGTCCGTATACGCTTATCTCCATTTTTCCAGGCATCTTATAGTCAATAATGCCTTGAAAGTGCCGATTAATCCAAGGAAATATAAAACTGTATACTTACCAGGAAAATGGAGAGTGTCTCTGGTCGTCACTTAAAATTTACAAATAAAAAATATTACATTATTATCGTCTAATAATTAGGTACCAATGTTTACCTCAAGTTATACTTTTAAGACCTTCATAGCTGACAAATGCCAGCTTATATTTAGCATTACCGCTGGACATGGATTTGAAAGCGCCCACCTAATATGCAAATTCAAGGAGCTAAATAGAATTATTATGATAAGATTTTTAACATAACCTTCTTCTCATTTCCTACTATGAGAAGGAGTTACGCATGTCTTATGAGCGGGCTCGGTCCATGATTAGAGAGAGAGAGAGACAAAGAGACAGAGAGAGACAGAGAGAGGGAGAGGGTTAGAGATAGAGAGAGAGAGAAAGAGAGAGAGAGATATAACACATAATAATGTAGACAAGGTTACATTTCTTCGGGGATGCTTGGCAAGCGAGACTACGGGATCTGTAATAAATATAAGAGCGGAAATTCAGGCGTGGTATATAATTGATACAGCGTACATATAATTATATATATATATATATATATATATATATATATATATATATATATATATATATATATGTGTGTGTGTGTGTGTGTATGCATATATATATATATATATATATATATATATATATATATATATATATATATATATATATATATATATATATATATATATATATATATATATATATATATATATATATATATTTGTATTATATGTACGCTGTATCAATTGTATACCACGAGATGTATGCATTTTTCATGAAAAGGAAACGATGCTTGCCGAATTTCCTTAAAGTAAAAAATTTATACGAGTGGTATATCGTTGATACAGCGTACATACTATGCATATATTTTATTTATATCGCATACAATACACATATTTTCTCTTTGAATGGAGTTAAGAGATGCTCCAGACAACTGTGTACTGAATGAGTGTATGAACTCCTCACATCCCTGCGAATATGTCCGCTACAAAATGTAGTTCTATGCATTTTCTTGTATATATAAGCCTGTATAACTGGCTGTCATGAATTGAATGATCCTGGTAGATGTATCTGTCGCAAAATCTTTTCTCAGTATTTATATGAATGTGTTTTGATTTTTCATAGTATTAACTCTGATTTCCATTTCATTAAGTCGGATATTTATTTCGATTCTTTACGTGTTTGCATGGTAATGAGACAAGTCATTTTTCGTAACAAATATCGAGCACAAAAGTTAGCCTTGATAGCCTTCTGGATAGCCTTCTAGTTTAATAGCTGCATAATATAGTTTGCAAAAATCAGGTTATGATCAAATAAATTAACATAGGTTTAGGCTCGTTCAAAAGTAACAAAAGAAAAGAGTAAATCCAAAAACTTTATAAATGTTAACAAAATATTTTATTTCCCTTTGAAAACAAGGTAAAAATATGATATAAGACTTATGATTTGTGAATATAATCTAAAAATTAATCCTACAATCTAAAATTAAGTCCTCTCACTAAAAGTTCTAATTTGAATCAAGGTTCAAGCTCAATGTGTTTTTAATTACTGACGCCAGTTTGTTTTGAAGTTTAACTATTTTTGAAATTTAATAATTCATATATTCTGGAAAATAAACAAGTGCGTTTCTTTACAAAAATTATGGGACAAAGACATTTGATGGAAATTTATTTTTGAGTTCTAAAACAGAACATTATTAATTGTTTTTAAACGAGAAACTGTTGACATCAGTACAACATCTGATATCATTGCCTTCCATAATGGAACTTTATCTAGATTCGAACATTGATTTAAATTAGAGCTTTTAGTTTAGAAATACGATTGAAAAATCTACAAGAATATGGCTGTTTTAAGCAGCAATTTTAGATTACATGGTGGCTCACGTGACGGACTACGTGATCACTAACTTGAACAGAGCCATTTATTCCGTAGGCCAGAATAGCCCTATCTAAAACAAAATCAGATTCTCGCTGTACAAATGAATAATTTTAAAAAAAAAACGTTTACATAATTGGTAGCATGTGGATCGAACATGATCTTGGATATAACCAATCATTTTCACTCAATATTAGCAAATTTCCAGACCAAGGTCGGCTAAAACTAAAATGTAGCAACAATATTATTTGCTAGAAGTGAACTAAATTTTCCGAAAATAGTCAAGTTCGGTGAAAATTATCATTACAATAAAATATAAAGAAACAAAAATAAAATAAAATAAGCATTTACAACTAACACATAAGCAGTTTAATTACATATTCGTAACAATGTTAACTTCAGCTGAAGATAATACATTACCGTTTTGAGAATTCCGTGTATATAATTTTACCATTCCCAAAAAAAAGAATAAACAAATGCAACGCAGTTGAAATAACTGGTTACGCATTATGCATTACATTTTGTGACAAAGAACCAATGCTGTTTCTATTGATGAGAAATCTCCTTTTTAAAATAAAACCATTTCATATCGCGACAAGAATGTATAAGAATTGAATAGCCCAATGTACCATGATAAACCTGTGAGCTCAGTTTAAATGAATAAATGTGTTTCTTAACAAGCAGATTCTGTCTAAATGTTCGAGCTTACTTCAACGAACGTAGTTGGACTACATTTACATAAGGAACATTCAATGTTGAACAAAGCTCTTATATATTTTTTTTTTCATTTCGGGTATATTCACTGAAAAATTACTTAGCGTCAATACGAACTTAATTGATTGATTATTTTTCCCCCCAGCAAGAAGTGAAATCTTGTACAGTTTCAGCTGAAGTAATTATCTTGCCTTGAGCCACGCCAAGGTGACCTACGTGGAGTGGTCTGGGGGCATCATTAGATCTCGCACTCTTCTGATCGCGACTTTGGCATGCTAACCACTAAGCCAACTCGACTCATGCCAAAATTAGAAAATATAAAAGAAGCAAAATATAGTCTTGACATAATTCACCAAAGGCTTTAAATACATCATGCGCTTAAGATAATCTCAAATCATGGATCATGAAACCGCTATATAGTGGATGTATAAATGGATGAGCAAAATACAAACCTCAATTCGTTAGTGTGTGTTTGTGTGTGTGTGTGTGTGTGTGTGATTTGGATGGATTTTTAACGTAGCTTTGACAATTTGTCTACAGTGTGGCATTTTATAGTGATGTCTAGCTCCAGGACATCATGCTACAGACATGTACTATGATGTCCCACCCAGACATATGATCCTTACACCAGGCTGACAAGTCCTAATAATAACCTCGTAATGCCTAGCACTAAGCGCGGCAGCTAATAGTACCATTTACATGTCTTTGTAAGCAACATAGTCCTTTGCCTTGAATATCAATTTAATTTTGTTAATCTTTGTTTGGTAGACCTACCTTGTAAGATAAATATATAAAAAGAAAATCTGTGCGAATATTATAGTCACTTGATGTCAGTTGCTTTAACACACACGTCACTCTCCAGCCAGGAAGTAATATCATTGTATGACCTCTTGTACATTTCTAGATTATTAAGTCTTTGACAAATATCACATAAAGCATTGCAGTATGTCCAGGGCTGCCGGTATGTTACATATCTATCTTTAGCTTTCAGATACAGTATATACTCATCTTCGTTGTCTGCAAGTCTCGTCATAAAATTCGCCAGTTCTTCAACTGTAGAAAATTTATCGGTATTGATATATGTATCATTTGGAAGCATGGAATCGTAATCTGAATATCCTCTCTGGACAGTAATAAGATCAAGAGGAAAATATTTAAAGAACTTTTCGGTTACGTAATCCTTGCAAAGAGAATTTTCAAAGCTCAGATAAAATTTATATTCTTTTGCAATAACGGCCTTACATTCACCGGCCTCGCTCGAGCAATTTTTGCCACAAGCTCCATATATATCGACTGGCACATATTTTTGCAAAAGACGGACGAATGCATCCCGCCTGCTTACAGCACCACAATGGCTTACTATCCATACAGCGAACTTCTTCTTGGCGCGAAAGATAGTCCTGTAGTCACGATCGGTAGGGTTTGATTTCGTCAACAATACGCCATATGGATGCGGAATATCAGAATCCAGTCGATAGGTCATTGTCCAATTAAACATTGATTTCCATTCTGGTGATCTGTATCGGTGATACCAATAGTGTTGAGGACTTTCTAGACCGAAAAATATCCACACCTGGTTTTGGTTTCGTTGGAGTGGATTACGAGGTGGTTTTATTGGAAAGTTGGCACCGTTTACATTAAAGATGAGAGCATTGCTCTCCAAAAGCAGCGATCTGTTATTGATAATGATGCAGTTGGTTTGTTTACATTTGTGCATATTTGTTTCACATTCCAGTAGTTTCTCCTTTATCCATCTAGGTTTACTGTACCAAAGAATTTTGTACATTTTCTTTTGACTTGAGATGTTAGAAGCTAGTTTGAAGTTACTGAAAAGCTGTGGTATGTCCACCAAGCTATGTTTTCTCTCTTTGGTCAGGAACTGATAGGCGTTCCTTGGTCTCCAGACCAGCACAGATAAAGATAGCACGACAATCACAAAACCCAAGAGCAATATAAATAATTTCGCTGTAATAAAAATAAATATCATTATGTACATGAAAATTTGTATTTTCTAAAATTAAAATAACAAAAGTTTTAAATCTATTTCTTATAGCCGCTTTATTTTATTTATCTTTTGCAAAGCTAATAATTACCCATATAATCAAATTCGTCAGTGACACATATGTATACTGAGTTGTAAAATATTTATATTCAAGTGATATTTTTAATTCTGGAGCTGTAAATTCTGCATGTAATATTTACTGAAAATTTAATAAAGACAATATTGTACGGTTACTATGATATGACAGTGGTTTGAACGATGTAATAACAATTTAAATGTAATAACAATTTAAAAGTAAAAACAAAATGAACTTTTAGAGCCAATTTTTTTCTTAATATGTTCTATTGAAAGATTAAACAGTTTAAGCAATTGGAAACTAACCAATTTAAATAGCACATTGGATAATATGGCATAGTGGTAAGGGCACAAACATAAATCATTTACCTAACATTTCGAGCTAATCGAACGGATCGTCTGGGGAAGAAACAACAAATATCCGGAAAACATGAACCGATGTTCAATGACCGAGAGTATTCTGCAAACATGAGTTTAATAAGGAACAACTGTGATAAGTAAACTGTGTGTATATTTTGTGATGTTAGATTAAGACACGTTTTTAATAAATATTTAAAGCTCTTTGTATCTGTATCTGTCTATTTTATCAATATCTTTCCTCACGTGGGCATTCTTTATTGGTGTACCCCAGATTAGATTCATTTGGTAACATCTTGAAGGTCTACACATCTGAGCCATATTGATTGCCAAGTGAGGGGTTTATTTTGTTTCAAAATTGGCTTTTGTGGTTATTCAATCTTGGTCTGAAATCAACAGTTTACCGAGTTGGGCGGACTTAGCATGTCAGGAGATGGATTACATTTTTGGTTCGACATATTAACTTCTAATTCTGGTTGTAAAGTTAACTCCTGTCAACGAGCTTTGAAATGACTGGGTCTAGGACATATATTTTCACATTCAACAGTGCTTATCTTTGCAGCTGCACATTCTATAAAGTTGTGTTTCTGTAGGACATAATCTTTGCACAATTATAGGAAGGATTTGAACTGTGCCCTGCGGACTTTAGTACGATTCAGTCTGCTGCCAGAGCTTCCTATTAATCTCTTGCAACTTTTCGTTTTCAGACGGGGAAGCACTTATACATACATACATACGTACGTACGTACGTACGTGCGTGCGTGCGTGAGTGTGCGTGCGTGCATGCATGCATGCATACATACATACATACATACATACATACATACATACATACATACATACATACATACATACATACATATATGCGTACGTACGTACGTGCGTACGTGCGTGGATGCATGCGTGCGGTCGTGCGGGTGTACGTACATACATACATACATACATACATACATACATACATACATACATACATACATACATACATACATACATACATACATACATACATACATACATACATACATACGCAGGCACACACACATACAAAGAGAGAGATTGAGGGGGAATAAAAGCGGATTGGATTGGTTTTAGCGTTATACTTAGAATTATTGACAACAGTGATAAGTCATGTATGCTGTAAAAACTTATTTTTTTATCAAAAGATTCATATTTTATTTCAACAACACCTTGTGAATTAAAAGACAAAAATTAATTACCTTTGCAAGTCAACATGCTTTAGGATTCACCACAAATCAGACGATGTGTTGCAATCTTTCAATGATCTTCAGATCTGAGGGATTTTAAAATCCTTTCCTCGCCACTCTGTGGTAGTTCGACTTGATGATTCAGTATAGTGGCAACGAACAAATTCACGAATAAGCACTGTAAGGTTCCATTTATATTTAGCCAGATTAAGCTTTAAAAATAGACGTAAAATGGAATGTCAAGAACTACTTGTGTTAAAGAGATATCCTGAGTCTCAAGGGAACTTTGTTTGAACCTTGCAATGTGACAGTTACATCTATTTGTCTATTCAACTGCTTTCCTGAGTCAATCATTTGAAATAAATTAGGTTTTAATCTACTTGAAGACAGCTACAACACTAAGATATACATGTTGTACCTCACGGCTACGGAATTAAAATCATATGTTTTATAGTATACGAAGTTTCCTTAAATATGATGTACATGACTTCAGTGATTAGAACCCAACCCATTCCATCACCAACCGTGCAATAGTAAATGGGAAAATTGTACATTGTGTTGGTATTGATGGGTGGAAGATAATAATAGTAAAAATAATATGAATGCAGTGGGCAAGGTCTGAATGTAGCTAGTCTGCACAAGCTGTATATTTATATTAGTCATAACCCACTCTGCTTTACAAACTAATGCTAATCCCGGAAAAGGTCAACATAAATATGTACAACTTTTATATATTTAACTGGCTAAGTAAAATAGATATTTAGTATACACGATTATGTGCATAGGAAGTGCTCTTTCTATTATTAATTTAACCATGGTTTAATAATAGTAAGAATATTGTCATGAATGCTGCTTGAAAAGTCTTAAGGCAACGAAAATGCACACACAAGCACATTGTGTGTGTGTGTGTGTGTGTGTGTGTGTGTGTGTGTGTGTGTGTGTGTGTGTGTGTGTGTAGTTTATTACAAACAATGTTATCATAAAGGTTAGGGAAATTAAATTCGTACTCTATGGAGTTTTAAAACTAGGTTCGCGAGTAAATGGCACCCATCGCCTTGCCTGCACGCACCAGCCCATATACCGTCACGACTAAGCACGCATCACCTAAAAATGATGGCACTAAGTTGGTGTTATATGAGCTTGTCCGTAGCAGACAAACTCACATGACGACCTAGTAGATAATTCTCATATATACACAAAGTCGTTCCAGATTCATATGAAAGAAATCAAGGTACATAGGAATTTTTTATTGCAAAGAATTATAAATATATACCAGACAGAACAGACTGTGCTATCCCTGGATTCTGTAGTAGAATCTTGATAATAGTGGGCAGAATTTAATAGTTTATTACAAACAATACTATCATACAGGTTAGAGAAATTAAATTCGTACTCTACGCAGTTTCAAACCCAGGTCCGCGAGCAAATGGCACCCTCTGTAGTTGAATTGTGTGTTAAGGAAAGAATTCTGTCTAAATCTTTTTTATGTCATTTGTATTTCATTTTTTTATATCATTTAATGTAGTTAGTATTAATATCATTATGAGGGTAGCATGGGTCTAATGGTTTGTTAGAAACATCGTGTTTACTTAAATCGTAAATGTGACTCTTGTGAGCACGAGCTGTGTATGATAATAAATTCGTCGCAAGTAAACATTCAGGAGTAGCTATGTAAATGATTCGCTGATATTTGGTCAGACTTTCCTAAAGTCCAGATGCATTGCGAAATTACACGTGTCCTCCGTGCGCGTGTACATGAAACGACGTAATAGCTTGGTTTATATGCTTGGTTATCTGCAAGAAAGTTCAGTAGGAGTTTTATCCGATTTCACCATCTTAGATAGTCATATAGTTTATATTACCTTAACAAAAAAGTATTCTTGTGCTAAAAGAAGTTATCTGTTCGTGTGTCTACGTAGAACATGTTTTTTGTTAGTGGATATAATTGAATTTCGTCTACTTTATAAATTATTTTCCCTGTAGAACAACACTAATGGTATTATTGGTTTTGACAAAGACATTTTCTGAAATTACAAACTGCTTCACTTTAAAAATTCTGGTATTTATGTGTTTGCGTTCATCTGACGTATTTATCCGCCATCTTAGACCGGAAATAAACTTGTCTGTGTCAATTTAGAACTGTTCACAGGACTTTGTGTTTTCAATGTGATTTCATGTCTTTAGAACAAACTTTAGGATCTCTTTAGTAAATAGTAAGTCTTTTTTCATATATTTACCTTTTCTCCATCTTTCTAGGAAAATAAATTTTTAAAATTTACAAAAAGCTCGTCTTCACTCTCTCATTGTTTGTATATTTGACGTGTATCGCTTAATTTATTTTATACATAAATGAGGATAGGAGTGACGCTAACGTGTCGATTGTTACGAAGGATAAACATGTTTACTGAGTTTGAGTTCTGGATATAAACTTTATTCTGACATTAGAAATTTATTGAAATTGTTTAATGTAATGGGAATTTCCATTTAAGAAGATAGTACTAGAAACTACATAAAAACTGTTTATAGCTTGGAATTTTCTAGAAATTAACTTTTGACCTTCATCACGGTTCTCAAATTGTCCTAGGTTTTTATATTGAGGTTTATTTGCTTAGAATTGCTCATTTCTAACTTAACATCCGAAGTGGAGTCAAGTCTTATTGTTTTGTTAAGTTTAAATTTATTTAAATTATTTACTGGATTTGCTAAGTGCTTATTCAAATCACTCTTTTGCAAGTCGTGGTTTCCTTTCAAAAGCAATTTTATTTTTGTTATTGTGATACAAGACTGTTCAAAACCTTTGCACAAGTCTACTGGTACATCAGCACATTCAGAATTGGAATCCATTTGGAACGTTGCTGGATTTTTTCGGAATACCTAGTATATTGGACTTGTGATAGAACATTTAGGACCGTTTGTAATTTCATTCACAGTACTTTGTTTTAAATTTTAAGTTTATATTTTCGGAATCGCTCTTTACTAAACTACAAATTGAATGAAAATATGCCTTACAAAAAGGTTAATGAAGACCCAAACCTATATGGTTTATCGATTCAAATAGCTACGAGTAATCCGAATGAGAGCGATATATATTCGGAATAATAGTAATTTACAGACGTGGGAACAGTACAGAATAGATGGAAATGATCTAATCCCGGAATGTCTTTAAATTCCTAATAAGTCCAACAGTAATAAATTTAATTATGTCGCATAATTCTATACGGCTATTAATCCAAATGCCCAATGCCGCACTCACTGACTTTTATTTTATATAGAAATTTAACACGCAATTGCTAGATGGAAATAACAAGGTTTTCAATGAATCAAAGATGCATGTCGAAATCCTTTTGCAGTAAACAAGTTAATTACTCCAGTTCTAGCAAATCAAAAAAATAGTCTGCATTTTAGAAGAGAAAAAAGCGTGACCCACATTCATAAAAACTGTTCGTGTTGGCTAACGAGATGTTTACTTGAACTGTTATGGTATATCAACTTTGTATATTTATGAATCAAATCGACTCTTCTTACAGCAGAATTTATTCATAGGATATTAGAATTTAAATGTGTTGAAATAAATTATTACAAACTCTTCTTACTAAACAATATACATAATATAAATGTTTGTGTGTGCGCGCTCGAATTTAAAAGAATAACTTCTCCCTTTTTATCTATGTATGTCTGTGTATCCATATAAGTAACTTGTTCATGCTGAAACCACTTGAAAGCTTCATTTATTAACATTAAACTTGCAATGTGCAATGTGTATCAATATGGGTTGTGTATGATTGTTGGTACATCGAAGTTGTGATTTTCAGCCTTATTAAAAACTGATCTAGAAATAATCAACACATGAAAAGGAACACTAACAAGATAATGAAACCAAATACTAACAAGATTTTTTAAAGTTTTAACACGAGTAGCCTGGTACTAATAATGATATAAAGATTCAACACATATTAACTCAGTACTAACAATGATATAATGATTCAACAAGTATATAACACAGTACTAACAATATGATGAAAAGATTCAACAAACATGTAACCCAGTACTAAGAAGATAATGTAAAGATTCGTTATATGTGTAACCTAGATCTAACAAGATGCCTTTAATAAACATGTAATGCTGTACTAACAAGATGATGTAAAGATTTGTTATATGTGTAACCTAGATCTAACAAGATGCCTTTAATAAACATGTAATGCTGTACTAACAAGATGATGTAAAGATTCGTTATATGTGTAACCTAGATCTAACAAGATGCCTTTAATAAACATGTAACCCAGTACTAAGAAGATAATGTAAAGATTCGTTATAAGTGTAACCTAGAACTAACAAGATGCCTTTAATAAACATGTAATGCTGTACTAACAAGATGATGTAAAGATTCGTTATATGTGTAACCTAGATCTAACAAGATGCCTTTAATAAACATGTAATGCTGTACTAACAAGATGATGTAAAGATTCGTTATATGTGTAACCTAGATCTAACAAGATGCCTTTAATAAACATGTAATGCTGTACTAACAAGATGATGTAAAGATCCAGCACATATGGTAAACCAGTTCTAAGAATGATATCAAATTTTAACACACGTAACAAGGTAACTAATCTACATATGTAACCTAGTATTAACATGATGTTTAATCCTCAACACATTTAAAACCCAGTACTAACAAGATATATAATCTGCAACACTAATGTAACCTTGAACTAACAAAATATATAATCTGCAACACATATGTAACCCATTAATAAAAGATATAAAATCTGCAACACATATGTAACCAATTACCAACAAGATATAAAATCTGTAACGCATATGTAACCAAGTACTAACAATAAAATCAAAAACACATATATAACCCAATATTAACAAGATATATAATCTGCAACACAATGTAACATGGTTCTAACAAGATAAATCTACATCCCATAAAAATTGCAAAATTAATGTTCATAATAAATAGTGAAAGTGTGGACGGAAAATAAAATGCTGCACTCACAAACGGAGCCTCGGATGTCCAAGTAGTCTAAGGCGCTACCGATTACTGACATGTCACCTTTGAGTGCGTTCAAGTCTCGCACTCAGCCAGCAAGAGTATGTGAGAAAGCTTACCAGTAACTTATCCTTGGGTCGGTGTTTCTTCATGGGGTTTTCTCATGTTGTTCTACCACCAGATATACTGGCTGCCATGTATAGCTGAAAAAGGCGTCCATTACAATAATAACACACTCATCGAGAGAATCTGATTCATAATGCGAAGAGGGATAATCAAGAAATATTTTGCAATCCTTTAACACAAAATCAGAATTTAAGGTTTACAATTTAAGAAAATGTCTAAAACCTTTATTAACTTGATCGTTCGTTCGTTCTTTCTTTTTTTATTTGTTTTCTTTTTCTAAGATTAGAAATAACATTAAATTGATCCAACTAGGGCCCATTCGCTGCTAATAATACAGACAATGCAAAAAATAAATTTACACAGAAAATACAGCACAAAAACTGGAAACCTATTCAATGTATATACATCAAATATCTGGTGCAAAATTGTGGAACCCCGGGTGGATGAGAGGTTTTAAACCTCCAGTTAGTGCCACCTGGTCTCTGTCTGCGTTGGTTCGAGTCTCGAACTCGCCAATGTGAATAAGTGACAACGCCGCCAGCAGCTTCTCTTTGGGTTGGTGATTTTTTTGCCATGGTTTTCCAGGGTTCTTCTTTCACTAGTTATACTGGCCGCCATATATAGCCTATCTTGCGCTGAGAAAAGGCGTTAAACACCAAAGAACATCAACAACAACAATAAATATTATACACAAAGACGGGCGTAAGACACAGTAAATTAGCGGGAGGAAAACAAAGGAACGAACAAGCGAATATACATAAAGCATATACTTACAAGCGTTCAACTCTATAAAATACTATCATGCACACATGAAACCTAAGACATACACCTAACCCATTTACTTATTTGTTCCTCCTTTCTTGTTTTTACGATACGAAGGAGCGATTGGCCCTAGAAGGATTTCATATTTCAGGGAATTCCCAAGGCACACAAGGGTATGGAATACAACATGGAAAACAAACATTAAAGCTGTTATATTTCCTGGGGAAAAAACAAAATATCTCTATAAAGTTAAGACCACTACACATGTCCTGTAAACATACTGTGAGGTGTCAAAACAAGAAATGAATAAAATCCGTAGGGTTTAACCATAAGACCTTAGCTACGCTGGCTTCCACCAAGGCTTTGCCTTTTCATATAAATTTACTAACGCATAAATAGCAACAGGAAACCTGGTGCGCAAGAATATTGCATGGAGTGCGAAAGCAAAAAACAAACAGCTTTGTGTTTCCAGTCAACCGACTGTCACTGGTTTCCATTACCGACACTTTTTCCACCCATTTAACAAATCCACAGAAATTCACTCAGTGTGTGTGTGTGTGTGTGTGTGTGTGTGTGTGTGTGTGTGTGTGTGTGTGTGTGTGTGTGTGACAAAAAGAAAAATAACTTCCTACCTTATTTTTCCAACCAGTGCAAATAGAAACTACTCATATACAGTAATAAGGGCCATAATAAAGCAAATGCGTAAATCGTGATGGGGTTACATCCCTTTATACGACTACGCTCACTCATTATCAGCTTGCTCTGGTTTGGTCTTCATGTAGTAGTTGAGTGCAACGCTTTGCCCAAATATAAAGCACAGTATCCGACATGCACTGTTTTAGTTGTAAAATTGAAAACTGCTCCTTTTGGTCACGAGTTCGTACAGTAAGCAGTAAGTCACATAAGCCCCCACTGAGTGATTG
Source organism: Potamilus streckersoni (assembly GCA_016746295.1). Classification (NCBI taxonomy): domain Eukaryota; kingdom Metazoa; phylum Mollusca; class Bivalvia; order Unionida; family Unionidae; genus Potamilus; species Potamilus streckersoni. The sequence continues at coordinate 39,072 of JAEAOA010000355.1, read as the reverse complement.
CGTTACCTTTGCGGAGTTTGTGCTAGGCAAACTAATTACTGTTATTTGCATCCGAAAGTCTCACTCTATTTAGTACAGCCCCTCTTATACTGTCAGTTTGTTTGATTGCAATGCACACACCCTGTGTGTGTGTGTGTGTGTGTGTGTGTGTGTGTGTGTGTGTGTTCATCTTGGATTCACCATCTTATTAAATCGATTACTTGGTTTTTGTCGACATTATGCACTTGTATTTTTTTTAAATGCACTCAGTCCAAGGTAAAGGTGTGTCATATAGTTTTCCTTTTAAATTTGTCAGCTTTACTACTCAGCCTATGATAATTCTGAGTGCATATAAAGAGTCAAAAGACATGGACCAACCATATATTTTCATCTGTGTGTTTGAAACTGATTGAACGAACTTCTTCTAAAGATGTACAAAATGAAAAAAATACCCAACATTTTCGCCTAATTAGATTAGCGATTCAAACGCATGTATAGAGAATCTGAAATTCCGGAAGGGGGGAGGGGGATTGCGCGTAGTTGTTAAAAAGTTTATGCATATTAGCAGTGGCGTATCTTGGGGAGGGTATGGGGTGGGACAGTAAAGTTTTATAGTTATTTTTTGCCATTCCATTCTTGTGTTATTTTAATGAGTAATGCTTGTAGTAGTACTTAAAATTTCTATATCGCATCTGGTTTTAATACAGGGTTATCTCTGATGCACTCAAAGAGGGGAACCAAATTTATGTGTTGTCCCCGGCGCTATGCACCGACGCTACGCTACTGTATGTTAGCAATGTAAATTAGCTTAAGCAAAACAATTCATCATTTGAAAATATAATAGGTCACTAAGAAAATGTCATTAGCCAAGTGATTCTTAACATTGTTTTTGGAGAAGAAACAAAAACAATGTTATCTTTGCACTGGCCATATGGGGACCCTCTTAAAATTGAATTAATTTTAACTGCATGTGCTACACTTACAAATTGATGCCGAAACATTCCAGGAAGGTAACTGAAATTGCAGATTTCCTTTAGATAATAATAATAATAATAATAATAATAATAATAATAATAATAATAATAATAATAATAATAATAATAATAATAATAATAATAATAATAATAATAATAATAATAATAATAATAATAATAATAATGGCAATAACAAGTCACGATAAAACAAGACGCCATTTTGATGATGAGATAAACGTTTAAAGTACCCTTTATGGTGTATAAATTGACAAATCACTTTTAGATCATTTAGGAGATATTGGATACTACAGGAAAGATCAATGCAAATTAACTCACACACACACACACGTCAAACTGCACATATATCCATTAAAAAGAACACAAATATATTGAACAGAACAACATGAAAAAAGATCTTAAAAAACAACAGAGAAGATACAATTCGGTGACATAACTCATTGCAATATTGTGAAAACAGCTGTATCGTCCAGACTTACAAACCCTCGTGATATAACGCGATCCCGTGAGTGTTATTTCGTAATATCAAAAACATTTTTTGCTAGTGCCTTTTTACTTCTTTTGTATCCCGCCGTACTAGAAACTGTTGTGGCCTTTGATTATGAGAAAAATCGTTTTCGTTAAAATGCTAGTAATTGAACGACCTCGTACGTGTTGTGGTAAACTGAAGCTGCTCTTCACTGAAATTGCATGACGTCATCGCTATCATTGAGGCCCGGTTCATTTTCCGATTTCTTCTTCGCTTAACTGGCTACTGACGATACAAATGTGTGTTTTCTCTTATTGCACAACTAAGTTGCAGTGCATCTATTTGTCACATTCCCATTTAGTGCAATTAATGGACAGAAGAAAAACGATTAGTATGTGTATTGATTTCGACGCATTAGTCCTGCTGTATGGCTTATAAATAGGTCAACTATACGTACATTCTTGTGTTGAACATACCAGGATTTATAGCTATGACACGGAGAACAGCACGAATGGTATCGGCTTTTCTACTAATATTGGAGATAATATCTGGTGAGTAACAATACGCAGTTATTTAAGCATACAAAGAGTTAAAGCTCTGAATATATTATACATTCGATAGAAAAAGCAGCATGCATTTGCTACATCCGTTTTCGATAATGTACCCACTTTTCTTGTAAAACACGTGCTTCACAAAAAGTGGTTAAATGAAATAGGTAGGAGAATAAAATTTCCACAAAAATGATTAAGTAAAATGTTTTGGATCGAGATGATGAATCCTCTACTAGTGGGAAATTATTCAATTTCCTGATTTTAACTTAAGTTTCTGTCCAAGGAGCTTTTAAAGATATGGTGTTGGAATTTGGGAGAGTGAAATACATCTTATCGTTTGTTACTCCAAGTTCCCTTGTGTAAGCACCCTGTGCCCTTGCCTCTCTTTTTCAGCTTTCGACCACGCCAGCCAGTAGTGATTTGGTTTAGCATGTGTATGTATTGGAAGCCCAAGTCTCTCATATCTGCTGCTGGCTTATAGGTAGGAAGATGCGAACAATTTTTGTATCAATGGATAATGCGTATTTATTTACAAAACTAGCTGGAATTAAAATGTAATAAAGCTAGTTGTGTTATGAAATAACTTACATTAAAAACAAATGATTGCGTTCTTGATTTCAAACATAAAAATATATAATACAGTTGGACGTTGGTAAATACACAGATTTTGTTTTCGATTAAATTTTAAATTAACTTAAACATTCGAACTTCACAAATATGTTTCTACAAATTACAAATTTCAACCATTATATGTTAATTCATTCATGGTATATAAAAGACTGAATAAACATTTTAAATTGTTTCAAATAAAAATTTAAAAACGTCTTCTTGTAGATGAGAAACTGTTGTGGCCTTTAAAACATACTGGGTTGCTTATAAAACCAAAGGCAATTTAAGCGGCATAAAGTGATCTATGCATGTTTTATACCATTTTTAATGACCGAAGTCAGGAATCTATGCAGGGTAAAACAGAGAATAACATTTAAGACATTTTTACAACAATCTTCCGATTCCAGTCGCTTACTCCAATAAAAATCAATTATGGAAATATGTTAACAAAAGAAAAAGACGAGAAAAAAAAAAAACTGACTTTTATAAACGGCTAATTTAACAGTATATTTACACACTACACAAGCAAGAGAGAAAATGTTTTCCTTACAAAATAGTTTGTGTTATGACTTATGAAAGTTACTTGGATAATCAGTAGCTGGCAGATATTGTTAAAATACTTGCATATAAAGAAATAACACCGTAAGCGAATACGTAGGTACAGTAATGGATATCTGAGAAACCTCTTGAGTTGAGGAAGTGAAAACAAAGTAGCATATTACATACACGTTGAAACGTTACAGACTAATCAGGAAAATTATTCAACTTTTTCTTGGAAGTGGAAGATATTGAATATTTTAGGCCTAATCAGATGCACAAATGGCAATGTTTTATAACATGAGTTATAGCTCGAGGCAAATAAGATGGCATATCGCTTGAAGACCAATGTAGCCGGTGACCTGCACAATGATTGACATCACAAGGTGTTATGAAAGATAACAAAGTTGGCGCGGCCCTTCAGCCATCGAAATTGTCCTCATGCGGCCCTCATGGTGGTTTGAGTTTGAGACCCCTTCTTTAACGTACCCTACACCTTTGCAACTTTTTCACTCAAAATGAAATGATAAAATGTAGTTACGCCTGATCAAGTCTTATTCATGGAAACAATATCACTTATCATAGCTTAGATGATATGATTCCGGTTGTAACCAGAATAGAGGAAAACAAATTAAAGTATTGACAACTCTATTTGGTTACTTGACAACCGACACATTTGGAAACTCTTTTACTAAAATGGTCGTAACAAAATTTCCAAATACGAAACAGTTTTTGAAAAGGGTTGAATATCTAACTTTTTCAAGGAAATATTTAAAACTTATGCAAGAAATTTTAGGTTGCTAACTTGGCTGGAATCTGGAACACTTAAAGACAGTGGAGAGCATGTCTTATGAACAACAGTTATAGCTCTATGACAAATAATATGGCATATACGAAACTGAACATCTCTTGACCAAACAAGTAACGGTAAAATTGGGTATTCGTGAAATAGAAATGACTTGATGACTCGCCAAGTTGTTTTAAAGCAGCTGAAAATAGTTTTCAATTAAGTAAATCATCGAAGAACAATATATCAAAGGAGTATAGATGATCATGAAACCTTTACGTTCTCGATCGCTACAGAACACTCTAGAATGCGACTTGGGGAAAACGGCAACAGAAACCAATATGTATTTTTTAAATGTATAACTGTTATATACTGTATATATGCATTTAGTATTAGATTTGCTCACCATTAACTACTTTTATTATCAACATTGTGTGATAAAAACGTATGTGCCTTAAGCAATGTTTCCTCTTGTAATCAAGATTCAAGTATTTATCACATGTTACCTAATGCCAGAAAAGTATCTGACAAGTTTTATGTACAAAATGCCAGATATTACTGCTCTGTGTGTACGTGTGTTAGTATTTATGCTTGTGTATGTAAGAGTTGTTCAAATAATTACATTTTAGGTGTTAGTGTAAACATCACAAAGATATAAGTATTCTTAGTCTAAAAATTGCAAATATATTGATTTTTAAGTGCTTTCGTCAGTACAACTTGACCTATGTATGTATGTATGTATGTATGTATGTATGTATGTATGTATGTATGTATGTATGTATGTATGTATGTATGTATGTATGTATGTATGTATGTATGTATGTATGTATGCATGCATGCATCCATTCATATATATATATATATATATATATATATATATATATATATATATATATATATATATATATATATATATATATATCCTGTTGTTCTTGTAACAGTTTTCACTAAGCAAATCTTGCCTAATAGCAACAACACCAACAACAATATTTGATTCTTTTGCACGTGCAATTTGCAAAGATACTGTTCTGTTTTTAGGTAGCTTCATAAGCTTTCTATTAAGCACATCTTGCCTAACGTCTGTAAAATCTTTGCTGTAACTTTAGTTTAAAATGATCCCCATTTGTAACGTACATTTTCCATCTATTTATCTATCTATCTATCTATCCATCCATTCATGCATATATATATATATATATATATATATATATATATATATATATATATATATATATATATATATATATATATATATATATATTTATTTATTTATTTATTTATTTATTTGTAGTAAAGTCCGACAAGGAATCTCGTGGTAAAGTGGCCCGAACTGTCAGATTCAGCAGCGGTAGAAGCAGTGGAGGGTAATTAATTGTAGTTTTTAGCTCCTCTCGTCATAGACCAAAAGAGCTTAAGGGATGGTCCATTATCAGTAGTCCAAAATCTGTTAGCCCAAATTTGTTATCGCTACTCCTCCTGAATTACTTGAGCGGAATGCCATAAAACTTTACACACGTATTCATACCACTGCCTATTTGGTCTTAAATAAAAATGGTACTGCTCAGATACCTAACATGGGCGCCACAGCAGTCATCTTCAAAGTCTTATCACTATTCATCGTAAATGGATCGTTACACCAACATCGGAATTTCACAATAAAACTTATAATATAATGTCCAGGTTGTCGTAAAATAAAAAGCGTGCCTATGTTAGATCCAATATGGCCGCCATGCCAGCCATTTTAAACATCTTATTATAACATTGAAAAGAGGGCTATAATGACGTTGGGCTTTCACTAGAAGGTTTTTTTATGATATCCAGTTGGTCTGAAATGAACAAGGCGTTGATCTGACATTCAATATGGCCACTACAACAGTCATCTTGAAAATCTAGTTCTTGCTACTCAAGCATGGACGTTCACGTCTTGAAAATGTTTTCCATACCTAATTTATGCCTCTATCAACATGCGACTTTCACCAGTAGTCTTCGATGATACCTAGTTGGTCCTTAATAAAAAGAATGCCAGTTGTACATGCAACATGACTGCAACAACGGCTGTTTAAAAATCATTTTGTCACTACACCCAATGACCTGATCATTGTGGAATGGCGTCTGCACCAAAACATTTCTAATATGTATGCTAGCTTGTCCTCAGAGAAAATAGAGCCAAGCTTACACCCAAAATATGCAGCACAACAGCTATTTTGAACATTTTGTTATCGCTAAAAAATATCATAAACTGTCTCATACTCGACAGTTAAAAGGAAGAAATGGTGATATCGCACATTAATTGAAATTATTTTCTCAATGTACAGCGTCGGTCCCTTTATTTCCAGCACACGATAAGCTGTATATGGCGTCACGTATATATTATGGGTATGGAGACCGCGATCACTCCGAAGAAATCCGCCGACCCACCGGTACTATTTTAGGATGTATCCTCATATTTTGAAAGAATTTGTTGTAACAAATCTTCAGAATTTGCAGAAAAATCCCACCTAAGTGAACAAGTCCCATTTTTTCTTTCAATGGGTGGGTAGGGTATAGTTTCACCCCCTAAATTTTCAATCCTAGAATAAGCCACTCACACTAAATGAAACTGTGGCCATTTAACCAAATTCTCGCGTGACTCTGGAAGATATTCCTAAAAGAATCTCATAAATGTCTGCACAATTTATTTCAACAGAAAAGAGCGAAAATCAACAAGGTTTGTAAAATTCAACAAAATAGTTTATTTTTTTAGCATAAAAATTGAAAGTTTTTAAAAAAAAACATACATTATTGTGAATTAAATCCAAAAAGTCTTAAAAGTTTCTTTCACATAGAATAAAATATAGAATTCCAACTGAATTTTCCAGTGGTGTTCCAAATAAATTATAATACTGATTGTGTTGATTGATGTACCTGTAGTCTCGAATGTACAAATGTATCAAAGACCTGGAATGTGGTGATGTGTTAAGTCTTTTATTGTATCACATTACTATAATCCAAACTGTCCTTGACTGAATTCACTCTAATTAGAATTGCCAAGAAGAACGAATGAACATCTTGTAATCCCAATGAATAATATATTTAACTAAATAAATCCATCCTAATTAAAATTCGGTATAGCTATAAAACTGGTCCAAAATTAGACGATAAGGTAGGAATGGGTAATTTTTCAAGTAAACAATATTGATATAAAAATAACTTAGATGCAATCACAAAAATGATATAGATCAGTTTCCTTTATAATACATTCAAAATTGTCAATAAGTTCTAAGTGAAAAACTACTGCCCTAGACTCAAAGTAAAAATAATATATGTATTTCCCCATATCATTATTAGGTTCGTCTCAGTCATTTTCTAATTTTTATTTCGACCACTCTTAATGATCCAGCTATTCACTCATAATGACATTTTAAGGAGATTATGTGAATGGGGTGACCAAAGTAAAAATTAATCAATAAACATTGTTCCGACAAATATTGGTTGGTTGACATAGGGTTGCTGGTAGGAGCTATGGAATGTGGCAGGTTTTTTCTTGTTCGTACTTTTCGTTTGCATAACTTGAGCACCGTTTCTCAAGAGCATGTCGGTACATTCAATAAGTACTCCGACACTTTGTAGCAGCTGCTGCTGTCTGAACAAACCAACGTGTGTGTGTGTGTGTGTGTGTGTATGTGTGCTTTAAAAAAAAACTAGTTGCAGTAGAATGGTTCCATACAGTTATTATATATTCCAACAAATATGTATGGTTCCATACAGTTATTGTTAGCTTTTAATTTAGGTGAAGAGTACCAGAAACTTGTTGCCGTGAATCATTCAGTTTTAAAAATTTTCTTACAGAATACCAATTTAAGCAACTCTTGAAATGATAGTATTTATTTTATTTTCAAGTATTTGCACTTTTAAAAAAATCTTCCGCGGACAATCCTATGCAATTTGCGCAGTTGTGTATGTTAAAATATGGAATTTAATATTGTGTTATTACTTGTGTACCAGACTTTTGCTCGGCTAGGATTCCTCATGCCAAAATCAATTCGAAAGATATAATAAATTTTCAACCATTCTCCCTCGTGAGTCATAGGTATGTATGCCTGGAAATCGAGTAACTTATACATGCTGAGTAATTGCAACAAATTCTGGCTTGTTAGCCTATTGATGTCTTGATTGGAACATTGACTGTTCCGTTTCAGAGAATAACATAGAACCCTGAACCGTACGGCATTTGGAATCATCATCGACTTGCACCTTTCCATAATAGATGTAAATTTTGTGTGATTGTATTGTTGTTACACGTCAAGAGGTTAAATATGTAACTTGCTATCTTAATACAAAGCACGCGAGCTCATCTGTGTGTGTGTGTGTGTTTTTTAACGTAGCTGTAATAGTTTAACAATATATTTAATATTTAAGAGGAATCGACGATTTATTTGCATACTTAATTTCGTGCCGATTAACTTTCCAACTATACTCCCTTATGAATCGACTAAAACTGCAAGCAACAAAGATCCTGATCTGCCATATCATAATATGCCTACAGATAAGTGTCTATGTTGTTTGTTTGCTGATTATTCCTAACTGAACAAACTCAGATCTGCCATTGCATTATTCGAATGCATATCAGGGTTTGTATAATTTGCAGTTGGACTTAACCAATAAGCTAGTAAATATGGGTATCTATAAGTTAACCATGAAATGCCTCACTAGATATTCACCGCTTGGAAGCACAATCATTTAGTTCTTTAGTCATGTTAATTTGACACTCAATAAAGCAGACTGCTAGCCGTAGATCATGTTAAGTTTCTGCTCCTATATCCGTTATATTGATTAACAAAATATGTAATTACTTCACCTGAATTGTGACTAAGTATTATATATCTAATGAGTTAATAAATAGCAGGCATTACTGATGCCCATTGTTGGAATTATACATAAATACTACTTTTACAATGTTGGAATTATGTATTGCTAAATATGAATAGTTTAATTTTAGAACTTTTGATGTGTCAAAAAAACGTTGATAATAACAGAAACTCTACAATGGAAACAAAATGAACATTTCAAGGAAAATTTCAGAAAATCTAAGATTTTCTTACGTATGGAACAATCACTTAGATAAGAGATAAAGTTTCAGATAAAAAAAAGCAAAACTGGATATCCTCTGTGAGGTTATGAAACAAGATTGATTGTTTTCCTTGTATTAAATAAATTTATCATTTCGAAGCGCCCTTGGATGTGATAAATGAAGTTCGTTCGAAGAGTACTTGTATCTGATAAATGAAACTTGTCTTAAAATGCAATAAGTAGACCTGGAGCAGTATACCACAATTATATATATATATATATATATATATATATATATATATATATATATATATATATATATATATATATATATATATATATATATATAAACCAATGTTGCAATATAAGAGCTGTCCAAAACGAATACCATCTTTTGCTTGCTTGTCCATTATAGAAGAAATCGAGAAGAAAATGTTCATTATAATCAAGTCTGAATATTTTATGTATCTTCAATAGCAGTTATTTTCACTAAATAAAATCAATACTATATTTAATGCCCAATAGAATTAGGTTATTCACCCGCTGTAGTAATAGATGTTTGCACGCTCACGTATGTAGCTGTACATGTTTGCATTCTCACCTGTGTAGTAATACGTGTTTACATTCCGCTCACTTCCGAACGATACATTTGTGCATGCTCACTTCTGTAGCAATACATGTTTGCACGCTCATGCCTGTAGCAATACATGTTTGCACGCTCATGCCTGTAGGAATACATGTTTGCACGCTCATGCCTGTAGGAATACATGTTTGCACGATCATGCCTGTAGCAATACATGTTTGCACGCTCATGCCTGTAGGAATACATGTTTGCACGCTCATGCCTGTAGGAATACATGTTTGCACGCTCATGCCTGTAGGAATACATGTTTGCACGCTCATGCCTATAGCAAAAAAATAAATATTTGCAGCTCATGCCTGTAGGAATACATGTTTGCACGCTCATGCCTGTAACAATACATGTTTGCACGCTCATGCCTGTAGCAATGCATGTTTGCACGCTCATGCCTGTAGCAATACATATTTGCACGCACATGCCTGTATGAATACATATGTGCACGCTCATGCCTGTAGGAATACATGTTTGCACGCTCATGCCTGTAGCAATACATATTTGCACGCACATACCTGTAGGAATACATATGTGCACGCTCATGCCTGTAGGAATACATGTTTGCACGCTCATGCCCGTAGCAATACATATTTGCACGCTCATGCCTGTAGGAATACATGTTTGCACGCTCATGCCTGTAGCAATACATATTTTCACGCACATGCCTGTAGGAATACATATGTGCACGCTCATGCCTGTAGGAATACATGTTTGCACGCTCATGCCTGTAGCAATACATATTTGCACGCACATGCCTGTAGCAATACATATTTGCAGGCACATGCCTGTAGCAATACATGTTTGCACGCTCATGCCTGTAGGAATACATGTTTGCACGCTCATGCCTGTAGCAATACATGTTTGCACGCTCATGCCTATAGCAAAAAAATAAATAGTTGCAGCTCATGCCTGTAGGAATACATGTTTGCACGCTCATGCCTGTAACAATACATGTTTGCATTCTCACCTCTGTAGTAATACGTATTTATATTCCGCTCACCTCTGTAGCAAAATTTTTGCATGTTTACCTCTGTAGTACCACATGTTTACATGCTCAATTCTGTAGTAATACATGTTTGCATGCTTACGTCTGTAGATATAAATTACTAAGAACAAGAATAAACCAGACATAACAATTTTCCATTAGGTATTGGTTTATTTTTTGTAAGTACCTAAAATTTAGCCTTTTTTCATATTTAATAAAAATCTTACCATTTAAACTCATAATGTTATTTATTTCTAATATAATTTATTACTTTTGCACCAAATTAATAGTTTACTAGTCTTTTGTGCCTAAATATACCAAAAATGATTCGAACTCGTAATGGGTTTTTTTATGTGGTCAGAAACTAAGTTAAACCATTTGAAGTGGCAAATATACGAGGACCTAGTTTGGCAGTTTACTTCACGAGGTAAATTTTGAAAAGTTAGAAAAGGTAACAGCGTTATCCGCTTATCAAAACAATGAATAATTATAAGATGAACTTTCCTGTAAATTGAGTATCAATCCATTAGGAATAGCTTTGGAACAAACCAAATAACGTGATTTTATACAACTACTCTGGTACCCGATATATAATATTCAAGCAACTCATCTTTTTTTTAAAGATCAATCTGGTTGTACTGCAGCATATTATGTCGTTTATCAATTCATTTTAATATTCATATACTAATTGCAGGACATGAAAAAATATCATATGTATTATTATTTTGATATTTTTATAGTGTTCAATTGTACAAGGCATAAAGTTCCGAGTCACAACTTACGGTATTTGAAGTAACTGACTTAATCAGTTTACTATATGTTGATGATGTTATAGAGTTATCTAACGCTGCTGATGGTTCCCAAGGATCCGCCAGCCACTGTCATTGCTAATCTAATTAAATGATACTGCAACAATTTAAACATGCTTGCATTATTTATTCGCTGACGATTATCAAAGGTTCAGAAGTTAATCAATGATGCAAATAAGACCATAACTACTGAAGTCTTGACCTCAGCTGAATCGGAGATACAACAGGCTCCAGAAGTACAGTGTGAGGTTGAGAGAGACAGGTAACTCTTCCCAGGAAACATCCATTAAATTTGATAAATTATGATAAGACAAATGCAGTAGAAAAGAAAAACGCACAAAAGAAAGCAAAACGGCAAATTAAAACTAAGAAACAAGAACTAAAATTAACAGAAAAATTACTGCATTCTACTTTGATAGAAGAACTTAAACTTGGGAATTCGATTCTGCGAACTTCAGAGAACATTTGAAAGTGTGACAGAAAGCTATGATCATACTCAGCAAGAGGGACCTTCCTCAGTGGAGGAAATGGTTCATATAGAGAATGTGATGGAGTCCCTAATCCATCCTCACGAGCCTGATGGCCCAAAGGAACTCAACCCCAATACACAAAAGTTACAAATATCAACAACTAAAGTGCACATAAACGTAAGAGTACAGCATCGACTGCGAGAACCCAAACGGAAGTTGAGGTACTTATAGGGGCGCTTACCTATCCACCATCTTTCCTCATTTTAAATACCAAGGAAGCGTTTTGTGTCATATTGTTTTCACATGTGAATAAGTTCTCTCGTCTTGTAAGAATGGTAGTGTTGGCTGACGTTGTTTGCGTGCTGAACTCTCTCACACTTCCTCTGAATCAGAAAAGAGATAGACGAGCAAGCGTACATTATACTTTCTGCAGATAGTTTCATTGGTAAATTCGTAGGTATCGTTTGGCGATTTCAGGCGAGAATGTCCGAGAGTCTCAGTAGCTGGGCAAGGATCGCATTAGGTCTACAAAAACAACTATGGCAAGACACGGTTTGACATATGTTGAAACAGTGGTGTCAAATAACCATAACCAAATGGCAAAAGCTTTCCATAATTTATCGAAATGAAATATGTTTTTTTGGTCAAAAAATCGCCACAACAATAAAAAATATAGTTCAAAAGATCTCTGTCCCTATGATGCAAAAAGGTAAAGAAATCCTTTTAACGCATTATATGATGTATTTGAAAGGAAAGGTGGCATTGATATTGAATCACTTCAAATCACTAAACGATAGCACAAAAGAAGTTTTGGCGTTTAAAGATAAAATAAAGTGACTAAGGTCTTATGTTTCTATCAATAATACTTATAAACCAATGACAGAAAAAATTCTTGAAGGAAAAATGTTTTCGTATTCCTGCCCAATAAAATAGCCCCAACAAAACTGATATTTTTTGCTCCAAAAGTATTGTCATTTTAAGCTTGTCTTATTCTTCATTAAGTATATTATCATACAAAAATATCGGAAAGTTATCCTATTAGCCTATTGATTGTATGAAGAAAATATAATACTGTTTTAAGTCTGACTTTATACAAGCCATACAGGATGTCCTTTTTTGTTACACTATATGGATTGGCAGAATAAATGTATTTAATATAAGATATCACTGCAGCTGTTGTGATTGCTTTTGACATTAGGTTGAATGCAAAACTCAATTACACCCATCAACAAAGCACCACCATTGGTGTCAACGGATATTGATACTCTCTTGTGAAAAGTCATTTCCACGCCTTATAAAAGCTTAAATTTGACAATCGTTAATGAACCAAGTCATACGGAAGCATGATTTGCTCATATAGTCGTCAAAAAGTATTATGTACTGTTCGTTACCTAGTCACGTTGGTACAAACACAAATTTATCTATTGGAATTTTCTATATACATGGCACAATATGCAGAATGAAGGATAACAAATTTTGGAACATTAGAAATATCTTTCTCTCATTTAGAACAAATCGCGGAGAAGAGATGATACCATGCTTCACGAGTCTAGGAGACACAGACCCATCCCATGAATACGAGGGGTATTTTAAAACTAGTGACTATTAGTGCGCTTTGCAAATAAGTTCTATATTAATGATCTGTTTGTCATTCTATCCACGCAAAATATTCCCTATACATATCAACACAGTTTTACAGCCTGATTATCGAACTATTCAATGCCGTGTATACAAAAAAGTTATGTATTAGCTACCAGTACGTCACATCCACTCAAAATATTCCCAATACATATCTAGACAATTTTACAGTCTGGTTATCCAGTTATCAAATTCCATATTGTATTTACTTAATGGTGTAAAGTTCATAATTTGGAATGCATCTCATCCGGCCGCATGATGATTTTTAATAGGCTGCCTGTCTACGAATCTTTCATAGTGGGATTCAGCCAAACTTCACTTGGCGCTAAATAACGGCTGAATAGAAGACGAGGAAGAGTTAGGATGTTGTTATACGTGCTTTCTTTCTACTGGGCGAATTTTTCTCTAATCCCTTCTGCGTCGGTAAGTCAGTAACTTGCAACTTATCCGGCCCTGGCATTGAAACTGAAGGGACTGGTAGCTATTCTATCGACAGCTAGGTGTTGATCATTAATTATATCATCGGGTTGCTCAGCATCAGCTAACCTAACTGAATGGGGCAACAGGGAGGTTCAGGAAGGGTTCGCCCTTCTGAATATGGCATCTGGCTAGAGTATTCCAAAAAACAAGATAAAATGTCAGCCCGTATTTTTTTCGACAATTTTCATCCACTTTTTACAACGTTTTCATGATCTCATTTTGATTCATTTCTAAAACATTTAGAGATTAGTCCAAAAGCAAGACAGTTTTAAAGATACATACATAAGCTCGTGAGTAATGCAAGTATTATCTGTTTCTTGAATTAAATACAAACAGACATACACAATCATGAATGTAAGAAACACTTTTTGGTGTCACATCCTCATAACACACTGAAATATGAAATACGTAAATGACATCTGAATTTATTCCAAAGATTATTTGAAGTTTATGTATGTATGTATGTATGTATGTATGTATGTATGTATGTATGTATGTATGTATGTATGTATGTATGTATGTATGTATGTATGTATGTATGTATGTATGTATGTATGCATGCATGCATGCATGCATGCATGCATGTATGTATGTATGTATGTCTGTATGTATGTATGTATGTACGTAGGTAGGTAGGTAGGTAGGTATGATGTAGGTAGGTAGGTATGTATGATGTAGGTAGGTAGGTAGGTAGGTAGGTAGATAGACAGGCAGGCAGGTAGGTAGGTAGGTAGGCATCTTAGAAATCCTTATAAATAAAGCTAGATGGAAAACAATATCACACAATCCGATCAATTTTAATCTTCTCTTTTACAGAAGTGCCTTAAGCACAGGAGCAATAATTGGACTTGTGTTTGGTATATTTGGTGGGGTTCTTATCATTGTGCTTCTTATCTGGTTCTTTAAAAGAAGACGTTCATGATCCCTCATCATGTAAGTGATCTCTCTCTCTCTCTCTCTCTCTCTCTCTCTCTCTCTCTCTCTCTCTCTCTCTCTCTCTCTCTCTCTCTATATATATATATATATATATATATATATATATATATATATATATATATATATATATATATATATATATATATATTCATTCATTAGTTCAGAAGTTAATCACATTTTCACCCCTCTTACATATGGTAATCATACACACAAGCTATCTGCCATTTCTACTAATATCCATTAGGCGGTTTATCAAGATATAAAGTTACTGATGACGGATGTACGGTCCAAGGTTAGGTATGAAGATAATCAAACGATTTAAGTAAAAAGTTACCGATAATAAAATATTCACCTACTTAAGATGACTCCCTAATCATATAGGTCATACGAATTTGTATTGACATGCACGTTTCTTTCTTCTTTCAGACTAACTCAGTTAGATGAGAAGCTTGTTGAATGGTTGTTTAACATGACAAGAACCTTGCTACAAATAAATGTGCAATATTTTATACAATATCGAACAATATTTCCAACCATTGTATTTTCGTTCTTCTCTCGATTCTTCATAGCACAATTTTCAATATATTTTTTGAATGAACATAAATAGATAAATTTCTTCTATGTTCATGATGGTGATTCGATTTTTCAAGTTATTTGAAATAAGTGTTGTACTTTTAAAAGTGTGTTTCTTTCTTTTTCACTTTTTGAACTTCAACTTATTTTCATGCCAGATCTTCTAAGAACATTTATATGCAAAAACACTCGACCAGGACGAATGAAATTCAGTCGTAACACATCTATTCGTATGCCTATGACCCCATTTTATTTTCTTGTGTGTGTGTGTGTGTGTGTGTGTGTGTGTGTGTGTGTGTGTGTGTTAAATAATATACGAATTGGAGTTGGGTTTTTTCTTGGCTTTGGCCTTGTGAAACCCTGCTGACACAGGCATAAACCGCTTATGCTTGGCAAATGAGGTTTGGTATTATTGTATTGCTCACAAGTGTAATGAATATGCCATTATAAAGGTATCTTGCAAGCTGTATACTATATATACTCGCCTATAAGTCGAGACAATCTACAAACAAGAATGACCCTGATATGCCATATCATAATGCCTGGCAGATCGAGGTCTGTTGTTTGTTCTACTGATTACTCCAAACAAACTGCACAGACCCAGATCTGTCGGCACATTATACAACTGAAGACATGGATCTGTGCACGTTGTGGTTAGAATCGGCTTTTAGGTGAATATATGTTGTAAGCTTTCAGGCTTTCTCATTGAAATCTTTTGTCTGCAATGGTTCGTCCATGTTTAGCAGACAAATCTTGCTGTTTTGGGAAGCAAATGGCACGTTATCTCATTTTGTGTACGACGTTCATGTTTGAATGAAAAAATGCACAATACCTCGCCTTGACATAATCACATTTCAAACATAATGAAACTATACCTTAAATTATGTAAGAAAGGTCATTCCATATGTAAATTATATTATTCACACAAATGAGATATCACTATAAACTGTTAATTACGAGATCTAACTTTCCTCTATCATTTTAACTACGATAGCTAACTTTTATAAACGTATAGTTATTACATAATTTCAAATAAAAAAACTTCATTAAAATTTGGAATTTTATTTCAACCACGTCAAAATTATGGCTATTCAAATCATTTTCATCATCAAGAGTTTTTTCATTTCATTATTGTAATTCGTTTCGTTATTTATTACTTATCTGTTTTGTATACAATGTAAATATATGCAGAGTGTACGTTGTCTTTTTTACATCTTTAAGATGCCATTAACGTGTAAATGAAAATGTGATATGGATAAGTTTAGAATAAAGATTGAGCTTTTGTAAAAAGACAATTATTTTCATTTGTTCAAGTCCTATTGCAACGATTAGAGGAGCAATCGTTTAGAACTCCCCTATCCACTTATCTTGACCCTTTGTTTCATCAGACCTTCGTCTATCCATCTGTTAGATTTTATCGAATGAGCAATCTTCATTTTAGGTTTTTCTCGTCGCTCGTATAACCATTTTGGCACAACCACGAGATGGCTAACTTGAAAAGAAAGATAAATACAAATATTTCTTCATGACTTTCATCAAGACAAATATATCAAGACAACATCGCAAGATCAGATGAGAACGTCACCATGAAAATGATTTTTAATTGGCTAGTCACATCAGTGCACACCAGAAAAATTGTATTTAGCACGAAGTCCCAAGAATCGTTTCCATCATAAACAAAGCAGCGTTCTAAGTAAGAAAGTGAAAATAAGCTGTCCTTTGAATGATTGTAAGGAAACGCAATGAGTACTCTATGAAACAAAATGAGGTAAAATTGGATTAGTGAAAGACCCTATCTTTTTGCCATAACCACTCAGACACACGGAACAGGACTTTACATAACAGTAATAAAATTGGTGCATGACTTAACAACCTTACAATTTAAAAACCGAAATGTAGGTATTGTGTGAAAAGAAATATTTAGACTACAGTCGAGCACGCTTTTGATTTGTATTATAAAAGGATGTGTTTGATAATAAGACAAATAATTCCATTTGCTCTTTTGTAAACAACTGCTTTAAAATCGTAAATTTTGTTCACTTAAAAAATGGACCTTATTTGTGTTGTGTTTTAATAAGTCACAATATTAGTCCTATTTCGAACATATTTAAATAGAGAATCATGCTACACAGGCCTATTCTTGCAGATGTTTCCCATTTATTGAATCTCTATAACAGCATCGTTCTCAACAAATTAATCCTGATATTTAAGTGTGGTGCGTCCTAGCTATGTAGATACAACTAACCAGAGTCTTTAAAGAATCTCCAGTTTTCCTCAACAATATCAGAGGTTGCATCAATTGGCATCACCACCACCCCTACCTCCACCAACACAAATTCACGCACACATTTCATCGCCACCACCACTACCTCCACCCACACACATTCTCACACACCCTTCATCAACATTACCCCTACCTCCACCCACACACTTTCTCGCACACCCTATCATCGTCACCACCACTACACAATCCATTCAACGGGAAAATAAAAGAAAGCGTAAATTCTAAATTGTCTGACACGATAATATGACTATTTTTCTTTGCTTTTTGTTTGTTTGTTTGTTTTTTGTCTAGTTTTGTGTCTGTGTTATTTTTTTTTTTTTGTTCTGGGGTTTGGGTTTTGTTTCATTAAGGTCTTTTGTGTTTTTGTGTTAATTGAAAACTTATCCCTTTCTTTGATGTTAGAACGGAAACATTATGTCTTGACCGTTTGTGAAAGCTAAAAATGTCTGATTTTGTAAACAAACGATTGGATGGTTGACTGATTGACTGGTGGTTAACGGCATATCAACACATCAGAGACTGCGTCTTCTTATTATCCTGAGAAGGCCTGATTTTTTAATCTGTATTTTACTTTTTCTTGCATTTTTTCTCAGACATTTTTTAGAATACGTGTTCCGGCCATCCATTAGAACGTACAACTCTTTATGACACCAACATCATGGTACAGTAATCAGTGGACTGTGGTAGAAGGCAGTTTTTCTGTTAATTTTAATGCCTGCGTGATTTATGATTTACCGTACTTTAAGTCGGTATTACCAATACTGTTTATCAAAACATATTTCTGACTGGAACAAGTTTGTATATTGACAATTTGGGGATCCAAAACGGTATATTCGCTGTTGATTTTCGTATTGCTACTTTTGCTACTTGAGTACAATTAATACTTATCCGTATCCTGATTCAATACTATATACAATTGATGGAACATAAAAAATGAACCATTCGTTGGATTTCATTCATGGTTCATTTCATTCATGGTTAATAACATCGTGTTCATTTTATCTTAATCCTGTTTGTAAAATATATTCCTGAGAAAGAAAGCTTAATGAGGGTGGAGACTATGAGGGGAAAACAATGAAAGAAAAATTAAATTAAATCATGTGTCAGAAATTGTTATCAACATAAACCTTTTGAACCATTTGTTACTTTATCAGAGCCTGCTTGAATCATAGGCAGAATAGGTGTCTTTTTGGACGGAGGGGGGGACAGCTATTTTACTCTATTTTCTGTTTGAATGACAACCCACCGCCTCCAAATAAAAAACAGTCATTTGCAGAAGTTATTTACGTGCAACTTATGACACTGAGTATCACTATATGTCCGCCATCTTGTTTAAAACAGCCCTCAAAAGTTTCGCATGGTTATTTTCTAGATCTAATGTATTCGTTGTTGGAAATTTGTAATGTGAGTGATCTTGCAGAAGAAAGGACAGTTTGATGATCAAAATTTTATTCATTAAAGTTACATCTTGTCTTATTTACTAAATAATTCTGATTATATTATTTATGTATCTTTGTGTCGGTCATGGAACTATAGTTTCATAGCAGGTGGCTTTAAAATTTGACGCGCATCTGTGAGATACAAGAGGTCACGTGTGGAGTACATTTTTGTAACGTTTAACGATATTACTTTCAATTTAAGTGCTAAGTATGCAAACATTCACACACTTTTCCTTATTAAAAGAGTCCATGTGTAAATTAGATGCAAGTAATACAGCAAAAATGTCTTATTATGGAGACGTGTTGTAACTTTCGTACCACGTAATTAGCTCTTAATGATAAAAGATCTTACTTGCAAAGTTCACCCGAGTAGATGACCTTAAATGTATGTGGACTTCTTTTTTGTCGAATGTCAACTAAATCTGTAAAAATGTATATCGACTAGCTGTCAGTTTCAGTAAACTTAGAAGTAAAACTTTACACCTTTTGAGTGGATTTTCGCTCCGTGCCAATTTTATTTCCTGAACAAAGCATTTCATCGGGGTGAGGTGATGAGAGTTATGGCCATAATTTCCTCACTGTCTGCACTTCCTGCTTGAAATATAAGGTTTCATGGATGACTATTCATTTAGCGTCCCATGGACAACATCGCTAGCTTCGTGAGATAATATTAAATTTTTATATGCTTGATTCCACTGTATGGTTTCATGTAAAGATATTTGGTGATAGCTTGCCGTAGTATGCGAAATTTAGTTTGAAAAGGGATAATTTATATTGCTTTTAGGGTTACCGAATCCAAGTTAAAAGTCGAGATCATTCTTCGACAATATTTTCATATGATTTTTTTATGATTTATATATATTTATATTAATATATATTATTTTCTTTTTTAAGAGTGGCATATATAGCTAGGTTCTATTGAGATAATTATGCAAACTTTCAATAATTAGTACAACACCTGATGACCTTTATGTAAAATGAGAGGCAATAATAGTAGCTCATTAATAATATGTGTTGAATACAATACTGTGTGTGTTGAATACAATACTATGTGTGTTGATTACAATACAGTGTGTGTTGAATACAATACTGTGTATTGAATACAATACTGTGTGTGTTAAATACAATTCTGTGTGTGTTGAATACAATACTGTGTGTCTTGAATACAATACTGTGCGTGTTGAATACAATACTTTGTGTGTTGAATACAATACTGTGTGTGTTGAATACAATAATATGTGTGTTGAATACAATACTGTGTGTGTTGAATACAATACTGTGTGTGTTGAATACAATACTGTGTGTTGAATACAATATTGTGTGTGTTGAATACAATACTGTGTGTGTTGAATACAATACAGTGAGTGTTGAATACAATACTATGTGTGTTGAATACAATACTGTGTGTGTTGAATACAACACTGTGTGTGTTGAATACAATACTGTGTGTTTTGAATACAATACTGTGTGTGTTGAATACAATACTGTGTGTGTTGACTACAAAACTGTGTGTGTTGAATACAATACTGTGTGTGTTGAATACAATACTGTGTTGAATACAATACTATGTGTGTTGAATACAATACAGTGTGTGTTGAATACAATACTGTGTGTGTTGAATAGAATACCGTGTGTGTTGAATACAATAATATGTGTGTTGAACACAACACTGTGTGTGTTGAATACAATAATGTGTGTGTTGAATACAATACTATGGGCGTTAAATACAAAACTGTGTGTTGAATACAATATTGTGTGTGTTGCATACAATACTGTGTGTTGAATACAATATTATGTGTGTTGAATACAATACTGTGTGTGTTGAATACAATACTGTGTGTGTTGAATACAATATTGTGTGTGCTGAATACAATACTGTGTGTGTTGAATACAATACTGTGTGTGTTGAATACAATAATGTGCGTGTTGAATACAATACTGTGTGTTGAATACAATACTGTGTGTGTTGAATACTATACTGTGTGTGTTGAATACAATACTGTGTGTGTTGAATACAATACTGTGTGTGTTGAATACAATACTGTGTGTGTTGAATACAATACTGTGTGTTGAATACAATACTGTGTGTGTTGAATACAATACTGTGTGTGTTGAATACAATATTGTGTGTGCTGAATACAACACTGTGTGTGTTGAATACAATACTGTGTGTGTTGAATACAATAATGTGCGTGTTGAATACAATACTGTGTGTTGAATACAATACTGTGTGTGTTGAATACTATACTGTGTGTGTTGAATACAATACTGTGTGTGTTGAATACAATACTGTGTGTGTTGAATACAATATTATGTGTGTTGAATACAATACTGTGTGTTGAATACAATACTGTGTGTGTTGAATACAATACTGTGTGTGTTGAATACAATACTATGTGTGTTGAATACAATACTATGTGTGTTGAATACAATACTGTGTTGAATACAATACTATGTGTGTTAAATACAATACTGTGTGTGTTGAATACAATACTGTGTGTGTTGAACACAAAACTGTGTGTTGAATACAATACTGTATGTGTTGAACACAATACTGTGTGTCTTGAATACAATACTGTTTGTGTTGAATACAATACTGTGTGTGTTGAATACAATACTATGTGTGTTGAATACAATACTATTGTGTTGAATACAATACTATGTGTGTTGAATACAAAACTATATGTGTTGAATACAATACTGTGTGTGTTGAATACAATACTGTGTGTGTTGAATACAATACTATTTGTGTTGAATACAAACTATATGTGTTGAATACAATACTGTGTGTGTTGAATACAATACTGTGTGTGTTGAATACAATACTATGTGTGTTAAATACAATACTGTGTGTGTTGAATACAATACTATGTGTGTTGAATACAATAATATGTGTGTTGAATACAATACTGTGTGTGTTGAATACAATACTATGTGTGTTGCATAAAATACTGTGTGTGTTGAATACAATACTATGTGTGTTGAATACAATACTGTGTGTGTTGAATACAATACTATGTGTGTTAAATACAATACTGTGTGTGTTGAATACAATACTATGTGTGTTGAATACAATAATATGTGTGTTGAATACAATACTGTGTGTGTTGAATACAATACTATGTGTGTTGCATAAAATACTGTGTGTGTTGAATACAATACTATGTGTGTTGAATACAATACTGTGTGTGTTGAATACAATACTATGTGTGTTGAATACAATACTATGTGTGTTAAATACAATACTCTGTGTGTTGAATACAATACTATGTGTGTTGAATACAATACTGTTTGTGCTGAATACAATACTATGTGTGTTGAATACAATATTGTGTGTGTTGAATACAATACTAGGTGTGTTGAATACAATAATATGTGTGTTGAATACATAACTGTGTTTGTTGAATACAATACTATGTGTGTTGCATACAATACTAAGTGTGTTGAATACAAGAATATTTCTGTTGAATACAATACTATGTGTGTTGAATACAATACTATGTGTGTTGAATACAATAATATGTGTTGAATACAATACTGTATGTGTTGAATGCAATACAAAGTGTGTTGAATACAATAATATGTGTGTTGAATCTGATAACTATATTACAGAAAAGAAGTCTGTTGCTCTTCCGGAATATTTTTTGTCAAGTATAGCCAATGCACCCACAACCATACCTCAGAATGCGTCATGCATACATTTCGAATATTTTCACGGAATAATGTGGCTAGTAAAATACTAAATATAACTGTATAAAGTTGTAAAACAGTTGTCGCGTCTACCGGAGCAAGAGACAGCAAAATGTCTCAAAATCTGTAGAAATAATTAAGATCTGAAGATAGAACAAAATGTAAAATAAATAAAAATTGCACGAACAAGGCACACGGTGTACTCATGGGATCATCAGAAGATCCGTGTCTTTCAGCACGGAGACTATTGAAACCATATACAATTATTAGGATATCCAATTTTCTCTTTTAAACCTCTCGTAAGACTCAAAATCAGATTGATTTTGCTACCCAGTGTCAAATGAAGAAAGAACTCAGAGATTGCAAAGGCAATTCAAGGAGGGAGGAGACATTAACATTTGTCTGACTTTAAAATTTTAAATAAAACACCCAAAACAACTAAACATACTGGAGAATGATATTGATGGGATGACGAACAACCTTCATTTTGGAATTCTGGAATAAAATGAAAGAAATGGATATCAGACAAAAAGTGGAGGGAGGAATGTTCATACGACGAAAATTATGATACATATAATACGTAGTATCAAAGAAAATTGCCACAGGAGTGGTAATTTTGTGCCTAGTGGAAATGAAAATTGATATAGGTCTTGTAATTTTCTTCATGATTGTACGTATGCTAATCATCTCGACATGATTGTACGTATGCTAATCATCTCGGCATGATTGTACGTATGCTAATCATCTCGGCATGATTGTACGTATGCTAATCATCTCGGCATGATTGTACGTATGCTAATCATCTCGACATGATTGTACGTATGCTAATCATCTCGACATGAAATGTATAAGATGAAACACACAAACATTAAATGAATTGTTGCCCGATCAAGATGTGTTTGTTATAACTATCCATTGGCTTTGTAAAGAAAATCTAATAGAGGAACTACATGCCGATTGCAAACTACCAAGGCCTATTACTGAAAGCAAACGACAATGTCAAAGAGGTTTAGCAACGTTTCTTTATTTGACCTTCATCACTATGCAAATTAAGCACTTTACAAACAGATTATTATGGCGATGAAAGTCATAAAATAGAAATTAGGCACCCATCATTTCGATTGCAACTTAGTTTCCCACAGCAACTAGAACTGATGTTGCATTAACCATTTGGTGACAACAAACACTCTATTGAAAATATATGCCAAATCACAGGCGACATAAACGAAGATAGCGTGTGTAAAAATTCATCCAGATGAAATCTTACTCTCGGAAATATAATGGAGCACAGAAGCATCATTCGTATTTCAGTGAGAGTTTCGTGAGCATTGCTTGGAGGACATGTCACAGACGTCTGCACTAAATTATATTCTAACGCCTGTTGAAATCAGAGTCGATACAAACAAAAATTATAATGAATGACAGAACTGATCTGACAATATCGGACCACTTACCATAACAACAGCAAGCATCCGAAGCCACATTGGAAGGATACTAGACTTAACAAGTTACATCAAGAAAAAGGAAAAACGCAGTAAGAATGGACTAAAGCAGCAAACGTTAGAAGCGATGATTGCAGCGGTAACGGAAACGTATGAGGACGCAAAAAGAGAATTCAGAAAAAAGCACAGGTTAGAGAAACTAGTATATAAAGAGTGATTTTTCTGGATGAAATAAAACAAAAAGGGTGCAGAAGTGAAAATAGACAAATTCTACCAAGTTATAAAGAGCTAGTAAATAAGATATATCATATTATGATAATATTATTACGGCCCTTTAGTAAAATTATGCGTGTTAATAAATAAATTCTGCATAAATCTTTTTATTTCATTTTTATATCATTAAATGTAGTTATTATTATTATTATTATTATTATTATTATTATTATTATTATTATTATTATTATTATTATTATTATGTTAGCATGGGTCTAATGTTTTGTTAGAAACATCGTGTTTACGTAAATCGTAAATGTGACATATGTAAGCACGAGCTTTATATGACAGTAAATTCGTCGCAAATAAACATTCAGAAGTAGCTATGTAAATGATTGGCTGATCCTTATTCAGGCTTTCTTTCCTAATGTCCAGATGCATAACGAAATTACACGTGTCTCCGTGCGCGTGTACATGAAACGAAGTATTAGCTTGTTTTATATGGCTTAGTTTTTTTGTGTCTACGTAAAACGACATGTGTTTCGTTAGTGAAGATAATTGTACTTCGTTTACTTTCTAAATAATTATTTCCACTGGAGAACAACACTTCTGGTTTGGACAAAGACATTTTCTAAAATTCTTCTAAATTGGAATAGAACAATATATATTGTGCTTCACAGTGAAAATTGCTGAAAATTTTATGTTAGCCTTCGTCTGACGTCATCATCCGCTATCTTGGACCGGAACTGAACTGCAGAATGTGTCAATTTAGAACTGTTCGCAAGACTTGCGTGTTTTCATATCTTTAGAACAAACTTTTGGATCTCTTTCGTAAATCGTAAGCCTTGTTTCAAATATTTATTTTTTATCCATGTTTTCTAGGTAAATAAATTATTTTTGTCAAATTTACAAAGTTTGTTGTAGTCGCTCTTTCTTTGTGTTACAATAAACGAGCCGATACGTAACAGCACTGTATTCCATCGGGTAAAATCTAATGATCTGGATGATTGTGTCAAATTATGGAAGCCGTTTTATACTGAATTAAATTATATAAAGGTGATGAAAATCTCGACTATGAGGATGACAAGATGTCCGAGAATAGTAAACCCGAGACTGATAACATAACTTGTGATTCTATCCATGTGAAGGTGTCGGTCGCATCATATCAATTCTCTAAAAATACAAAAACATAATCCACGACATTTCATTTCATCTCAAGGAGTACTTAAAATATGGTGCGAAGTATCTCATCTGACATCTTACTGATCTTTGTGATTCCCACATAGTCTGCGTATTTATCTGGAGATGCGAGATAATTCTATGGATATGCAAGAAAAATCAAATGGTAATGGGGATATGATGAAAGATAGATTATTGAATTCTTCTTTAGGTATTAGGTAATTGTTTTGAAAACCAAGCATGGCGATGAATGTCGTGTACACCTTAACCAGCAGCAAATAAACGTTGTTGTGATTAAGTGATCAAATGTTTCCCGTTGTCTAGGGGGGTGAGGGTCCCTAACTATTGCCAAACATGTGTAAGCCACATACGTTTCAAATATTCATGAGTTGTGAAATTTCCTATCATATTTAGACTTTAGTTGTTTTAGTGTGCTATCGTACTTTGTGTTTCCGAAAAGTATGTCAAATTTGGTGGGTATCAGGTATCCCTTTCAAGTTTGAGATCTCAATTTGGTATTTGTTGGAATAGTTTGGAAAATTATTTAAAACCAATCGCTCCTTTCCGGACCAGCGGTTGTATTCCCAGGGCTCAGAAAACCCAAAAATGATCCCAATGTATGGCAAATTGGTATTAATTATCTTTTCAGTATTTTGGTATATCATGTATCAGCGTCTATCTTCTTTCTTCTTGTCTTCTTTTGTAGTTGAAATTTTTCTTTTACTACTGTTGTATCTAATAGTAAAGTCTCTGGTTCCCTTGTTTTTCTTTCTTTGTTCTTCTCCTGTGGCGGGAGCTCAAAGAAACACGTCCATCCTCTTCGAAGGCTAGCACAGGAATGAGATATATGCAATGAAAAACCCCCTTTGATACGATGCCAACACCTGTAAGGTGTTTTGTTTGAGTGCAGGGGTAGGGGGTTTGTGCGACAGTAGGTAGAGCTTCCTGGACTGTCCTTTACTTGAGTTATAGGCAATTATTGTTGAATAGTAAAGCTTTTCAGCTAGGCAATGAACGTTGTATAATCTTTTCATAATGGCAATTCAAAGCTAGGTAATGGCGCGAATTGACTGATTGTCTATAGTTATAGTCGCATGTGCACGCTCGTGCTTCGCGACTGGTTTAAGTCCTGGGCTCGACCAGAGGCCCCTGCCGTGTACTCACCTTGTCCTGGGCTGGGCGATGACCCCCTTGGAATGTGCTTAGCCTAGGCTGGATGTCACCCCGGTTGGGTGACACCTCTTTTCCTAGGAGGCACATAACCTTTTGTGCTGGGCCTTTAGCCCTAGTGCAAGGCCTTTAAAAAAAAAGGATCTGACTGAGACTGGATTGATTAGGATTGATGGCACAAATGACTGGATTGATTAGGATTACAGTCGCTTATTGCCTGGTGGCATTCGTGCGTCTCTTTTATGGCCCTGGGCTAGGCGTATGTCCCCTTAAGAGGGCGCTTGGCCCCGAACTGGACCTTCTGGAACATTATAAAATCTGGTCAAATTATATCCAGTTTTTCCTACGGGAGTCCTTATGCCAATATTGTGTTAGCCACCTTTGCAATTTGTAGAATGCCTCTCAGTTGTGATTTTTGAATATATTAATGTTTGAATTTTGTGTACTTGTCGTACTTATAAGGGCCTAAAATTTCCTTAAATCTGTTGGGTGGATGTAACCCATTATGTCTTTTTACCACCGCATAATTTGTCTTGATTTTTTAATTTTGACCGCCTTTCCAAAGGTTCATGTTTGTTCAAAAAGTCTTCAATGCCAAAGTGAAGACTGAGTTATGGTATATTTTGCTTGACAGTTGGCCGCGCAGCCCCGCACTGTCCCACTACTGCTGCGCTTAATCGTGTCCGGGGAGGGGATTATAGGACAGCAGGGGGAGGAGGTTAGTCCTGGACTGTCCCTTACCTTTGAAGCGATGCTAACACCTTTTCAGGTGTTTTGTGTGTGTGTGAATAGGGGGGGGCTTGTGGGACAGCAGGTAAAACTTCCTAAACTGTCCCTTGTTTTGAGGTTTTGGCAACTTTTGGCTCTAATATCTTTTCATAATGGCAATGTTTGAGATTTAGGAAACTACCGTACAGTAATATCTTTTCGTAATGGCAAATGTAAGTTGTAATTCTTTTCATACTGGCAGTTGACTCTGCCTTTTTTGAGGTTATGAAAGTTATATAACTTTCACATGGGCTACCGCATAAAGTGTTGTTTCTCTGTCCGTCCCTCTCCTGCTTGCTGTAGAAATTCTTCAAAGTCTGTTCATCTTAAAGATGTCTTCTTGTATTTCTTCCAGGTTTATGTTCTTTTGGTGATTCATGTCCAAGTAAATTGTCATATTGTCCGTTGGATACTGTTAATTAATTAAATGCTATACTTTTTACAACTAATAATAAATATTTCCTAATCACATTCTTTATATTGAAGTTATTATTAATTTATCCTAAGTTTATTGTTATGATTATTGTAACTTTTGTATAGTAGCAGCAATTATTACTTGATTTGTTT
Organism: Potamilus streckersoni; assembly: GCA_016746295.1. Taxonomy (NCBI): domain Eukaryota; kingdom Metazoa; phylum Mollusca; class Bivalvia; order Unionida; family Unionidae; genus Potamilus; species Potamilus streckersoni. Next base: position 10,822 of record JAEAOA010000355.1, on the reverse strand, counting down.
AGTGTTATAGATTGTGGCTAGATTGATTTGTTCTATTACTGATATTTTTTTATTTATTATTATTGTTTTTGTGTAAGCCTTTATGATTTCAATTCTGATTGGCTGGTTTGTGTCTGCATTTCAATCCTTTCTTAGCCCATTATTGTTTTCCAATTAGATAAAGTGTGCGCCAAAAATTCGGCCAATTTGCTGTGGACTTATATAAGGTGCTTATTTAAAGAGAGGTTCCGGTTTTGTAACACGCTTCTATATTTATCCTGGTATGTCAGACAGTCTTTGTATAGTAAGACAAAGAAATGTTATTTTGACCAGGCATAAGAGGGTTTTGGGGGTAAAATAAGGTTTATCCCACTTTACAAGGATTTATTTATTATATGTATATCGTCGTTTAGTTTGTTCTGTTTTAACAATAAAGCGTTTAATGTTGTTATTTGTAACAGTGGGAGTGTATTTGCTTTTTTATTAGATTTGATATTAACTAAGAAAGTAATGGAATAATTGAATTTATAGGCGAGTGATGTTTAGGATTATATTTTTCAATAGTCGATTAATCTTTCTTTTAATCTGTTCTATCTTACTTTAAGTTTACGTTATCCTTACCGCCTTTTACCTTGTTAGTCCGTCTGAAGAGAATCACTCCTAATATTATCCAAATCGAGTTCCGAGTTGCCTTACTTTCCTTTGTCCATCGTTGTTCTTCCCTGCCTGTCTTCTTTATTCTTCTTTCTTCCTCGCTGGGAGCCCCAAGAAACACGTACTTCCTCTTCAAAGGCTAGCATATGAATGTAGCTGAAATGGCGCGAATGACAGACATATGTATTATAGTAATGCATACACTCTTGTGTTTTATGACTGATTGAAACTCTGAAAAGGACTAGAGACCCACCCCCTCTCCTACGATGGCAGAGCTCTCCAATGTCCCAGTGCTTGGACACATTTTTGCCCCGGCGCATGGGCTTTTATAAATACATCCCCCACCCGGATGGCTCACCGTCATAGCCGGATGTCACTTTTCAGTGGCATTGCTATCCAGGGAGGCACTTAGCCCTTAGCTATGGTGCTTAGCCTTTTTCGAGACCTTTAAGACATTTGAACTTATTTACCATTCATTATTGACAGACTCCAGAACGTCGCCAGGCTAGCCGCAGGAAAAGGCAAAAGAAAAGGAAAGGGCAGTATATTGTAAGCCACCACCGCATGCCAGGGTCCGTAGGATTGTAGTTTATACCCCAGGTCCACACAGATGGATGGACAATATCATAATGGCGCGAATGCAGCAACAGCATATATTATTTTAGTCATGTATACACGCTCGTGTTTTATGACTGGTTAAAGCCCTGAAAAGGACTAGAGGTTCCCCCCTCCTTTCGAGGCAGAGCTCTCCAATGTCCTAGTGCTGGACACATTTATTGCCCCGTTGCATGGCCTTTATACCCCCCCCTGGAAGGCTTACCGCCATAGCCGGAAGTCACTTTTCAGTGGCATTGTTGGCTTTTGGTCATGGTGCTTGACCTTTTTCGAGACCTTAAGACCTTTGAATTAAACATTCTACATTGAAACAACCCAGATCGCCGCCATGCCAGCTGCAGGAAAAGGCAAAAGAAAGGGAAAGGGCAGTACTTTGAAAGCCATCACCGTGGTGGTGTCCAGGTCCGAAGGATTGCAGTTTATACCCCAGTTCCACATCCACGCTAGTGGGCAAACGAAAGTCATAATCTTTTCTTTTGGCGTTAGATAACGTAACTCTTTTGTGTGGAAGTTTGTGGCCCGTGGCGCTCTCCCTACTTGTTGATATATCCTTCCGTCTGTCGTCCCTCTCCTCGTAGTCTCAGCAACCAAGCATGGCGATGAATGTCGTGTACACCTCAACCAGCAGCAAATAAACGTTGTTGTGATTAAGTGATCAAGTGTTTCCCGTTGTCTAGGGGGTGAGGGTCCCTAACTATCTGCCAAACATGTGTATGCCACATACGTTTGAAATATACCTGAATTGTGAAATTTCCAATCTTGTTTAGATTATATTTGTTTTAGTGTGCTATGCGTACTTTTTGTTTCCGAAAAGTATGGCAAATTTGGTGGGTATCTGGAACCCCTTTCAAGTTTTAAATCTTAATTTGATATTTTGGGATAGTTTAAAAAATAATTTAAAACCAATCATTCCTTTCAGAGCCACCGGTTAGGTTTTATTCCCAATGAGGGCTCAGAATAGCCAAAATTGAGCCCAATGTAATACAAATTGATATTAACAATCTTTTCACTTCCCCACTGTTGTAAGAACAACAATGGAGGCACTTTATTTTGATAAATACTGTATCAGCTATCTTCTTTCTTCTTTTCTAGTTTATTCCGCTTTTACTGTAAATAGTTTGTTGTAAATAATAGCAAAAACTCCTAGATCCTTTGCTCTTCTTCCCTGTTCGTTCTTCTTTCTTATTCTTTGTTCTTCTTTCTTTTTTTTTTTTCTTTGTTCTTCTTCTGTGGTGAGAGTTTCAAGATACACGTCCATGATCTTTGAAGGCTAGCACTCCATGTAGCGAGACAAAGGTAAGACAAATAGATTATCATAGTCATGTATGCACTTTATGAGTGGTTATAGCCCTGAAAAGGACCAGAGGCACCCCTCCTTTCGAGGCAAAGCTCTCCAGTGTTCCAGTGCTGAACACATTTTTGCCCCGGCTCATTGGCCATAATAACCCTCTTGGATGGCTTACCGCTATAGCCGGATGTCACTTTTCAGTGGCACTGCTATCCAGGGAGGCTCTTAGCCCTTGTGCTGTGCTTTTGGCTATGGTGCTTAGCCTTTTTTCATGACTTTAAGACCTTTGGATTTTGTCATTTATCATTGATACACTCCGGGTCGCTGCTACACCAGCCGCAGGAAAGGAAAAGGAAACGGAGGAGGTAAGGGCAGTGTCCTGGGCACCGCCATCTCAATCCGTGGCCTGTAGTGTAGTCGGTTTACCCCCAGGTCCACATTCACACCCCTTGGCTTCTGAAGAGTTATAAACTTTACTGTGACAATATTGAAAGTAACTCTTTGTGTGGTGTCTTGTGGCCAGGGGCGCTCTTCTTTGTGGTGACGTCTTTCTCTGCTGTTGATGTCATTTTTCTTTTTTTCCCAGGGTTCCATAGATCAATAGATGTCGTGCACACCTCAACGAGCAGCAGTCAAAGGCTGTTGTATTTAATTGATCTAGTGTTTTCCGTTTTCTAATTATGATGAGGGTCCCTATCCATTGCCAAACATGTGTAAGCCACATACGTTCCAAATATACAAGAGTTGTGAAATTTTCTATATTTTTTCTTTTAGTGTTGTTTTTTAGTGTACTATGCGTATTTTTTGTTTCCAAAAATTATGCCAAATTCGATGGGTTTCAGGTACCCTTTTTAAGTTTGTGATCGCAATTTGTATATACTCGGGGTAGTTTAAGTACCTTTTTGTTGCCAATCGTTTGTTTTAAAATGGTTTTGTTCCCAATGAGAGCTAAGATTAGCCAAAGTTGAGCTCAGTGTAGCTTGCACTTTCTCACTGTTGCATGACCAGCAGTGAACGTGTTTTGTGGGGCGATGTCATCTCTCTTCGAGAGAGGTGCGTTGTCCTGTGGGTTTTGTGGGACCTGCTGGAGGGGGCGCCAGCTGGTCCCTTACTTTGGGGGGGGGATCTTCCTCATCGAGGGAGATTGCGTTTCAAGGTTGGGCTTAGTGGGATCAGCTGGCGTGGATTCCAGCTGTTTCCTTTATTTGAGAGGGGGGGTACCTTTCTCATCGAGTTAGGTAGCGTTGTCCGGTTAGGGGTCTTATGGGTTGTGCTGCCAGCTAATCCCTTATTTGTTTGTTTTATGGGATCTTCTGGTGGGGATGCCAGGAGATCCCTTGATTTGAGAGCAGGTGTGCCTTCCTCATCGAGGGGGTACGTTTTTTCCGGTGGGGCTTATGGGATCAGCTTAGGGTCGAGCTGATCCTTTAATTGAGGTGGGTACCTTCCTCATCGAAGTAGGTGGTGTTTTCCGTGGGGCTTATATCATCGGCTGGTGGGGGTCTAGCAGATCCCTTAATTGGAGGGGGTACCACCCTTATCGAGGTAGGTGGCGTTTTCCGGGGGGTGCGGGGTTATGGGGTCGGCTAGTGGGTTTTCAACCGACCCCTTAATTGAGTTTGGGGTACCTCCCTCATCGACTGAGGTGGCGTTTTCCGGGAGGAAGCTTGTGGGATCCGTTAGATAGGGCTTCCAACCAATCACTTGTTTGAGGGTGGTACTTTCTTCATCGAGGGAGGTGAATTTTTCCGGTGGGCTTGTGGGGTCGGCTGGTTGGGCTTACAGTCGATCCCTTTAATTGTATGGGAGGGGACCTCCCTCATCGAGGTAGCGAGACTGACGCGCGATTGGCTCTATATCCCTGGCGCACGAACGTTAAGGAAACCATTCCCTAATACCATACTTTTTATTAACATCCCATGGAACGCGCGGACCTAAAATAAATACTCACATTAACTGTTTGATTTACAAACACAGACATACACTATCAAACAGGACAGAAAAACGAAATTCTTATAGGCACACTTCTATTTTTTAAACAGTCTGGCAGCAGACTTTCTTATGCGATATGGACTAGTTCTGCGAGAGGAGAAAGAGAATTCTTTTGTGTCTATTCGAGAGTCTATAAAACCTCTGTCTCGTTCTTGATGTTGCTGCTGCTGCTGTTGATACTATTGTTCTTCTCTCTGTTTCTTCTGAGGTCTATATTTCTCAGTCCATTCTTTTTGTCCTTTCTTAATTTCCTATCTAAAGATCTCTTCTATCATGTCTTGTGCTATGGAGAGCATCCTGACATTCTCTGTCTCTTCAAGCATAGGAATCAGGTATAACATGACACGATGTAATTGAACGTAAGCTTCGTTCAATTTAGCTAGTCTGGAAGGTATGTTTATAGGATGACGAGTCAAAAATGAATGGTCAGGCTGGATACCCACTCGCTTTTTATGGTACAAAACGCAGACACGATAGAAAACATCCCTACTAGGTTTTAGTATCGGAACATTATGATAGCTCATATCATGGTGAGGGTTAAAGAGACAGTCAAAGACCATATATTCACATTAGGGTTTTTAAACAAAAACAAACGATAGAAACGTTTTTGTTCTTCAAAATACAACATGTTATTACAAATTACAACTGTCATAAGTAACAGGGAACAATAATATCAAACAAATAAATTATTTTTAACAAGGTTGACAAAATTGTGAAATCATGTGAAATTTCCTTTGATGATGGCATGGGGCCATTGATGTACAGTACGTTTTCTAGCTAAAGACAAAATATAACCATAACGGTCACAAAACCATCTAGATACTTTTTTATCATTTCTAGAAGATTGGCTATCAAAAAAAGTTGCTAAATGTTTTAAAGAATATCACAGACTGCGTTGATAAATAAAATACACACAATATTGTCCACTCACCATGGAATCATTTCCTTGTAATTTCACATTTTTGAATCGTGTTATCTGGGCATTTCTTCTCATAAAGTGAATGATATCGTCTTCCAACGGCAGTAATCCATACGAATCAAATTACTCCACACTATTCTCTCGATGAAGGTAAACGGCTATCGAGTGAGTTCCTGGAAGATGGCTGTCGTCCGTGTTGATGACATAAGCTTGATGGTCTTGAGGTTTGCTATGAGGTAGTTCATCTTTAGCACACACGATAGGATTCCAAGGAGCAGTATACAAACTGTTATTCAAAATGTAATAAGTTTGCAGGTATCCATTTCTTTCTTGTTTTGTTTCTCTTGTTTCAAAGGTAATGATAAATCACCAATTCAATTCTGACTTTTCGCTTGAAAAGATCTGAAGAGTAACTGTTTCTTTGTTTCGTCTCCGAACTCGGGGCTGAGATTTTCTATGCGATAGATCTCTATCGTAAGCAATGGAGGAGAGGAATAATCACGCAAACCTTTATACCACTCGTGCAATACGGCTTCTTGCGAGATGAGACTCAAAGCTTCGTCCAAATACTCGTCCAATTTTATTTCTTGGCTCATCATCAGACATTTATCGTGTTGAATTTGACTGGGCTGATCGTTTTGGTTTCCATAGCAAGCTTTCGTGACCAATTCCATAATTGTATTCGATAGGTGTTAGGAAAAACATTACAATAAATGTTGTGCTTGTTCTGGACATCTGAACTTGCTACCTTGTCCTTTGTCTGGTCTGGGGGTTCTGTTTTAACGGTATACTCCCCTTTCATAGATGATTTACCTTTCAAAGAAGGATAAATATCTTTCATAGTTTCTGATCATATATAATGACTTTTTTCAAACTGTTAACTTCTATGGTATTATCGAATTCGGCATACAGGATGACGTTCACCGTCTCGGCGAAAACATCTTGAAACTGAAGCACCATAGGTAGTTAACCGGATTTTATAGGGTATAATTGTCACACGTCACTGCCTTGCTCTGGATTGAAATCAAAGGCTCACAAAGTGTAACCTCCAATATAATCTTTGTACAACATACTGTGGCTAATGTTGGTTCCTAGTTGTCCGATAGCTTTGTACAGAAAAAAGTACGAACTCAAGTAATTTTTCTGTTCAGAGGTTCAAAGAGTCTGGTACACAAGGTCTTCCCGTCACGAATGACTTCGATTTTTGACACTTTGTAGTGCTTTAATCGAAAGGATTGACAGTGACGGCTCTGTCGATGGCTACATTGCTGACGATAAAAACGATTCAACGTTTGGGTAACTATCTTTGGAACAGATGATCTTCGAGCTTAGATCGGAGTTAATCAGCAATGGTGTATGTTTTCGCTTCTACACATCGTATCGGATACATAGCGGTCGTTCTGCTCAAGGTGTGATTAATATAGTTTCCCGTTTTAGGTAGTACTTTTGCACCACGTACGTAAAGTGTAGCTTCTTCGATGATGGTTTTGTATTCAATAGCATTCCTAGCTAACAATTTCACGTTGCATCAACGTTGCAGCAATGTTGCAGTAAGGTTGTGGCAACGTTGTCATATAACGTTGTGGCAACGTGATTTGGTGACCTAGCCGGAATGTTGCCACAACGTTATTGTTTAAATTTATAAAATACCCTTCCTACAACATTTTTTCAACATTGAAAGCCTACATGGAAATTATATGAAATCTGATTGTGTTTTTGAAATACATATTCCCCACTGCTGGCAAGAGTGCCCAGATCGAAAACACTGCAAAAATGTCAAGATTACCATCCATCTAGGAGTTGCAATAGCAGGAATTTCAAGACTGACATTGTCATCTAGCAGATGTCAGTTCTGCATCAATTTATATTCCTCAAACCAAACATCACCATTAATTTAATAATTATAATAATAATAATAATAATAATAATAATAATAATAATAATAATAATAATAATAATAATAATAATAATAATAATAATAATAATAATATGCCAGGGTACACTAATTGTTCAACATTGTAGAAATTGGCACGCTGCATGCAGTGATGTGTCAGCTATCACAAATTAGTTTAAAGTAGCACATATAAAAATGCACTCTGCACAATATAGTCTAGAATTGTTATTTTTCTTTCAATACACTGAAAAAGAATCTTAAAATTAGGAACGATACATATTTAATAAAAATACACATGTCCATTCTGAAGTATGCAATCAGTTTCAGTGCAAGTGTGAAGGTTTTCTAACATGGTTTATATTCAAACATTGCTTTATGTTCATAGTATCAAATCCTCTTGATGGGTACTTTTCTTAACAAGCATTACAGCAGGGCCTTCCGTTATATTTAAATAGGCAGATGTGCTGACGAAGTAGACCAGGGTTTGGGGAACCTGCGCCCATGGGGATAATTATTTTTTTTAAAGTGCCAGGGTGTAAAGTAAAAGAAGATGGTCAAATCACATAACTTTTGCCTGATAAGAATTAATCCTGAACTTACACACTAAAGGTTCAGACATTAGTTTTCAAGAGACAAAAATGGAAAAAGGAAACAATACTATATACATTTTAATATCACTTTTTGTTTATTTTCAAAATTTAATTACGATTAGGAATCAGAATCAGTCTCCTCCTCCACTGTAAAGTTTATATGTTTCTTCTTCTGCTCAGGTGCCTGCAAATCAAAAAAAAAATTAATGCTTAAAACAAAGTCAAATGTCATCTCAGCACTGCTTACATATTTAAAAGTTACATTAACTAGCATTAAGGATTATCCATAAAGGATGGGGGTTGGTCAAATATGGACAAGGGGGTAGAGTGTTAAAGGACCTTGGGGCACATCCACCCGCTAGTATTTTGGTTATGATATTCTGTGTAGAACAACTGCGTTAGGCCTACTGCTTGTATTCCAGTATATTATTGTGGATATCCTTTATGGGTGATCCTTAAGAATAAATTATTTGTTAATTTCCATTTGTGCGATTCGTGCCTCAGAATATACATGAATGGGTTGGCATTAATACCTAGATCTGGCTCCCAGTGTCTGATGCTGATTACACGGCCCACACATCCCTGCGGACCTGAGAGTGTATACAAATAGCCAATGCACCACGGCCTGTATAACGCTCTCAGTTCAAACAATACAGCGCCTGGTCTGAAGCAGGCAGTGGCTGCAGTAGCCGCTGTTACCAACATTCCCTCTAATATATTTCCTGCCTGTGTGCACGGAAGTTTGAAACTGCAGCTGCTGCGCAGCACATGTATTTGCTACAAAAATCTTAGAGCAGTGTATAATGCTAGATGGGGACGTCCGCTGACAAAGGGGTGTGGTGGGGTGAGGTATAAGCTACAATTGGACAATATTGGCCAACGGGAAGAGGGTGCTTTAGGAAAACAGGTATTGTCTGCATATGTCCTTAATGGACAATCCTTTAAGAAAATGTATGAAACTTTTTTCACTGCACTTGTGATTCCCTTAATATTGGTAAGCCATGTTACAAGGTATCTCTGCACGTGTCATTTTAGACAAGTGAATGGTAAAATCTATGCAAAAATGAATTTATTTTGTCCAGATATTTCATGTGAATAAAAATTCCAAGCGGAAGCACTTGCCTGATCAGACAAGATGGATGTAAAATGTAGTTAATTGTACTTCAGATCTGAGTCCTTAGAACTATAATAGGCAATTTAGAAATGCAACCACTTTACAAATACCATGCTTTAAAAGTCAAAATTGAAATCCAATATTGATGAAATAAGAGTCAAATGGCAAGCCTTATATTTTGTCCCTCCGCGTTGGTTGACGCATATTTGATAGGCCTCCTATATGGCCTCTTCAATTTCATTTGAATTTGCTTTGCCATTATTTTTCAAACAGGATTATGCAACAGTAAAACAATGTTTTACAAAGGATGCTTTGCTTTGTTCTAAATAACAGCAATAATCAATGGAGTATTTATAAAATAGACTTTGAAATGTACTTTATCCATTCATTTACAAATCTCTGGCAAGTCTCATGAAAAACAGACAACTAAAACACCTACATATTAAAACCCGGCAAGTCAGAAGCTCTTGAAATGGTTTTTCCCTTTACATCCCTTAAGGCTATACTCTGACCAGTCTTTTTGTTTCTAGCTTTTTCTTCACCCTGCAGACATCATCCCCAACATTGTACCAATCATTGAAGCTCAAGTACTATATAATAATAATAATAATAATAATAATAATAATAATAATAATAATAATAATAATAATAATAATAATAATAATAATGATGATGATGATAATAATAATAATAATAATAATAATAATAATAATAATAATAATAATAATAATAATAATAATAATAATAATAATAATAATAATAATAATAATAATAATAATAATAATGTGACCAAATATGCTTTAATATACTTTATACATTGAATTTGCATGCAAATTTGTTTGCTCAAACCTGAAACAATTTTGCAACACCAACCATGCAATGCAATGTACAAAAAACAATTATAAAACAAAGTAACCACTGTGAATTATTTAACTTCATAAATGGCATTCACTATAAAACTAAATTAAAATTGCCCCAAAAATGTGTACTAGTGTATATATAGTAAAACACCTGTACATGTTCATCTCTAAACATGTTTTGGCCTACATCCATAATACTCAATAGATGACCACTACATGTTCTTACCCCACCCCTTGAGTATAATTCTGCAGGTGCCCCAGCACTTATAGGATACATATTGAAGTTTACAACAGTAAATAAAGGTTAACAACACGATAATAAGGCAAAAAGTATCATCTTATTAGAGATTTCAGGAATCTCCTCCATCCTCTGGCAAAGGCACTTTAGTTCCTCCACTGAATCGATTGGCATTGCAAGAATTTCTTCTGTACATTCTGTGTCTGGGCCTTGTGTGTTAATTAAAACTTTCCTTAAGAGAGCCAGCTGCTCCTGCTAATTCTCAATAATTGTGTCCAGTTTCATAAGTACACTGAGCTGGAAATATTTAAGAGATTTATGATACAATAAGTATCTATTTTGAAAGATCAAAATCATTGCTATTAACTCCTTGTAAAGATCTGTATAGTAAACAGGTTTAATAATGATAAATATTTTTATGACATGATATACATGCTTTTTGTACAATTTATTTGAAACAAACTATATCTTACTATCACTGGAATCGTGTCTTTTGTTACTCCCTGGACATGTTGTTTCACTACTGTATCTGTAAAGTTACATTTAATGAGGATGGTTTTGGCATCAGACTTAGAGATTGAAACTGTTATACCTAAGAAAGCAAAATAAAACAACCCAATGGAATCATGAACAGAGTATACACATCAATGAAAAAAAAATCCATTATAAATATGGTTCA